>OX387658.1:0-511324 GCA_947568875.1 Fissipunctia ypsillon | reverse complement strand
TGACAACACGTTTCATTTTTCGGCGGTTGCGAATCGGTTGTGTTTAATCGCAGTGCGTGCTCAGCCTTAGTCCTTAATGGCATGAGTAACACGTCCACTAATGATTTCCTAATCTATACATCTATGATATAAGATGGAAGTGTCTGTTTGTAGGTAATATCAAAATAACAGCTTGTTACTAAATGCATATCAAAGTATATACTTACGGCAGGTGTAACAAACTAGCTGTGCCCCGCGGTTTTGTTCGCGTGGAAGTCGTAAGATACACGATATACTAAAATGACAGCCAGATTACAAAAAAACCCGCAAATTTAAAATTTTTTGTCTGTCTGTCTCTCTATTTGTTTCGGCTAATCTCCGAAACGGCTGGACCGATTTTGACGGGACTTTCACTGGCAGACAGCTGATGTTACAAGGAGTAACTTAAGATACTTTTCTTTTAGAAAAAGAATTGGGGTTCCACGCAAAAAAATAAAACAAGGTTATAAGATATTTTAACATCACGCTACGACCCTTAGGAGCTGAGCAAAAAGAAAAAAGTCAGAAAGAATGCTAAGCGAAAACGAAGTCATAGTGCGGGCGGGTGAAGCAACATGGCGGGTCGGGGGACGAGCGAGTTTTATTAAAATGTGGCTGTTATTTTAGTATATTGTGTATCTTACGACTTCCACGCGAACGAAGTCGCGGGGCACAGCTGGTTACATAATATTCGCATTTCTCCTGACACACCACTGTGATAATACCCGCTACCTGCACTGATTGATTCCAACTGGTTCCAATGATTGATTGATTGACATCCATATTCGATTTAGATTGATTCGCTCGACGTTTATGGCAACCGCTCGCATTCGCTTTTCAAATCCACTTGATATTCATGCTCAAATAACAGACGGTTGGACGCGAAATTATATTGTTTCTCATTGGATTATGTGAAACGGAATCTGTGGAAAGGTGGTACGTTTTCATTCGTTTTTAATACTCTTAATCTATTTTTTCATTGTTTTGTCCTGTTTGTGAAAACGAACTGGTCATGTTTTCACATTGCGGGATTAAAATGTAATTTGAATGATGAATTTCTGCTTTTGCACTGAAATAATTGAATACTTTATTGTATGATCTGTGGTGTTGTCTTGCATAGTAGATGGAGTTGGTACACCCAACGATAAGGAAGATAAGGTATGGGCAGCAAAGACGCATTAATGTAGTAATACCTACCACGTACTGTCGAGGGTGTAACCTGGCGTGCTGTTAGCATGCAACCTTCGCGGGTTTAAATGGTGTTTAGTTTGAAAGACAAGCATTGATTTGAAAACAAATAGAATAAGAAAAATCAGTTGTAGGTTGCCGGTCGGGCTGCGGGCTTGCGCGAGCGCAGTTCTTTGTGTGCTGTACGATTCTTGGAGAAAACTAATATAAAATATTTGAGTTTATCATTTATTAGTGGAGATACGCTCAAACGTAACAGTACCTACACTGCTAACGAACGTAACAGTACCTACACTGCTAACGAACGTAACAGTACCTACACTGCTAACGAACGTAACAGTACCTACACTGCTAACGAACCTGAAGCTTTGTGTGCAGTCTGAAGGAATCTTCTTCTTGTAATTGCATCCTCTATTGTTATTCTAGTGCATCATTTAGAAATAGTGTTGTACCTACGCAGCTACGGGGAATCTAAATATTAATGAAATGTCATCATTACATGAATCAATGCCCTGTCTAAATAACCTGAATATTAATAAAGTGGTTAGTGCGTCGGTATCTGATGAAGCGGACGTCTGTTAGATCGTCGTCACCTGGTCGTGACGTCATTACGTCAGCAGCCCTTCATTACTGCATACGCCTGATATCTACGAAGGGAGCTAGATACTAATCTAGCCAGGTAGGGACAGTGACAGTGACAAGGATAATTATGTATGCTATCCTGGTATTAAGAAATACTAAAGTAAAACACCATAATTATCAAGCTCTAGTCAGTAAGATCGCCCCTCCAAGCTCTAGTCAGTAAGATCGCCCCTCCAAGCTCTAGTCAGTAAGATCGCCCCTCCAAGCTCTAGTCAGTAAGATCGCCCCTCCAAGCTCTAGTCAGTAAGATCGCCCCTCCAACCATACGTATTATGATGATATAATTATATCCATTTGACACTTATTGATATTATTAAATAATTAGTGGTGTCTCACTAATATGACTAATGACTAGCTTGAAAATTAACATATCAAGCCTTGACCTAGTTCAATTTAAGCGGGTATCGAGACGTCCATATTTAGCAGCAAAACCGTCTTGTAATTTATTTACTTAATAGTAATATCGTTTATTTGCATGAAATATGGTGCTTACAGATCTCATAATACAATACAAAGTACTTCATATTCCGCCTACTAAAATCAGCATGCAAATTTAGATTGTGCCATAATTGTAATGAATTTAGTAATAATTGTAATAATTCAAATATGCCACGATGGGAAAATGTCAAGAAATTAAAATACAAATGTCAAACTATGAAAATTAGAAATGTCAAACTCTAAAATTACTAATGGTAGAACTATAAAAATTACAATGTTCAACTTATTAATTATTATTTAATAATAATTTATTTATTTGTAAATTAACATGTCATTTAGAAAGAAGCCGGGTGACTCAGGATAGAGAAAGGTGTCTGAGGTAGGCGGGCTACCGCAGACACCTTTCTCTATTTAAGATTGTGCATTTTACTAACCATATTTACCAGAAGATATTGATGCCATATAAGAACAGAATAGAATAAATATTTCTGCAGGTGGTGAACAAATAAAGTTGGCCACAATTAAAAAGGATCTCTACAATAGAAAGCATACGCTTGTGTTTGTTGATACAATGACGAACTACCACAATGGAGTGGCTCCCAGTGCTTCCTCACCATTTCACCTCTTGTTTCCAGCGAGGGTTCAGTAGGCGCCTACTCCCCATCACCCGGCCTCAGCATCGTCCGCGCTCGCGTGGCGCAGTACATGGAGGCTCGTGATGGAGTACCGGCCAGTCCGGATGACGTGTACCTGGGGTCAGGGGCTTCTGATGTCATCAAGGCCGTGCTCACCATGCTGGTTGAAGATGTGGACGGGAAACCACCTGGTATGTTGGTTGAAGGAGCTTAGCGTTTCTTTATGAAACAAATGTCCTCTATGGTAGAAACAGACTACTGAGCGAGGAGTCCTGGATGGGTCCGATGCCCAGATTGAGAAAATACATACTTTATTTTATTTTATTCTATTCGGGGAACTTACAGCTAACTTATACAATGTTCATACGAAATTGAAGGCAGTTAATGTCATTATGGCACACGTGGCACCAACGTGGCTCCTGTACTTGCCAGAAGTGTGTTGTGATGTTTCACAAACATGTCACTCTATACAAAATATACACAATGAGAATGTGCACGTGAGTCCAGGTAGTTTCCAATAAACGTGATGTACTTCAGAAATAAATTACTAGTCTGGTCGTATTTATACGCCATGACACTGTTAATACAATACCTTATTGTATTGACACAAGAGACCTCACCCTTTGTGGATACTCCAGAGGAACGGTGAAAGGGTATAGAGGTTTATAATACTGAATGTGGGGTTAATAAAAGCAACCAAATCAAGCAAGCAAGTAAGCAAGCTTTATATGTGTGTACTTTGAGCTTTTTATTTTTATTTAATATTTTTTTTGTAATGTGCGTTTTGTTTGTGCAGAATAAACAATTTTTCTTTCATTTCAATCTTTGTATTTTACATTAACTATTCGTGAACAGATGTGCCGAGCTATGTAAACACAGCGCCATTTTATGCAGCTTTGTTTTATTAAGGTAGATGCATTGCGTTGCCTTGCAATATACTAACCGGCTACTTTACAAACATGAATTTATGGTAATGTAAAAAACAAAACAACCGACTTCCAAAAAAACACTACAAGTGAAAAATAACTTTAATTTTTTAAATTTTTTTATTTGAGATAGGTTTGCTCTTGACTCTAGTTTAGGTCAGAGATGACAGAGACAAAGTCGACGATGGAGCGAGCTTACCCCGAAGAAGCCTGTTCACTCTCACTTTGAAGAGATCGGGGTTGTATACGTAAGGAAACACAGACGCAGGCAGAGAGTTCCACTCCTTTGCTGTGCGCATCACAAAAGACATTTGGAAACGCTTAGTGCGAATTGGTAGAATAGCAACTAGGTAGGGATGGTAACCTGCAGTGCGTCTAGATGTCCGATGGTAGAAGGGGGCAGGCGGAATGAGGTCGTGGAGTTTTCGAGCACACTCCCCGAAGTACAATCTGTAGAAGAACGACAAGCAGGCAACCTTGCGGCGATGAGCCAAGCTGTGAAGCTTGGCATCCACCAGTCTTACGTCGCCAATGAGCCTCTGTTTAATGTCAGAAGTCGGTGTCTTTAAATCGGTATTTTAGGTTTTTGCCACCGACTTCCGAAATTAAAGTTATTTTTCACTTTGTAGTGTTTTTTTGGAAGTCGGATGTTTTTTTTTTTGTAAAAAAGTTTTTTTATTTTTCACTTTTTAGTGGGTCGGTTTGTAATTTATCTAAGTTACAAAAGCCTAATGACAACTGCTGGTCACCTTTTACAAAATATTGCTTTTCCCGATGTAGGGACGCCTGAGGAGTTCTCCTGGTAATTCACCATCAGCTTCACTTCACCATATGCATTGTGACGAGCTTGTTGCTTGGCAATAATTTTAAAGCAATCAAATCGCAACCCGTGCAATACTTATTATTGAGTAGTTCCGGTGGCCATCTGTGGTCTTCATCGTCAGTTCCACTTCACCAAATGGTGATTTCCGAGAAAAATGCATGAGTTACTATAAAAAATATCCAAATCGCTATAGGTGTGCCTATAATATTTGAAGAGTTCCCTCGATTTCCGCACGATCCCATCGTCAGATCCTGACCTGTTGACAATGGGACTACCTGGAAAGTATACCCTTTCAACCAAAAAATAATTTACCAAATCGGTCCAGCTGTCTTCGAGTAATCGGGGAACACACATAAAAAAACCTAAAAGATCCCGACAAACTGAGAACCTCTTTCTTTTTTGAAGTTGGTTAAAAATTAGGCCTATGTTCAGGAGTGAGTGATAGGTTGAGTGTTATTGATTGACACTAGATCCATATTATTGATTGACACTAGATCCATATTATTGATTGACACTAGATCCATATTATTGATTGACACTAGATCCATATTATTGATTGACACTAGATCCATATTATTGATTGACACTAGATCCATATTATTGATTGACACTAGATCCATATTATTGATTGACACTAGATCCATATTATTGATTGACACTAGATCCATATTATTGATTGACACTAGATCCATATTATTGATTGACACTAGATCCATATTATTGATTGACACTAGATCCATATTATTGATTGACACTAGATCCATAATATTGATTGACACTAGATCCATATTATTGATTGACACTAGATCCATAATATTGATTGACACTAGATCCATATTATTGATTGACACTAGATCCATATTATTGATTGACACTAGATCCATATTATTGATTGACACTAGATCCATATTATTGATTGACACTAGATCCATATTATTGATTGACACTAGATCCATATTATTGATTGACACTAGATCCATATTATTGATTGACACTAGATCCATATTATTGATTGACACTAGATCCATATTATTGATTGACACTAGATCCATATTATTGATTGACACTAGATCCATAATATTGATTGACACTAGATCCATATTATTGATTGACACTAGATCCATAATATTGATTGACACTAGATCCATATTATTGATTGACACTAGATCCATATTATTGATTGACACTAGATCCATATTATTGATTGACACTAGATCCATATTATTGATTGACACTAGATCCATATTATTGATTGACACTAGATCCATATTATTGATTGACACTAGATCCATATTATTGATTGACACTAGATCCATATTATTGATTGACACTAGATCCATAATATTGATTGACACTAGATCCATATTATTGATTGACACTAGATCCATAATATTGATTGACACTAGATCCATATTATTGATTGACACTAGATCCATATTATTGATTGACACTAGATCCATATTATTGATTGACACTAGATCCATATTATTGATTGACACTAGATCCATATTATTGATTGACACTAGATCCATATTATTGATTGACACTAGATCCATATTATTGATTGACACTAGATCCATATTATTGATTGACACTAGATCCATAATATTGATTGACACTAGATCCATATTATTGATTGACACTAGATCCATATTATTGATTGACACTAGATCCATATTATTGATTGACACTAGATCCATATTATTGATTGACACTAGATCCATATTATTGATTGACACTAGATCCATATTATTGATTGACACTAGATCCATATTATTGATTGACACTAGATCCATATTATTGATTGACACTAGATCCATATTATTGATTGACACTAGATCCATATTATTGATTGACACTAGATCCATAATATTGATTGACACTAGATCCATATTATTGATTGACACTAGATCCATAATATTGATTGACACTAGATCCATAATATTGATTGACACTAGATCCATATTATTGATTGACACTAGATCCATATTATTGATTGACACTAGATCCATAATATTGATTGACACTAGATCCATATTATTGATTGACACTAGATCCATAATATTGATTGACACTAGATCCATAATATTGATTGACACTAGATCCATATTATTGATTGACACTAGATCCATATTATTGATTGACACTAGATCCATATTATTGATTGACACTAGATCCATATTATTGATTGACACTAGATCCATATTATTGATTGACACTAGATCCATATTATTGATTGACACTAGATCCAGATTATTGATTGACACTAGATCCATATTATTGATTGACACTAGATCCAGATTATTGATTGACACTAGATCCATATTATCCAATCATGCAGCTGTCATCGGTTCCTGCTAATTAGCATTCTTGTGTTCCGGTTTCAAGTGCATTAATGTTAACGAACGTAGCTTCCTGGATTCGATGCCCAGGTCGGGCACACTTTGCCTGATGATTAAGTACGTCCATTTAGAATTTATTTGTTGCTAAAACCGGGCACAAATACCGACTTCATGCTGCAGCACGGAGTCTGTATTTGTGCCCGGTTAATGGCTATGGACTCGCCATCTATACATTTTAACTACATAACTGGCGAAATGTGGGTGTACAAAAACCTCTGATTCAGTCGTGACGTCATACATTCATCAACGAGCAGTTCTAACGTAACTTTCTATTCTGTCCCAAGCGGTAATGATCCCGATCCCTCAATACCCGCTGTTCTCCGGGACGCTGTCGGAGCTGGGTCTGCGCCAAGCGAATTACTACCTGGATGAAGAGCACGAGTGGGCCCTGCAGGCCAGCGAGCTGGAGAGGTGCTGGCGGCAGGCCAGCGAGGACTGCCACGTCAGGGCGCTGGTCGTCATCAACCCTGGGAACCCCACGGGGCAGGTGAGAGATGTGGAAATAATGGATATTTGGGCCGCTTCAGCATTGTGATTTCTGAAAAGCTGAAGATTGTAAATGTCGTTTCCTTTAAAAAAATATATTCTTTAGTTTATCACCAGCGGCGATTCCTGTCATGTTAGGAACGTTCGCACTCTCAACCATAGATAATACACCATATAAAGTAATAGTCTCAATATGTCAACAATACCTACAATTTCTATACATTTTTGCAATTTGATTGTCGCTGAGATGAGATTGTGACTAGATTTTGAACGTTTTTAATTACGGGAGCTGGGTGTCAGATACAATCATTATAATCGTTGTTTTCTTTTTAATAATCAGTCACATGTAGGACAACTCATTCACTTAGGGCAACTCTGTCACTTAGGCCAACTCAGTCACTTAGGGCAACTCAGTCACATCGAGTTTTATGTCCAAGTCATCATTATCTTGTCCTTATCCCATTTTGAGTCCATTGCCATATGATAAGTGGCCACTGTGTATCTTCAAGAAAGAAAGTAGTCAGGACTTTAAATACAAAATATTTATTCCCATGTGAACCATATTTCCATATCATATTTCTATTCAAACAGCACAATACCATACAAATTGAAAAACCGAAAAATAGTCGCGCAAACTTTAATAGTAGTTATTCATACAATATCCGCGAACACTCCGGCAGTTTGTGGGCGACATGCATTAATCAGCCGGCATTCAGGCGATTCGCGCGCAATTTGATCGACCGCCGCCCGCCGCCATTGCAAATATTGGAAACTATTCCAAAGCCAGATGATTGCGACAATAAATGGGATATGAAAACACGAAGCGCGACAAATAGATTTACAATTTGTGGTAGCAATGATGACAGGTTTTACATAACTTTAAATACTCTGTGATTGGGTATTATGCAGTTCCAGTTATTAGGACCACAGATTACTCAGATTGTCGCATAGACCGTCAATGCAAACTATAGGGCTGTTGTTGTACACTGTGTCAGTTTCGAATCCGACTGTACGTGGGGAGGAGTAAGGAAGAGGAGTTCTGTACGTGTGGAGGAGTAAGGAAGAGGAGTTCTGTACGTGTGGAGGAGTAAGGAAGAGGAGTTCTGTACGTGTGGAGGAGTAAGGAAGAGGAGTTCTGATTCTTAAAACACTGCCAGCTTATAGCAATATGTTTCCAACTACCCTCCTGGCATTCAAGCTAAGGATCCAATTCTCAAGTTCTGAAACATTACTTATTGACCACTGTGTGGGTGGCAGGTGCTGACGCGGCAGAACATGGAGGAGATCGTGAAGTTTGCGTACGAACACAAACTGTTCCTGATGGCGGACGAGGTGTACCAAGAGAACATCGTCTGCAAGCCTTTCTACTCCTTCAAGAAGGTGAGAATTTATTAGTGTTGGGAACTTTTGAGACAGGCAGGAGTTTGTGTAGTCATAGAACTTTTGTGGTATTCCCGTATCAATTACAGGTTCTTCTTTCTGCTTAAGGGGGAAGCGCTAAGGTAGCCCGAGAAATTCAAATTTCTTACGATTTTCGCAATTTGCAGCTCAGTGTCTGGGTGTATGTTGATTAAAGTATGATTCGCGACCGTAACGAATATGTATTTATAGAATTATAATCATTAGAATCAGTAATTCAATTCCTTAAGTTCGTATAATCCTGAAATGTAAGATTCCATGAAATAGTCATTCAATAGAAATACTTGGTCTTAGAAAGTTGTATTGATGACTTTAAAGATTATAATTCTGTAAAGACATATTTGCTACAGTACGAATCATATTTAAATAAACTAATACTGACCTGCAAGTTGCAAAAAAAGTAAGAAAAATTGAATTTCGCGCTACCCTGGCGCTTTCGCCTTAAAGGAAAATTGTATTTACGATCGATATATTCATGTCAATGAGATTGATTGGTGTTTTGCACCTTACCACAGCAGCAGCAGCTTAGATGAGATCTGAGAGGAGATTTATCGATCAAGGCTTGATTAAGTCGAGGCCCTTATGAAGTCGAGTTTCTACCACACATGGGTCCGATAGAAACTTGATTTCCTGGAGGCAAAGATATTTTGCACGTCTCATTAATAATATCAAAATATTTTAGGAAGAATTTGGTTTGGTTTCCTAATGAATGATGTTTTTTCTACAGGTAATGCACGAGATGGGCGCTCCCTACTCCAGCATGGAGCTGGCCAGCTTCGTGACGGCATCCAAGGGCTGGGCGGCCGAGTGCGGGCTGCGCGCGGGGTACGCCGAGCTGACTCGCCTGGCGCCGCGCGTGCGCACCGCCTTCTGCACCGCGCGCGCCGTCATGCAGTGCCCCACGGTGCTGGGACAGTGCATACTGGACTGTGTGGTCAGTATTAACTAGTCGACATATAACTGTGGCATCATCATCAACACGATAATCAAATGATTCTTGATTTTCGACGAAATCGTCGAAAGACGTCGACTGCTGTATATGTATATGTATATGGGACTCCTCAAATCATCGCCACAAAGACCTGTCCACAAGCACATCCTGTGCTTCTCACATCCAGTGGATTGCCGAACTCACGAATTGTTTGCAGTCTACAATTTCTTGAAAACTTTCGTTCCTCTTAATCTTTCCAAGAGTAAAGGTTCAACGTTGTTCGACAATAATTAGAGAAGTTTGAACCTGTGGATTTACCTTCTACAGACACCATTGCAGAGCTGACTAGCAATAAGTCTCTGATTTTGATAGCTATGAGGATTTTGATAGCTATGAGGATTTTGATAGCTATGAGGATTTTGATAGCTATGAGGATTTTGATAGCTATGAGGATTTTGATAGCTATGAGGATTTCCACACGCCAAAAAATGTAGTATTGTTTATGGCAAGATTTAATTAAGACTGATTGAAATAAGATAAAAAGATGATAAACTTATCGATCCCCAATCTTCCACTTTCCAGATGAAGCCTCCGTCTCCCGGCGAGCCCTCGTACCCTCAGTTCGCTCGTGAGCTGAATGAGATCCAGCAGGTGCTCGCTGAGCGCACGGAGACCGCATACGACACCTTCAACTCCATCCCCGGATACTTCTGCAACCCTATTGACGTGAGTGGATGAATGTGCAGAAACTTTTGTTGTATACCTAGAACTTCATACTACAGCAAGTCTAGTAAAAACTTAACTAAGGAAAGTGCTTGTCCAACGAGTTGTTTATTAGATACCTTTGTTGCTTGATCATGATTAGTCACAATCTTTTGTCCTATGATGGATATGTCAGCCTATGCTTTGTTTGACAGAATCGGTCCTGTTAACAGTAATTTTGCCTGTACAGTTTTAAAATGCGTAGATTTTACATACTTAGTTGAATTTTTGTAAAAAGCATTTTGTAGTTCATCTACATTTTAATGTACGATGTTTGCTGTTCCCTAGGGTTCGATGTTCGCGTACCCGCGCGTGGACATCCCGGAGGCGGCGCAGGCGGCGGCCAGGGACGTCGGCTTGAGTCCCGACGAGTTGTACTGCCTGCGACTGCTTGAAGAAACAGGTACTCAACAAATAATTATTAAGCATCTGTACAATAAGACAAACATTGTGATACAATAAGACAAACATTGTGATACAATAAGACAAACATTGTGATACATGTTTGTAATCGAACATGCTGTAAGCATAGGCTCAGCTGCTGCTCATTCCGTGTTCATAACTCGTATGGCATCTTCTACTTGTCGTAAGGCTTGCCCAAAGAGTTCAACAATGTTCAGTGTGTAGCAAGTCTACCTACCGCATGTATACCATCAGCTACCCTTTAGAAGTTTGTCTCAATCACTTCTCCCACCACAACCGGTTTCCTCAAACAGGTGGAAGTCACATCAGATCTAATAATAAAGCCTCTACAGTCCCCACGACGCCCCAAGGCAAGAAACAGCGTATTAAAAGTTCCACGCGACGCCCCAAGGCAAGATACAAGGTTTTAAAAGTTTCCCGCGACGCCCCAAGGCAAGATACAGGGTTTTAAAAGTTTCCCGCGACGCTCCAAGACAAGATACAGGGTTATGAAAGTTCCCCACGACGCCCCAAGGCAAGATACAGGGTGTTAAAAGTTCTCCGCGACGCTCCAAGGCAAGATACAGGTTGTTAAAAGTTTCCCGCGACGCTCCAAGAAAACATACAAGGTGTTTATGTTCCCCAGGCCCGTCACTAATGACTCACACTTAATTAGTCGCAGCAAGGTAAACGGCTGCCGGTAATGTGTTGTAACTCCAAGTTGCATACTTAACTACAAATTGTGCGAGCTCCAACTTGCCGTGCATGACTTGAGAGTTTCTGCTTTGACTTGTGAACTATCGTGTATGTAGGTATGTTTGTTTGTTTGTAGCGTGAACTTGGTCAGGACTTTTATGTATTCATGTTCGGTTGATGTTGTCAAGTTCGGTTGATATTGTCTGATTAATAATACAAGGGACTTTATTGTTATGTAATATTGGTGTTTCAGTTTGTAGAATTCCACTTTAAGATTTGCAATACGTCTGATAACATCATGTTATCGTTTATTTTTAAACTGCCTCAAAGAGAAGGCGATTTTCAATTCCTTTGAATATATTTTTTGTACATAATGGATGTGTGTTTGGATATAACTCTTTCAAGAATAAACCAATTTGGATTGTATTTTTTTGTTGTTTTTTTTTTAACTGTTACCACATTCCATTAGGTAATGGTTCGCACGGTTTGCCAAACTAGCATAAGAAAGGGTCCAGAAACCTTCGCAACTCCTTCACTATAAAAATCTTCTGTTTCCAGGAGTGTGTGTAATCCCGGGCAGTGGGTTCGGTCAGCTGCCGGGCACCTTCCACTTCCGCACCACCATCCTGCATCCTCGCGAGGAGTTCCAGTACATGATGGACAGCATCCGAAGGTTCCACCACAACTTCTTGGAGCTGTACTCGTAGTGTGGTAGTAATTGTCAGTCTTATTTTATTTTAATAAGTACAGAGACAGACTACAAACTAAGACAATTCAGCACAGATATGACAACATACAGTATATAAATCTGAAGTCCAATTGTTACTGTACACAGCGTTCAACATTTAATATGCTTCTTTAGTGACAGTTAAGGTAGAATAATATGAAATAATGACACTGTTGCATTTAAAACTTATATAAAGAATATTTAAATTCGTTAAAACTGTTCAAAAACAAGTCTACCTTAATATTGGATTATATTGCCTGTACATTCTGGATAACGGATTGTTGTCCATGCATATGAATTCATTGTTTTTGTTATGCATGTATATGGAATGTGAGTAAGAGCCTGCAGGAAGTTTCATGCTCACCATAGCAGTAGCGCAGCTACAATTTAAACATAGGTCATAATTATTATTATGATCAGAATCTCAAAGAGCAATCCATAACATGGCAAGACTACGGGGACTTTTGTAATTTAATCTAAACAAAGAGTCGTTTTGGTCTCTTAGCTCAGTCTAGGTACCGAGATTGCGAAGAATTATTCATAACACTCCTACTACAGGGTGACTTTGAAAACATGCGACAAAATTTAAGGGGGAGTTCTACCCATCAATATGAACAACTTTTACTATGGGACCAACTTGACTTCGCAAAAAAAAATTCGACCTTCTTATAACAAATGGCCCGATCGGGTATGTACTTTTATATGGGAAGGTCGAATTTTTTTTTGCGAATTTTAAGTTGGTCCCATAGTAAAAGTTGTTCATCTTGGTGGGTAAAACACCTCCTTAAAGTTTGTCGCATATTTTCAAAGTCAGCCTGTATATGTTTGTATTGTGAGGAACTTGATGGCAGTTTGGTGATTATACTACCACTAATTTGTTTCAATAAGTCAATGACATTGATAAATCTCTGGATTTGCATGTACAGGTTGATTCCATCTACACAGATTTTAGCAGTGCTTTTGATAAGATTAATCATAATATAATTTTATTGAAGCTGGAACATTTTGGCATAGCCGGTCAACTTCTCAGGTGGTTCGCTGCCTACCTGACGGGGCGGAAGCAGAGTGGTTGTGAGAGGATGTGAATCACTGTACTACTCTTCCATTTCCGGAGTACTACAAGGATCGCACCTGGGGCCGATCTTATTTCTTATATTTATAAACGACATTGCTTCCACAATACGACACGTAAAGTGTTCCATGTCTGCAGATGATTTAAAACTGTACAAAGAAATTAAAACGGACTTGGACGTATTAGTTCTTGAGAAGGATCTGGATGCGATACGTGAATGGTGTCGGTTAAACATGATGACCCATAGCGCAAGTAAGTGCTATCACATGACGTTTACGCGTAACAAAAATGTAGTACCTTCGTCTTATACATTCAATGGAGTTCCTCTGCAAAAGGTTAACACCATCCGTGACTTAGGAGTCCAGCTCGACAGAACTTTCGTTCATAACCACATCGACCTAATCATATCCAAAGCGACAAAAATGGCCGATTTTGTGACGAGAACTTGCTCGGAGTTTTGGTCCATATCGACCCTAAAGCTTCTTTTCAGCACACTTGTTACAAGTGTGCTGGATAACGCATCTCCGGCATGGAATCCTTCATATCGCGTCCATGTCAATAGGATAGAACGTATACAGAAGGCCTTCAGCAGGTATCTACGTTACAGAGGTTCTAGTTGCGATCGAGACACCACTTATCTCAAAGACTCAACCATTTCAATATGATATCTCTGGAACAACGTAGAAGTCTCTCCGATCAGAAATTTCTTTATAAAATAATCCGTAATCGGTCCGATGTTCCAGAGCTTTTGTCTGAACTTAATATCACTGTACCTCGGCGCCCTATAACTAGATCTGTACGTAGAACAGATATACTCGTACTTGCCATGTCCTCATCAAGAACAAACCTTGGTTGCAGTGCCGGGGTATGAACCGATTTATCGCTAATTATAATATAATCCACAATAGCAGCAACATTGACATCTTTGTCGACAGTTTTTGCCAATTCTGTAAACAAACTTATGATCCCCAACTATTCATAACATTTGATCACGATTACTGCAGTCGTCTTACGTATAATGATCACACCAAAATTAAACTGAGCATCTATTATTTATTACCTAATTAATTGAGTAAATCTGATCTTGTATTTTCTTTTATATTGTTTTCCTATGGTACAGTAGCTTATATTTATCTTACATTGTAACATAAAATAAGTTCGTTTATTTTAAATCACTTTAAAATAATTCTCTTAATATGTATGTATTTTTTGTTTATGTCTAAGCTGTGTTCTTTAATTGACAAATTCACCATACTAATAGATATAAATTCTTTTACGTAATATGTTATTAGTGAACAAGGCGTTGGAGTACCTATAAATAAATATGATAAATAAAAAAATCATAGTCTTTTTTAAAATATGGTAATCTAATACATCAATGTATTCTCTAACGGCTAATATTGTTTTAATACATTATGTTCAACCTATGTAATATTTAAGTTGAATGTGTTAATTATTATTAAAAAAATTATGTATTATTGATGTTATAAAATAATTTTGCTAATATTTAATTTTATTAGTAATAATAAATTAGAAGTATTTTTACATTCATCTTTTATTCGAACTACGAACCGTATCTCAGCTACTTGCATTAGATGACGTTTCATAATAAATGCCAAGAAAAAAAAGCCAGAACGGCTTGTACAAAACAGACTGGCTACTAGCCATTCATACAACAATACAATGTTCACAGCATTGTCGTGGGCCTGATTGCCTTACCACAATAACTTCCCCTAGACTACGGCGCTATTTCTTCGGACATATTAATCATTTGCCTAACGAGGCACGACCCCTGCCCACCCTCTTACATCGCACTCATCATTAACAATAACAGAAGGTCTGCTTGATAACAAGTGCGATGACACTCAGGCGCACAAGTCTGGATACAAAAATGTTATGACGGAATTGTGTTCAACCTGTGACTATACTTTGTTCAATACTGTTACCGTGGCATCGATTTAGCTGTAATCAGAAGGATATCCAACAGTGGACCTTCTGTTTCTTGCTGCTGTGTGTCGACAGTCACGCGATTCATCACTGTTTATTACTCGGGAAGCGAACCCGGGCCACTGCGCCTAATTAATGTTAGTACGTGCGCCAATTCCTGTAAAAATGTTATGAACCAGCTTGTGAGGTAACAAACTACATATTGTTCCGTTTTAGTAAAAATGTTATGAACCAGCTTGTGAGGTAACAAACTACATATTGTTCCGTTTTAGTAAAAATGTTATGAACCAGCTTGTGAGGTAACAAACTACATATTGTTCCGTTTTAGTAAAAATGTTATGAACCAGCTTGTGAGGTAACAAACTACATATTGTTCCGTTTTAGTAAAAATGTTATGAACCAGCTTGTGAGGTAACAAACTACATATTGTTCCGTTTTAGTAAAAATGTTATGAACCAGCTTGTGAGGTAACAAACTACATATTGTTCCGTTTTAGTAAAAATGTTATGAACCAGCTTGTGAGGTAACAAACTACATATTGTTCCGTTTTAGTAAAAATGTTATGAACCAGCTTGTGAGGTAACAAACTACATAATTATTGTTCCGTTTTAGTAAAAATGTTATGAACCAGCTTGTGAGGTAACAAACTACATAATTATTGTTCCGTTTTAGTAAAAATGTTATGAACCAGCTTGTGAGGTAACAAACTACATATTGTTCCGTTTTTGTAAAAATGTTATGAACCAGCTTGTGAGGTAACAAACTACATATTGTTCCGTTTTTGTAAAAATGTTATGAACCAGCTTGTGAGGTAACAAACTACATATTGTTCCGTTTTAGTAAAAATGTTATGAACCAGCTTGTGAGGTAACAAACTACATATTGTTCCGTTTTAGTAAAAATGTTATGAACCAGCTTGTGAGGTAACAAACTACATATTGTTCCGTTTTAGTAAAAATGTTATGAACCAGCTTGTGAGGTAACAAACTACATATTGTTCCGTTTTAGTAAAAATGTTATGAACCAGCTTGTGAGGTAACAAACTACATATTGTTCCGTTTTAGTAAAAATGTTATGAACCAGCTTGTGAGGTAACAAACTACATATTGTTCAGTAAAAATGTTATGAACCAGCTTGTGAGGTAACAAACTACATATTGTTCAGTAAAAATGTTATGAACCAGCTTGTGAGGTAACAAACTACATATTGTTCCGTTTTAGTAAAAATGTTATGAACCAGCTTGTGAGGTAACAAACTACATATTGTTCCGTTTTAGTAAAAATGTTATGAACCAGCTTGTGAGGTAACAAACTACATATTGTTCCGTTTTAGTAAAAATGTTATGAACCAGCTTGTGAGGTAACAAACTACATATTGTTCCGTTTTAGTAAAAATGTTATGAACCAGCTTGTGAGGTAACAAACTACATATTGTTCCGTTTTAGTAAAAATGTTATGAACCAGCTTGTGAGGTAACAAACTACATATTGTTCCGTTTTAGTAAAAATGTTATGAACCAGCTTGTGAGGTAACAAACTACATATTGTTCCGTTTTAGTAAAAATGTTATGAACCAGCTTGTGAGGTAACAAACTACATAATTATTGTTCCGTTTTAGTAAAAATGTTATGAACCAGCTTGTGAGGTAACAAACTACATAATTATTGTTCCGTTTTAGTAAAAATGTTATGAACCAGCTTGTGAGGTAACAAACTACATAATTATTGTTCCGTTTTAGTAAAAATGTTATGAACCAGCTTGTGAGGTAACAAACTACATATTGTTCCGTTTTAGTAAAAATGTTATGAACCAGCTTGTGAGGTAACAAACTACATATTGTTCCGTTTTAGTAAAAATGTTATGAACCAGCTTGTGAGGTAACAAACTACATATTGTTCAGTAAAAATGTTATGAACCAGCTTGTGAGGTAACAAACTACATATTGTTCCGTTTTAGTAAAAATGTTATGAACCAGCTTGTGAGGTAACAAACTACATATTGTTCCGTTTTAGTAAAAATGTTATGAACCAGCTTGTGAGGTAACAAACTACATATTGTTCCGTTTTAGTAAAAATGTTATGAACCAGCTTGTGAGGTAACAAACTACATATTGTTCCGTTTTAGTAAAAATGTTATGAACCAGCTTGTGAGGTAACAAACTACATATTGTTCCGTTTTAGTAAAAATGTTATGAACCAGCTTGTGAGGTAACAAACTACATATTGTTCCGTTTTAGTAAAAATGTTATGAACCAGCTTGTGAGGTAACAAACTACATATTGTTCCGTTTTAGTAAAAATGTTATGAACCAGCTTGTGAGGTAACAAACTACATATTGTTCCGTTTTAGTAAAAATGTTATGAACCAGCTTGTGAGGTAACAAACTACATATTGTTCCGTTTTAGTAAAAATGTTATGAACCAGCTTGTGAGGTAACAAACTACATATTGTTCCGTTTTAGTAAAAATGTTATGAACCAGCTTGTGAGGTAACAAACTACATATTGTTCCGTTTTAGTAAAAATGTTATGAACCAGCTTGTGAGGTAACAAACTACATATTGTTCCGTTTTAGTAAAAATGTTATGAACCAGCTTGTGAGGTAACAAACTACATATTGTTCCGTTTTAGTAAAAATGTTATGAACCAGCTTGTGAGGTAACAAACTACATAATTATTGTTCCGTTTTAGTAAAAATGTTATGAACCAGCTTGTGAGGTAACAAACTACATATTGTTCCGTTTTAGTAAAAATGTTATGAACCAGCTTGTGAGGTAACAAACTACATATTGTTCCGTTTTAGTAAAAATGTTATGAACCAGCTTGTGAGGTAACAAACTACATATTGTTCCGTTTTAGTAAAAATGTTATGAACCAGCTTGTGAGGTAACAAACTACATATTGTTCCGTTTTAGTAAAAATGTTATGAACCAGCTTGTGAGGTAACAAACTACATATTGTTCCGTTTTAGTAAAAATGTTATGAACCAGCTTGTGAGGTAACAAACTACATATTGTTCCGTTTTAGTAAAAATGTTATGAACCAGCTTGTGAGGTAACAAACTACATATTGTTCCGTTTTAGTAAAAATGTTATGAACCAGCTTGTGAGGTAACAAACTACATATTGTTCCGTTTTAGTAAAAATGTTATGAACCAGCTTGTGAGGTAACAAACTACATATTGTTCCGTTTTAGTAAAAATGTTATGAACCAGCTTGTGAGGTAACAAACTACATATTGTTCCGTTTTAGTAAAAATGTTATGAACCAGCTTGTGAGGTAACAAACTACATATTGTTCCGTTTTAGTAAAAATGTTATGAACCAGCTTGTGAGGTAACAAACTACATATTGTTCCGTTTTAGTAAAAATGTTATGAACCAGCTTGTGAGGTAACAAACTACATATTGTTCCGTTTTAGTAAAAATGTTATGAACCAGCTTGTGAGGTAACAAACTACATATTGTTCCGTTTTAGTAAAAATGTTATGAACCAGCTTGTGAGGTAACAAACTACATATTGTTCCGTTTTAGTAAAAATGTTATGAACCAGCTTGTGAGGTAACAAACTACATATTGTTCCGTTTTAGTAAAAATGTTATGAACCAGCTTGTGAGGTAACAAACTACATATTGTTCCGTTTTAGTAAAAATGTTATGAACCAGCTTGTGAGGTAACAAACTACATATTGTTCCGTTTTAGAAAGTTGGCATTCTAGTTTTAATCAAGGGCGAAGATTTTATACGATAATCGTGGTAATGTTTTATACGATAATCGTGGTAATGTTTTATACGATAATCGTGGTAATGTTTTATACGATAATCGTGGTAATGTTTTATACGATAATCGTGGTAATGTTTTATACGATAATCGTGGTAATGTTTTATACGATAATCGTGGTAATGTTTTATACGATAATCGTGGTAATGTTTTATACGATAATCGTGGTAATGTTTTTTAACGAATTTAATTTTATTTTTTTTTATTTATACCATACATAACTGCAACTATAATTACAAAATATGTAATTTCAAAACGTAAATTATTTCAAAAAATCGTCGTAGCACAGTCGGTAGGTGGCGCACAGCATGTTGAGTTGGTTGTCGCGCACCTTGCTGAGCTCCGTCTTGAGGTACTGTTTCAAGCGCTCACGCATCTAAGAAAAAAATAAGTAAAAGTTATTTATTAAAAATAAATAAATATATTTATTCTGATCGTGAGGAAATTAACGCCCGTTTTATAAAGTGTCATTGGTTTTCCAATAGGAATTTGTCAGTAGCAGCCCGGAGTCTGGGCTTGTCCCGGCTGGTGGCGAAAGGCCCGCTCCCCTATTGCATGGGATCTCAACATATTAGCGCAAATGCGTGTTCTCCTTGCGGGAGCACAGCCACTGTATAATGTCCTGTAAGAGACCTGCGCCTCTTCCTCCGCGGGCGTGTCTCGCAGGTACTCGTCGACGCAGCGCTGAGCGGCAGTGCGCAGGGTATCCTGCGCGTGCTGCAGCAGCTCGCGCCACATCTGTTTTACGTCGGCCTGGTGGTGGCAAGGGTCGCGCCCTGAACGGTCCACCCGCTCGGTGGTGGCGTTGTAGATCTTTCTGAAAGGTTTTGTTTATTTATATACATTGTTATTGCTTCGTAGGTCTGTCGTCGCGACTGCGGAGCACTACGTGTGGCCCTGAGGAGGTCCTTTATTCAATAGTGGATGATAGTAATCGTAGCTTCAAACTAGTCAATTTGAAGCTATGGTTACTACAAGGCAGAACTACTCCGCCTCATTCCCGGCATCTAAGTAATTACCTAAACTCGTCGGTCATGTTATTGTATATACGTTCGAAGAACGGCTTCTGCTTTTTATCCACCACCCTGAACCGGGTGATGTCTTTTAAGTCCTCCTTCATAAGCTCATTCTTCTCTTCCTTCTTAGGCTCCATGTTCGCATTTCCTCTCATCACAAACATCACTTCCATGGTGAAGTCTTCACGACGTGCGTTCTTCAATCTATTCTCATTCCGTTGCGTCTCAGAGTCCTTCATGTATTTGTTGGCTCGCACGAACACCTGGAAGTTGTATGAATCATATTTAGATTAAAGAAACTGGTGATTTCAAGATACACAAAAACAAGCACACGAAAATTGCTTGTGAAACGATCAGAACAAATCAAACTCAACTTACTTCTATCTATCAATCTAAATGATAAATGATTTTATTTCTGTAAGTAGGTTTATACAAACACTTTTACATGTCAAACATTTTTATTTAAACTAGATGAGGCCGGCGTTTCCTATCTGACTACTCTGAGAAGAAAGGCCGAAACAAACTCAGAGGTCACAGTCTCTTTTAAAGTCCAGACATAATCTTGGTCAGATCATGTGAAGACCATGTAGGTTGGTGTCTGAAATGGTCTTTTGAGGAAAGAACCACACAGATACGAAATAATTGCGTCAAATACTCCACGAATCGACACACACACGTCGACTACTTCCACAGAATTGAACTTTGTTAAAGGATTTTAACTCAAAATATGAGCGAACTAAACTGGACCGGTATAAATCAATGTAATGTTCAAACAAACTACAGATTGCTTTACTGGATAAATCTAGATTACTGCAGATAAGCTCTCATGCTGCTGAAAGATAAACTCTTTAGTAAAACTGTTCGACTCAGAATTATAGTAACGAGTATTTTAAATTGAATGGTAGCAGCGCCAGGGTAAGGTTTGAATTCGTTTAATTTTATTAAGTAGAAATATAATTAATACAGTATTGAAAGCATAATTAATTTTCTACTAAGCCATTTCTATTATTTCTCCAAGATGATAATGTTGTCCGAGGATCAGAACACACATGTAACATGACATCTGATCTGAGAGATGTTAGCCTCATCAATGAAAGTGTTCATACCTTTTGATAAACGTCACCGACTTCGCCCCAATGGGAGTATGCAACACAACGTCGTACCTTGGTCAGCTCGTTCATCATGTTGCTGAGCAGAGCGTCCGCTTGTTTCTTCCGAGGGTACTGGTAGGCGCATTCCACCTGCGGCGCCACCGTCACGTTGTTCTGCACCACCCTGAGCACCAGATCCTGGGTGCGCTGGCGGCCCGCCGCCCAGCCCACGCGGAGCCAGCGCCCCTTGCCGCGTTGGCTTTTGGGGAGCCGCAGGTCGAAGGCCAGGTCGCCCTGCACCTGCACGTCCAAGCATGCCACGACGTGCAGCAGAGCCAAGTGGACCAGCAACATTGTGCTAGTGACGTCACTTATATATACAAATAGCCGTCATGTTTGTTTGTACATCAATCGGCAAATACGACTCAAACTCAAAGCATTTATTTCAAATAAACTAATTACAGGCACTTTTGAATTGTCAAAGAGTCGGTCGGTTAGTCAGAAAGTTGAAGCTAGTTGCCCATTCCAAAACGTAGATCTCTATGGAGAAAAACGGGCAAGAAACTCCACGGACACTCTTTTAAATCAAAATATTGTTACAAAATATTGGTTACATCATTCACGTTGAAATTAAGTATGTGAGAACAATGTAGAAAGACGTGCACGTTACAAGCGTCCGCAACAAAAAAATAAAAACCAAAAACGATTCAAAAATTAAAATAAGCCGCGGCAGCGACTCCACATTCTCACTCAATAAGCCGCGGCAGCGACTCCACATTCTCACTCAATAAGCCGCGGCAGCGACTCCACATTCTCACTCAATAAGCCGCGGCAGCGACTCCACATTCTCACTCAATAAGCCGCGGCAGCGACTCCACATTCTCACTCAATAAGCCGCGGCAGCGACTCCACATTCTCACTCAATAAGCCGCGGCAGCGACTCCACATTCTCACTCAATAAGCCGCGGCAGCGACTCCACATTCTCACTCAATAAGCCGCGGCAGCGACTCCACATTCTCACTCAATAAGCCGCGGCAGCGACTCCACATTCTCACTCAATAAGCCGCGGCAGCGACTCCACATTCTCACTCAATAAGCCGCGGCAGCGACTCCACATTCTCACTCAATAAGCCGCGGCAGCGACTCCACATTCTCACTCAATAAGCCGCGGCAGCGACTCCACATTCTCACTCAATAAGCCGCGGCAGCGACTCCACATTCTCACTCAATAAGCCGCGGCAGCGACTCCACATTCTCACTCAACAGTATTCACGTTTCGTAGGCTGTCTCGTTTGCTCTCGTCCCGTTTCATTGTAACAAATCTCAGTGTTATGTCAAGAATATTTCATTATGATTGTTTGCCGTAGTTTTCTCGTTCGAAGCATGCCAACATTTTTAGTAAATAACCTCCGCCCGGAGGAACGAGTAATAAAAGAAAAAGTACGCTCACTGAAATGAAAGGTCTGAATGTGGCGTAGTGGCGTAGTGGCGTAGTGGCGTAGTGGCGTAGTGTTCCAACGAACAGCTTTGATATGGGATGAATGTAACACGCTGTTTATTTATCATACAGTCTGTTGTGAATGTCGAAAAAAAGAATGACGGAATAATCCAACGAGCTTGTGAAGTACTCGCAAGGGGCGTCACGCACACCGAAGATGATAAATAATGTAATGTTACAGCGCTTAATGTAAAGATATATTACCTTAACCGACCACACACCTAAGATACTATAATATAACGCGAGAGCGTGTTTTGTCCCTTGTACAGGCTGTTCAGTTCGCGCAAGCGCATACAAAACTTAATATAACGCGAGAGCGTGTTTTGTCCCTTGTACAGGCTGTTCAGTTCGCGCAAGCGCATACAAAACTTAATATAACGCGAGAGCGTGTTTTGTCCCTTGTACAGGCTGTTCAGTTCGCGCAAGCGCATACAAAACTTAATATTGCTAGACCTACTTGACAGCTCATCTGACGAAGATTCGGACAGTGGAATCAATATTTAAGTTACATCGACCATTAAAAATCGTAATATCTAGGTAGAAGACCATTTATTAACCAGAAAATGTTCACGTCAGGCGGGAAACCGGCTTCGGCCCCCGACTCACCGAGTCTCATCGCATCATTCGCATCCCCGAACGCGCTCTATCTTCATTTTCGCTTTGCGTTTTTCTAACTTTTTTCTTTTTGCTCACCTCCGAAGGGTAGCCTATAACCTTCCACAAGAATTGGGCTAACAAATGCAAGAATTTTTCAAATCCGACTGCCGAGTAGTTGCTGAGCGCGTTCAAACAAATACAATCTTCAGCTGTATTATGTTAGTAGTGTATAGATAGAATAGATTTAAAATAATAATTAGGTTCTATGGTGTAATCAACCGAAATTCCGTAATAGTCATCGCCTTTTGTCGCTGACTGAACATCACCTTTAGCTAAATCCTAAAGATGACGTCCACGCCATGCAAATTATTGTAGTTTAATAACATAACGCTTTATATGCTATAAAAGGGTCTTCATTGTTTTTATACCAACACATTACTATAAGAAGCGTTAGTTAGCAATATTTTGTATTTCACTAATTATGTACCAACACATAATAAAATAACGCTTTACAATAAAGGTTTCCCAGAAATCGTTGTTTATTTTTTACACGAATATTAGAACATCCTGTTGTTTATCTTAAGATAAAATCGCCAACTATCTCAACTCTTAATATAACTTTCGCAAATCGGCCAGTATCTTAAGATACTCTAATATGAAATGTAATATTATCTTCAGTGTGTGTGGTGTTCCATTAAATTGTAGTACGGTGAGCGACATGTCGAAGATAATATACTTATATGTTTCAATTATCTTCTGTGTGTGTGACGCCTTCATCTGTACTGATTGCATTATTCTGTTGTAATATTAGTCGTTTTTTTTGAAAGCAGACGAACCGTACTAGCCACTACTACTGTTTAAACCGTACTAGCCACTACTACTGTTTAAACCGTACTAGCCACTACTACTGTTTAAACCGTACTAGCCACTACTACTGTTTAAAATAAGTGCGTTTAAAAAACGAGAAACTTGAATTACCGACGTGTTGTTTTCAAATATGAAATAATTTACTTACTTTTCCAAAAAGAAGAGCGAAACTACAATGACAAAGCTAGTGTTAAGTTATATTGAAAGCCAAACGATAACATTACAGAGCAGCGATAAGAGTTATAGTGAAATAAACTTTTATAGCGCAGCGGATTGCGTCCGACGTTGACGTCAACGCGGTTAGACGACGTCCGCTGATTGCAACGAGGTCGTCATGACACGGCGGTGAGGTGACCGCCCCACGACCGCCGACCGACGGCCTTTACGACGCGAGAACACGCCAAATGACGTTTTATGGAGCACAGCGGGTGAGACGGAAATGGAAGATCCCACTCATAATGTGACGATTTCAGCTACACTTAATAAGTTATTGCAAGACGGCGATATTGGTTACCACTAAAGAGGATGATAATATCAATAATTACGACGTCGATCCCTTGAGATAAAGTGATGCTGCACATTTTTATGTTTTCACTAGCTGTGCCCCGCGACTTCGTTCGCGTGGATGTCGTAAGATACACAATATACTAAAATAACAGCCACATTTAAAAATAACTTTCTCGGCCCCCGCCCCGCCGCGTCGCATCGCCCGCCCGCGCTAGTACTTCGTTTTTGTTTAGTGTTCTTTCTGACTTTATTCTTTTTGCTCGGGTCCCAAGGGTTGTAGCGTGATGTTAAATAAACTATCCTCGAGAATTGGGCTATCAAAAGCAAAAAGAATTTTTCAAATCCGACTTTTTGATCACAACTTCATGGGTTTTCATTTTTTTGCACGGAACCCTAATTACTTTTCTAAAATAAAAGTAGTATGTTACTCCCCGTAAACTCAGCTATCTGCTAGTAAAAGTCCCGTCAATATCAGTTCAGCCGTTTCGGAGATTAGCCGGGATAAACAGACAGACAAAAATTTTAAAAATAGCTTTTTTGTTTTATGTACCGTGATATAATTATAATTTCTTATGCATTTAGTAAAAAGTTGTATTTTGATATTACAAACAGACACTTCAATTTGATTTATTGGTATTGATGTGATCACTCAGTAGGTGGCGATGTTCGCGGGAGTATGCGAGAGTGTATTGATGTGATCACTCAGTAGGTGGCGATGTTCGCGGGAGTATGCGAGAGTGTATTGATGTGATCACTCAGTAGGTGGCGATGTTCGCGGGAGTATGCGAGAGTGTATTGATGTGATCACTCAGTAGGTGGCGATGTTCGCGGGAGTATGCGAGAGTGTATTGATGTGATCACTCAGTAGGTGGCGATGTTCGCGGGAGTATGCGAGAGTGTATTGATGTGATCACTCAGTAGGTGGCGATGTTCGCGGGAGTATGCGAGAGTGTATTGATGTGATCACTCAGTAGGTGGCGATGTTCGCGGGAGTATGCGAGAGTGTATTGATCGCTTCTTGGCCACTAGCTAGACGTAAATGGAAATGTGTGATATCTGGTACAGCCATTATTACGACGTTTTGGTTCGCTGTAATGTGGTCCGCCGCATGTACTGACCGGGCACTACGTGTTGGTTCGCTGTAATGTGGTCTGCCGCATGTACTGACCGGGCACTACGTGTTGGTTCGCTGTAATGTGGTCCGCCGCATGTACTGACCGGGCACTACGTGTTGGTTCGCTGTAATGTGGTCTGCCGCATGTACTGACCGGGCACTACGTGTTGGTTCGCTGTAATGTGGTCCGCCGCATGTACTGACCGGGCACTACGTGTTGGTTCGCTGTAATGTGGTCCGCCGCATGTACTGACCGGGCACTACGTGTTGGTTCGCTGTAATGTGGTCCGCCGCATGTACTGACCGGGCACTACGTGTTGGTTCGCTGTAATGTGGTCCGCCGCATGTACTGACCGGGCACTACGTGTTGGTTCGCTGTAATGTGGTTCGCCGCATGTACTGACCGGGCACTACGTGTTGGTTCGCTGTAATGTGGTCTGCCGCATGTACTGACCGGGCACTACGTGTTGGTTCGCTGTAATGTGGTCCGCCGCATGTACTGACCGGGCACTACGTGTTGGTTCGCTGTAATGTGGTCCGCCGCATGTACTGACCGGGCACTACGTGTTGGTTCGCTGTAATGTGGTTCGCCGCATGTACTGACCGGGCACTACGTGTTGGTTCGCTGTAATGTGGTCTGCCGCATGTACTGACCGGGCACTACGTGTTGGTTCGCTGTAATGTGGTCTGCCGCATGTACTGACCGGGCACTACGTGTCCATGACATTCTGTTATTGACAAGAATTGTGTTTAATTGAATTGAAAACAAAAATATTACGTTGACAAAACTTCCTTTCGTAGACGTTTTTGATTGATTGCAGAAAACTTACAGACCAGATAAGAAAGCGGGGGAGGCAAACCCGCAAAGCGTAGCAACCAGTCTGTCGTCCAACCTACCTATCGAGCATTTAGTGCAGGGTGAAGTGTACAACTTTCCGATGTTCAACTTCAAATGGTTATCTGTTTATCGTCAAGCTAGTTGGCACCTTCAAACTTCCATATAAGTTAGTGATAACAGTGGGACGCGAAGAGATGATTCCGAAGATGGCCGCGGACTTTATTTACTTACTAGCTGTGCCCCGCGACTTCGTTCGCGTAGAGGTCGTAAGATACATAAACAACCACGTTTTAATAAAACTCCCTCGTCCCCCGACCCGTCGCTTTGTATCGCTCGCCCGCGCTATAACTTCGTTTTCACTTAGTGTTCATTTTAATTTTTTTCTTTTTGCGCGGCGCCTAAGGGCCGTAGCGTGATGTTAAATAGCCTATAACTACCCTCGTGAATTGGGCTACCAAATGTAAAAATAATTTTTCAAATCCGACTTTTTGTTTACAATTTCATGGGTTTTATTTTTTTGTACGAAACCCTAATTATTTTTCTAAAATAAAAGTAGACTAAGTTACTCCCCGTAACATCAGCTCTCTGTCAGTGAAAGTCGCGTCAAAATCGGTCCAGGCGTTTCGGAGATTAGCCGGAACAAACGGACAGACAGACAGACAAATATTTAAAAAATTGCTTTTTTGTTATAAGTGCCGTATATACTTTCTTATGCATTTAGTAAAAAGTTGTTATTTTGACATTACAAACAGATACTACAATTTTATTTATTAGTATAGATCTTATGAGATACAACTTAAAACTTGAGCTCTGAGTTTCAGATTGTCGTTTTTACTTGAGCTGCTGTCACACAAACTCAGGAGATGAGGCTCGCAGATATTTTAGGATTTTAAAGGTTATCGTTGGGTGGATTTATGTATACATGTGATTGATTCTGATTTTAGGTGAGTCAACTAAAGCAACATATACCGGCGAAATGCTAAGAAATGCATCAAAACTACTCGATTAAAATGAAAAAATAAATTATTTTGTTGTAAAAAAACATCGCGAGGGAAAGCAGTTCTTGCAAGGACTAAAGCGTGGCCTTCGCCCAGCAGTGAGGCAGCAAAGGACTAAAGCGTGGCCTTCGCCCAGCAGTGAGGCAGCAAAGGACTAAAGCGTGGCCTTCGCCCAGCAGTGAGGCAGCAAAGGACTAAAGCGTGGCCTTCGCCCAGCAGTGAGGCAGCAAAGGACTAAAGCGTGGCCTTCGCCCAGCAGTGAGGCGGCAAAGGACTAAAGCGTGGCCTTCGCCCAGCAGTGAGGCAGCAAAGGACTAAAGCGTGGCCTTCGCCCAGCAGTGAGGCAGCAAAGGACTAAAGCGTGGCCTTCGCCCAGCAGTGAGGCAGCAAAGGACTAAAGCGTGGCCTTCGCCCAGCAGTGAGGCAGCAAAGGACTAAAGCGTGGCCTTCGCCCAGCAGTGAGGCAGCAAAGGACTAAAGCGTGGCCTTCGCCCAGCAGTGAGGCAGCAAAGGACTAAAGCATGGCCTTCGCCCAGCAGTGAGGCAGCAAAGGACTAAAACGTGGCCTTCGCCCAGCAGTGAGGCAGCAAAGGACTAAAGCGTGGCCTTCGCCCAGCAGTGAGGCAGCAAAGGACTAAAGCGTGGCCTTCGCCCAGCAGTGAGGCAGCAAAGGACTAAAGCGTGGCCTTCGCCCAGCAGTGAGGCAGCAAAGGACTAAAGCGTGGCCTTCGCCCAGCAGTGAGGCAGCAAAGGACTAAAGCGTGGCCTTCGCCCAGCAGTGAGGCAGCAAAGGACTAAAGCGTGGCCTTCGCCCAGCAGTGAGGCAGCAAAGGACTAAAGCGTGGCCTTCGCCCAGCAGTGAGGCAGCAAAGGACTAAAGCGTGGCCTTCGCCCAGCAGTGAGGCAGCAAAGGACTAAAGCGTGGCCTTCGCCCAGCAGTGAGGCAGCAAAGGACTAAAGCGTGGCCTTCGCCCAGCAGTGAGGCAGCAAAGGACTAAAGCGTGGCCTTCGCCCAGCAGTGAGGCAGCAAAGGACTAAAGCGTGGCCTTCGCCCAGCAGTGAGGCAGCAAAGGACTAAAGCGTGGCCGTCGCCCAGCAGTGAGGCAGCAAAGGACTAAAGCGTGGCCTTCGCCCAGCAGTGAGGCAGCAAAGGACTAAAGCGTGGCCTTCGCCCAGCAGTGAGGCAGCAAAGGACTAAAGCGTGGCCTTCGCCCAGCAGTGAGGCAGCAAAGGACTAAAGCGTGGCCTTCGCCCAGCAGTGAGGCAGCAAAGGACTAAAGCGTGGCCTTCGCCCAGCAGTGAGGCAGCAAAGGACTAAAGCGTGGCCTTCGCCCAGCAGTGAGGCAGCAAAGGACTAAAGCGTGGCCTTCGCCCAGCAGTGAGGCAGCAAAGGTTGAATATTAAAAATAACAACCAGTTATTTCTTGATCTCTTAGTTGTTGCCTTCACTGTTTTAATTTAAGATTGAATAAAATCGACTTCAAACATTTGCCTGTAACTCAACATCAGACATAAAGTTTCTATGTTGAAGTTATATCTCGAGCCTGTCTTAATAAGACAAGCTTGAACATGGAAAACTTCATGTTTAGACGTCACGCGCGTCTCAACTCGTCTCATTACAGTCTGCGGAGATAATGATCAAACTCGATCACTTCGGAACAGGGAAATAGCGGTAGAAACACTTCCAGACACATATGGGCCCCTTTGAGGAAGTGTGACGTCATACAACTCAGTGTAAAGTACCGAGTGTTAGTATGACACATTGGGATTTGAAAAAGAGATTGTCGCCTGTTTACGTAGGTACAAGCTGCGCCCCGCGACTTGGTTCGCGTGGAAGTCGTTAGATACACAATATATTAAAATAACAGCCACATTTTTAACGATCTTCAAAAAAGGAGGAAGTTCTCAGTTCATCGGAATCTTTTTTTTTATGTATGTTCTCCGATTACTCGAAGACGGCTGGATCGATTCGAAAAAATCTTTTTGTTTGAAATGATATAACTTCGCAGGTAGTCCCATTGTCATTAGGTCAGGATTTGATGATGGGACCCTGGAGAAATCGAGGGAACTCTTCAAATATTAAAGGTACTCCTATAGCGATTTGGGTATTTTTTACAGTAACTTGTTCAATTGCTCTCGAAAAGCACCATTTGGTGAAGTGGAACTGATGATGAAGACCACAGATGGTCACCAGAACTACTCAATAATGAGTATTTCACGGGTTGCGTTTCGATTCCTCTAAAATAATTGCTAAGCAAATTATGCACGTCACAATGGATATGGTGAAGTGGAGCTGATGGTGAAGTACCAGGAGAACTCCTCAATAATTAACGTCCCTGTATCGAAAAAAGCAATATTTTGTAAAAGGTGATGAGCAGTTGTCATTAGGCTATTGTAACTTAGATAAATTACAAACCGATCCACTATAAAGTGAAAAATAAAAAACTGTTTTGCAAAAAAAAAAAAAAAATAACCGACTTCCAAAAAAAAAACACCACAAAGTGAAAAATAACTTTGATTTCAGAAGTCGGTGCCTTTGGATCTGTATTTTAGGTTAGTAAATTAAAGTTATTTTTCACTTTGTAGTGTTTGTTTTTGGAAGTCGGTTGCTTTTTTTTTGCAAAAAAGTTTTTTAATAAAACCCCCGGCCCGCCAGGTTGCATTGCCGCCCGCGCTATCACTTCGTTTTTGCTCAGTGTTCCTTCTGACTTTTTTCTTTTTGCTCGGCTCCTAAGGGTCGTCTCGTAATGTTATAGCCTATAACTATCCTCGATAATTGGGCTATCAAATGCAAAAATAAATTTTCAAATCCGACTTTTTGTTCATAGTTTCATGGATTCTAAATTTTTTGCGGTTTTACTTGTCTAAAATAAAAGTAGCCTAAGTTACTCGTTGTAATATCAGCTATCTGCCAGTGAAAGTCTCGTCAAAATTGGTTTAGCCGTTTTGGAGATTAGCTGGATCAAACAGACAAAAATGTTAACAATTACTATTTTGTTATAAGTGCCGTATATGTATACTTTCATATGCTTTAGTAAAAAGTTGTTATTTTGACATTACAAACAGACAATTCAATTTCATTTATTTGTATAGATGAGACGATCACCGCGTCCGTCGCCGTGTCGTCTGTGTTTCTGTGTGTTGTGTTTTTTCCGCCTGGCGCCTGCGCAGTACAAAGACGAACTTCTTTTTGAAAACAGTGTGCCATAATAACGGCTGCGTACTGAAGCTTCAGATTTAATATTATGAATATGTATTGAACTAACTCAATGAAAGGTTGTTTATAAAGCGTTGTGTGAGACAGTGAATTTGCTGCTATAGCTATAGTGACGTCATGAACACCAACTGCTGACACCGAGGAGCAGCACTTCAGATCCGATCGTCGGAGTACGTAGGCGTGTAGTGTTAGCTGTTAGGAGCGACACTCTAAGGAATGTTTAGGTTTGATGAAATTCGTAATTCTGCGAAAGTTCCAGAAGTAGAGTACAGAGGAGTACACTGTAGTAGCAGTAGCTGACACGGAAGCAAAGTGTTGCGGTCTTTGTTGCATATCCTAAGCACTAAGCGGAGGCCGTTCATGCGAAATCACTCTTAGTGCAGCTCGAGCGCCTCGCTGGTCTAGTGGTGGCGAGTGCGGCTGCTGAGCATCGGGTCCTCAGGTTCGATCTAGAGTGAGTGCTTGTGGTTGAGTGTGTCCATTAACTGGTTTAGTGCTCGGTTGTTGGCTGAGGCTCCTAGATGGAAGTTGAACATCTGGCGAAATAAGAGCATTAGATACAACAGTGCCTAACTGCATTCGGAGAATACAGGCGTGATATTGTGTTGCTTTGTGCGCACTTTGAATCCTCCATAATCTTTCAAACATGTTTCTCTTTCATCTCGAGAGAGGCCTAGATTGTTTTGCATTTAGTCAGTCACGGAGACGGAAATGCATACCTAGATAGAAGAATGTAATACAATATAATATCATGTTTATGTTGCAAATATTCGGAGCCGCGAATTGATCAGGTTTCCGTGACAGCCGCGGGCTGTGTCGTGCGCAAATCACATTTGTGGCGACGATGTGCCGGCGGGCGCGGCGCGGCGACGCGCCGTGAGCTCTGCGGGCCGAGGGGAATGACCGACAAATAAATGTGTTTATGGCTAGTTAGATGCATCGAAAACCACTTTCTTAGACCACATTTTTGTATCTAAGATTTATAAACTTACTAACTTACTACTTCGCAATTACAATTGCTACTCATGTACATTTTATATCCTGAAGCATTTGAATTACTTATGAAGATTGGAAAATATTTTGCAAACTGAATACTGAAAACCAAATTCTTTCATTCATAACAACATAATATTAAAGCGTACAAACACACATACACACACACACATACACAAATAGCAAGCAACTTTACTGATACCAAGAGAGCACCATAGAATAGTTCATGTTACACCCCTGTCCCCCGCCGGACCCAGAGGGGTGTTATGTAAGTCTATTTGCGCCATCGTAGCTGCCAGACGGCTGCACCGATTTTGATTTTTTTTTTGTTTAAAAGGTGGCTTGATCGAAAGTGTTCTTAGCTATGATTCAAGAAAATCTATTCAGCCGTTTGAAGGTTATCAGCCCTTTTCTAATTGATGAATGGATGTGAGCATCTTCCACAGGTCTGATCGATTCGAAATTTGGTTTTCTGTTACTTCAATGATATTAGAAGAACATAGTAACCTTGAACTGATGCTGCAGCATCACTGGAATTTGCAGGATACCCAACTCCCTCATCAACTTCCAGCACAGGTATTGTGTTTGGGCTCATTGGAATGGTTGCAATGAATAGGTATTCAGGGTCTGATGATGGAGTAGGGAAGAGAATTCTTACTATTAATTCTTATAATCCATTTATTTGTCAGAATATTGTTACAGAGTTGTTACCTACATTGTTTTAGAAGTTCATAATGTTCTGCCGTTTCCGGCGTACAAATACATTTTTAGATATAATGTTGCATTGAATTAAATAAATTAGGATAACATTCAAATTGCAAATTAGTCAAATAATAGTCACGGAAATGACAAAACGATTAAATTAAGTCATAGAGATAATAAGAAGATTATTTCCTAATATTTAGGTTAACTTTTCATTCATAAAATCATTAGTCGAGTAGTAGCATTTACTTGATATTTGCATTTAAATGTCCTCAAGTTAAGTGCTTTAAAACAATCTGGTAGTTTATTATAAACTTTGTTCGCCGTACAAAAAACATTATTAGAAAATAGTTTATTATTTCGTGGAGGTACACGCAGCACGTGAGCTGTGCGCCTGCGTGTGGACGCTAGCGCGCCCCGACGCGACGACGCTTGGATCAAAATATTACCTACAACTTATATTAAACTTAAAGGGCCAATACATTTTAATTTTACTTTTTAGATGTTTTTGTTTGTGTCGGGGGCTTAAAAATTAAAAATTTAATTTTTTGATGCAAGTGTGCAAAAGCTCACGCGTATCAAATAACGTTTTCAACTCACTTGCGAGAAAACAACAAATACAAGATAAACATACCTATAAAAATGTTACAAATATTTTTAAAAAGTTGTGCGCTGATTTTGCTGCCGTGCGCCGTTCCTTCGCATTTTGCTGCCGTGCGCCGTTCCTTCGCATTTTGCTGCCGTGCGCCGTTCCTTCGCATTTTGCTGCCGTGCGCCGTTCCTTCGCATTTTGCTGCCGTGCGCCGTGCCTTCGCATTATCAAGAAGAGACACTAACTCGAAGCCGCCAAACAGCCTAATATCTATATACATATAATAAATCGTAGCGAAGTCAAAACTGTACATTGAATATTTAAAAAAAAGTAATTACTACGAGGTCTGGGAACGATTCTAATGATGAAAATAGTTTTTAGAATGTTTGTCTGTTTGTCTGAATGTACTTATGTGGAAGTATCACGTCCCGCTCTTAAGACCTCTGGTCGTAAGCTCGATTATCCAAACTATTGATACTTTTGTGATTCTTTTATATTTTTTGCACTTTTTTGTAAGATTTCCAAATGATAGGTTTTTGCATATTTTTTTCATAACATAGAAATCGATGATATGAAAAAAATTAAGCAAAAACCTATTTTACAAACACTAATGTATAAAATTATTATTTCAAATATTTCAGAAAATAAAATTATAATTAATCGAAATCACAATAGAAGTCAAGATTGTTCAACAAATTCTAGCTGCGCAGTCTTTTCGAGAACACAAATTATGACTGCGCAGTAGTCAATCTCATACTAAGAAAAAAACAGCAGAATGCCATGTTTCAGAGCGGCAAGCTTACGTAAAGCGAAGTGCACTACTGCTACCGGAACAGCGGCCTGTGCGCATGCGCTCTGTGCGGCTGGCTATCTATACTAATATTATAAAGCTGAAGTGTTTGTTTGTTTATTTGGTTGAACGCGCTAATCTCAGGAATAGATATATTACTTGATATGACTAAGGCCTACGACAATGTGCAATTTAAAATACAATTAAATAAGCTAAGTATAGGGAACAGGAAGACGCGGCCCGCGGCTGGGTCGCGTCATATTTGAAAGGTAGAGAGCAATTGGTTGAGATTGAACATTACAATAAGAACACAAAAGAAACACAACTCATAAGATCTGATGTCAGACAAGTACATGCTTCAATTCCCCAGGGAAGCGTTATGGGCGGCCTGCTATTCCTCATATACATAAATGACCTCCCCAGAGCCATAGATGGGCCATGTGTACTGTTTGCGGATGATATTTCGCTTCTCACCTCGTGCCGAACAAATGCCAATTTAAATGAAAAACTTAAAAATATACTTAATAAAACAATAAATTGGATGAGCGAACATAATCTCGAAATTAACTTTACCAAGAGCAAATTAATTACCTTTCATCCTCGGCAAAAAAGCCGTATAAATATAAACTTTACATTTAACCAACAAACATTAGAAACAGTTAACAATTTCACTCTCCTAGGTTTGACAATAGACACACATATAAACTGGAAGGCACACATTCAGAAGGTTACTTCAAAAATTTCTAAATTCACATACGCCTTACGCGAAGTTAAGAAAACTACCAACTTACAAACCGCACTAGCCACATACTATGCGCACGCCCATGCTTGGTTTAGCTATGGCATCATCCTATGGGAAATAGCACAGACGCCCCCTCCCTATTTATTCAACAAAAAAAACTAATACGAATAATAATGAATATTGAACAAACGGATAGTTGCAAGCCTCACTTCCAGAAACACAAAATTCTCACCTTAATTAATATTTATATTTTGGAGTTATGTAACCTAGTCCGCAAATACCCAGAATCTTACAACACACGGGACGACATACAAACAAAATATTCGCTGCGCCATAAAAACAGATGAAGCTTGCCTCCCTCCCGCCTTACACTTCACTCTTCTAGTCCATACGCTATGTCAATATAAATTTATAATAAATTACCGGAAAACATAAAACAAGAAAATAAAACCAACATATTTATATATAAATTTAAAAAAATCTTAATTAATAAAAGTTATTACACAATAGACGAATATCTAAAGGATAAATTCAATAATTAATAGATACCTATATTATAACTGTTTACCAGAAAAGTAAAGCAATAAAAATATGAACATATTGAATATTAATTTAAGTATATAACTTATTAAATACACTGATTACAATACAAAATATCTAAACGAATAATAACAATAAATAACGAATAATTAATTATGTAATAATAAAATATAATTTCCCCATCGCCGTATCTCTACGTTGACGTCGTGGTGGGGCTTGCGCGCTTCGAACTCTAGGTCTGTGCCGGTAGAGGTTACTTTGCCGGAACAGGTCTAGGGTGAGGAGCCAGACCAAGAGAGATACAGAAACCCGCAGGGCAGCATGTGGCGAGCTGCTGGGCAGTAGCGACCCCACGTACCCTATCTCCCGGGAGAAGTCATGTTCCTCATCTCTGGCTTGCCTTTATTGGCCGGCTGGAGTGAACACTGACGAGAACTGACCTCCCACCTCATTCTTGCCTTTATTGGCTGGCTTGAGTAGAGATTCGCAAGAGCAAACGTGCTCGGAGGAAGGAAGTAGTCCAGTAAGATGCTGGTAGGGATCTTGACCGTACTTCCGGGATTGTCCTGATAGCCGTGGAATACCTCTCCACTCCTCTTAAGCACCTCAAGACATGTTGCCCCCTTGTCGCTACGACACTATGTGCTAGCGACCGTTTCCGGGGGCCCATTGTTGAGTGTGCAAGTCACCCCCTGCCATTTTATCCGTGTATTGTATTTATCACACATTGGTCAGGCAGGGGCCATAGTCCTTCCATAGTTTTAGATAACCAGTCCACTTTAGCCATCCAAACCCATAGCCCAATTTTTTTTTGTCTCCATATTCTGCAATAGTCCTACACCATCCGGGGGTTGTCCTTGGGTGCACTTGCATAGTACGCACAGGGATAATCGTCGGTTAGTGCCTCATTTCCATTGAAAGCGTCTAACGGGCCTCTGCGAGTTGGCTTCGGCCCCTCATATGCCTTCTAAAGGTCCGGGACCCTGGGGTCCCGAGAAATATCAAAAAAAATATAATTTAACATAAAAATAAATAAATAGATTGACCTACACATAATACATTCAGAGAATAAATAAATGAATGCTATTATAATAAAAACTATAAATGTTGTAAAAAATAAATAGATAGCAAAAAATTTGAATATAGTAAAGGAAAATCATTAAAGCGCTCTTCCTCTCTTCTACTTTTATAATGTTGCTGTGCCCGACAGGGTCCATAATTGTTTCTAAAATTATTAATACTCACCACCTGTATGTGTACATTATGAATTGCAATAAAGAATAATTGAATTGAATTGAATTGAACTGCAGATTCGAATTGAAAAATTCTTTTAGTGTTGGATAGCTCATTTATCGAGGAAGGCTATAGGCTATATAACATCACGCTACGACTAATAGGAGCGGAGCATCAATGAAAAATGTTGCAAAAACGGGGAAAATTTATCCCTTTTGAGAGCTTCCGTTGCGTGCGCTGCGTAAACGGTTAAAGTTACGCAAAAATCATGTATGACGGAATTGTTCCTCTTACAAAGTTCTAAAAAAAAAAAATCCGGAATAGCATATGTCTATCTTTTAAGGTTGGCTTACTATAACTTTTTTAATGGTAATCAAATTTGTTATAAAATAATACATTATTTGTGAAGGTGTTTTCATAAATATGGTATTAATCCTTATCCAAATAAATAGTTTCATAATCAAAATTGTTTAAGTACGTGTAAATTCCTTTTTAAATTATTCAAATTTGACCTTTCGTTTAGAAATTACGACGCGTATAAACATGCTTAAAGAAAAATGCGCTTAGTCTATTAGTTACCGACACATTTTATGTTTTATTGACTGTTTGAACGCGCTAATCTCTGTCACTGCCAGCCGGATTTGAACAATTCTTTTTGCATTATAAAGCCCAATTCTTGAGGAAGGCTATGGGGTATGTACCATTACGCTAGGACCCTTAGAAGCTGAGCGAAAACAAAAAAAAAGGAAGAACGAGCGCTAAGCGAAAACGAAGTACCTAACAGCGCAGTGTTAAAATGTTTGGACTGAAAACCAGCCTCCATACAAATGTGTATGGAGGCTGGTTTTCAGTCCAAACATTTTAATAACAGCCACATTTTAATAAAATTCCCTCATCCCCCGACCCGCCGCGTCGCGTCTCCCACCCGCGCTATTTGTTCACAATTTCAAGGGTTTTAATTTTTTTGCGCGAAACCCAAATTCTTTTTCTAAAATAAAATCCTTATAACATCAGCTATCTGCCAGTGAAAGTCCCATCAAAACAAGGCCAGCTATTTCGGAGATTAGCCGGAACAAACAGACAGACAGAGAGACAAAAATACTAAAAATAGTTTTTTTGTTATAAGTACCGTATATACTTACACTAGCACTTTGCCCGCGACTTCGTTCGCGTGGATTTCGTACTTTCCTCAAAAAAAATGATCGCCCCTCCACCCCCTTTGAAAGGATTTTTTCGAAACGTAATGTTTACGATCTTTATAATTTATTTGCATAAATAAGTATTCGGGCCAATTTTTAAGTTTATAGATCAAAGGAATAAGATTTTTCAAATAACTGTTTCCTCCTTTTTCATCACAACACCTAGGGCTTGTTTTTTTGTTAAAGCGTTTGGTACCATTCCATTGTATGACTTAAACATTATTTATACCCATTTTCGAGTTAGTTAAAGCAAGCAGAAAAATCCATACCTTACATTTTTTACCCTTTTCCACCCCGTTAGGAGTTAATTTTTGAAGAACCCTGAAACATGCACTTTTTTATTTTGGTTTTAAGTACCTATTAGTACCAAATTTTTAGTTAATCTGACAGCGCGTTAACATTTTTCCTTAGTAACTTTGACACCCGGTGAATACTCCATGAGGGGTTGTTGAGGCAAATATTGCCAAGTTTCAAGTGTATTAACCAAAGGAATAATATTTTTCATATAAACTGTATCCCCGCTTTTCACTCCCATAGGGGTGGAATTTAAAAAAATGGTTTAGGATATTTCCAAAACTTGACTCAGGGGTAGATTTTTGAAAAACCCAGATACAGATCATTCTTTATCTTGAGTATAAATACTGAGTTTCGAGTTAAAATCGGACTGTGCGTTAAAATTCTTCCATACAAACTTTGACAACCCCAATCCCCCTCTTGGGGGTATTTAAAAAAAATAAAAAATTAAAAAGTTCATTATTTACTTAGGCCCACTTGCGCGTTTAGTCGCGTTAAATGACTAAATGTAGAGTTTGTAAACTCGGAGTTAAGTATTTTTTCAAGTTAATCATTTTAACTCTTATTACGCGTTGCGCCACTAAGAAGTAACACCGGGTTAGATAACCTGACAATAGTGAGTTTTGAGTTGGGAACATTGCAGTTCAATCGACGAAACATAATATAGGATTGCAGTGTCTATGGCCTGATATGTAATCCGACCAAAGGTGAATTAACGAACAATGAACGGAAATTGTATACCCACTCTTTTACTCTACATTACGATACGTAATACTTCCTTATCTTTAAATTTTATAACATGACATTTCATTTTTATCGATTGTATGTGGATTCCATGGAGACTTCATTTATTGATTGACAAAAACGTCAGATATGGAAAACTATGTTTTCAGTTTTTTATAATTTGTATTTATTTTTACATGAGTTCATGAATATATTGCCTGCGGATATAGCACCGAATGTTCACTTACTATAACGTCGCACAATAAAAAATACAAAATAAGTTATCAGCGGGACCTCATAACGTCAATTTATTTTGACATTACTTACACTAACCCAGAGTTAGCGACGTAACTCTCCCACATCGGTGGGTTTAATATTTAAAAGTTTAACTCTAGGTTTACCTCTAACTCTTGGTGGCGCAAGATGAATTATTTGATTATCCCTGAGTTAGCTGTTAACTCCGAGTTATATAGGATAACCTATGAATGCGCAAGTGGGCCTTAGATAAGTATTCGTGCCAAGTTTCAAGTTTATTAACTCAAGGAATAAGATTTTTCATACAAAAGAAATCCCCCCTTTTCACCCCCTTGAAGGTCGAATTTCCTAAAACCTCTTCTTAGTGCTACCCTACATTACGAAAGGAGGCCGTGTGCAAAATTTCAAGTTCTTAGTCCCAGTAGTTTCGGCTGTGCGTTGATATGTCAGTCAGTCAGTTTTGGTTAAGGGAGAGGAGGACTGTGCTACCACAATACAGAGGTACTAATGAGGACAGTGTGTGCGATCTAACCCCAGGCAACTCGGTCGCTGGCACATCTTCCCAGAGGACCGCGCGTTACATAAGTGCATTCGTGTAGTCACCCTATCTGACAATCTAACTGTATTTATGGGGTTTGTGTCGTCGGGTCGCCGATCCCAATTGCTTACACAATGCTTATAATGTAAAATATTGTAATTGTGGTGTCTGAGGTCGAGTGATAGTGTGCCTCTCCTGTTACGCGGTGTATGAGATTAATTAATCTGCGTTTCAATACCTCGACGTAACGTAGCTTTTAAGCGCAACATCCATCTTGAGGCATAAACCTTACGCGTCTTAAGCGTACCGCGTGTATTTATTCCGCGTAGTACGCGGGTTGTCCCACTACGCCTGGCGAGCGGTTCATTGCGTACGTTCGTAATGTCGCGTGTTTAGTGAGGCGTTCACTTTAGTGCGCGCTTTACGGAGCGCTTTATTGTTATGTCGCTGTATTTTTGGGACCATGTCTAATAATACAGTTAGGTGGAATTTTATTTATTGGCTTATTTTTACTTTGGATATATTGTTTTTATTCCCAGAAAACAACCTTTGTTTAGAGATTGAATGTGCTACACACTAGCAGTTCGGTGATGATGGTATTGCATTGGGATTGTTTTAGAGGATTGTTATATTCCCAATGATCGGCACACCTAAGAATATTGTTCAGTTTGGGAATCGAACCCTGTATCACTTGGTAGGCAGCTTCACTTGTGAAGTTGTGATAATCGGACATTATTTTGAAACAATTTCTCGACGTTTTGTGGGAATTACAATATCATGTCGACACCAATACGCAATGTTGAATGATTTAGTTCTGTCACAAATGTGATACGATACCTACTAAATATACTCGTAACATCATGTCGACAACAATACGCAATGTTGAATGATTTAGTTCTGTCACGAATGTGATACGATACCTACTAAATATACTCGTAACATCATGTCGACAACAATACGCAATGTTGAATGATTTAGTTCTGTCACGAATGTGATACGATACCTACTAAATATACTCGTAACATCATGTCGACACCAATACGCAATGTTGAATGATTTAGTTCTGTCACGAATGTGATACGATACCTACTAAATATACTCGTAACATCATGTCGACACCAATACGCAATGTTGAATGATTTAGTTCTGTCACGAATGTGATACGATACCTACTAAATATACTCGTAACATCATGTCGACAACAATACGCAATGTTGAAAGATTTAGTTCTGTCACGAATGTGATACGATACCTACTAAATATACTCGTAACATCATGTCGACACCAATACGCAATGTTGAATGATTTAGTTCTGTCACGAATGTGATACGATACCTACTAAATATACTCGTAACATCATGTCGACAACAATACGCAATGTTGAATGATTTAGTTCTGTCACGAATGTGATACGATACCTACTAAATATACTCGTAACATCATGTCGACACCAATACGCAATGTTGAATGATTTAGTTCTGTCACGAATGTGATACGATACCTACTAAATATACTCGTAACATCATGTCGACACCAATACGCAATGTTGAATGATTTAGTTCTGTCACGAATGTGATACGATACCTACTAAATATACTCGTAACATCATGTCGACAACAATACGCAATGTTGGATGAAGGAGATAGGCTCCTGGCTACCAGTTCTGTCAAAAATATTTGAAAAGATCTTATAAAAACGACTTATAAGTCACTTGCGTGCAAATAGAGTATTAAACCAAAGACAGTTCGGTTACCAAAAAGGTGTTGGCACTTCCGACGCGATATATACTTTACTTGATGACGTTATAGGAAAAATAAATAATAAAATGAGAGTAGCCAGAATTTTTCTTGACCTAAGTTCCACGTTTGACATTATAGACCACGAATTACTTCTTACTAAAATGACGCATTATGGTATAAGAGGCCTTCAAATTATTCTTTTTACATCTCAAAAATAGAAAAATGGTCGTAGAAATTGACAAAATGCAAGATGGCTCCAAAAAAATTTACAAATCAGCAACAGTAACGATGACTACGGGCGTCCCGCAAGGATCTATATTGGGACCTGTTTTATTTATCTTATTTATTAATGACTTAATTAATTACATGAATACAATTTTACCTGACATTGATATGGTGTTTTTGCAGATGACACAAATGCCATAGTAGCAGCAAATGACATAGAGAAATTAACAGAGACAGTAAATGCAGCATTACAAACATTTCACGTCTGGTTCACTAAGAACAAATTGTCAATCAACTCTGCAAATACCAAAACACTATTGTTTAGAACGACAGCCCGTAATAAAGACGATTTAGAGGTTGTTTTGAATGATAACAGAATTGTTCTCGTCAAGGAAGTTACATTCTTAGGTATACATACAATAGACGATCAGCTAAATTAGAAAACAGAATTAAATGCTATAAATGCATCAGTATGTTCCGCTTGTTATGCTTTAAGAGCCCTTAGAACAGAAATTAGCATTGAGCAATTAAAAATGGTTTATTTCGCGTTGGTAGAATCAAAAATTAGATAAAGCATAATGTTTTGGGGAAAAAGTTATGAATATAATATCAAAAGAGCTTTTGTGTTACAAAAAAGCGCAATTCACACATTATCCCGTATTCCGCAAAGAGAGAGTTGTCGTGAACATTTCATAAATCTGAATATAACATGTAACATGGCCTAATATATACATGAATATGAGACAGAAGAAGAACGATGGATTAGAGAAGGCACACGTAGACAAGACATTATACGTTACAAGATAAAGCCTAATTTGAATATTGTTAAGCACAGTCCCAGATATCAATCGGTTATATTATTTAATAAGTTGCCTCTAGATGTAAAAAGCGCTATTTACTCGAGCTCTTTTAAAAAGCAACTTAAAAGTTTCCTGCTGAGTAAGTGTCTTTATGATATTGAAGATCTATGACGAAATTCCTATATATTGTATTTATGCATTGTTGTAATATTTAGCGTGTTTTTTCTTTCCGTAATTTAATTTTCTTTTTATACAATGTAATTTCAGATACAATTTATTGTTCATGAATAAATGACTAATGACTAAAGACTGTAGAGCGAGAGAAACTGTATGACAGGCGCAGACTGTAGAGCGAGAGAAACTGTGTGACAGGCGCAGACTGTAGAGCGAGAGAAACTGTGTGACAGGCGCAGACTGTAGAGCGAGAGAAACTGTGTCACAGGCGCAGACTGTAGAGCGAGAGAAACTGTAAGACAGGCGCAGACTGTAGAGCGAGAGAAACTGTGTGACAGGCGCAGACTGTGGAGCGAGAGAAACTGTGTCACAGGCGCAGACTGTAGAGCGAGAGAAACTGTGTGACAGGCGCAGACTGTAGAGCGAGAGAAACTGTATGACAGGCGCAGACTGTAGAGCGAGAGAAACTGTGTGACAGGCGCAGACTGTAGAGCGAGAGAAACTGTATGACAGGCGCAGACTGTAGAGCGAGAGAAACTGTGTGACAGGCGCAGACTGTAGAGCGAGAGAAACTGTATGACAGGCGCAGACTGTAGAGCGAGAGAAACTGTGTGACAGGCGCAGACTGTAGAGCGAGAGAAACTGTGTGACAGGCGCAGACTGTAGAACGAGAGAAACTGTATGACAGGCGCAGGCTGTAGAGCGAGAGAAACTGTGTGACAGGCGCAGACTGTAGAGCGAGAGAAACTGTGTGACAGGCGCAGACTGTAGAGCGAGAGAAACTGTGTGACAGGCGCAGACTGTAGAGCGAGAGAAACTGTGTGACAGGCGCAGACTGTAGAGCGAGAGAAACTGTGTGACAGGCGCAGACTGTAGAGCGAGAGAAACTGTGTGACAGGCGCAGACTGTAGAGCGAGAGAAACTGTGTGTCAGGCGCAGACTGTAGAGCGAGAGAAACTGTGTGACAGGCGCAGACTGTAGAGCGAGAGAAACTGTGTGACAGGCGCAGACTGTAGAGCGAGAGAAACTGTGTGACAGGCGCAGACTGTGGAGCGAGAGAAACTGTGTCACAGGCGCAGACTGTAGAGCGAGAGAAACTGTATGACAGGCGCAGACTGTAGAGCGAGAGAAACTGTGTGACAGGCGCAGACTGTAGAGCGAGAGAAACTGTATGACAGGCGCAGACTGTAGAGCGAGAGAAACTGTGTGACAGGCGCAGACTGTAGAGCGAGAGAAACTGTGTGACAGGCGCAGACTGTAGAACGAGAGAAACTGTATGACAGGCGCAGGCTGTAGAGCGAGAGAAACTGTGTGACAGGCGCAGACTGTAGAGCGAGAGAAACTGTGTGACAGGCGCAGACTGTAGAGCGAGAGAAACTGTGTGACAGGCGCAGACTGTAGAGCGAGAGAAACTGTGTGACAGGCGCAGACTGTAGAGCGAGAGAAACTGTGTGACAGGCGCAGACTGTAGAGCGAGAGAAACTGTGTGACAGGCGCAGACTGTAGAGCGAGAGAAACTGTATGACAGGCGCAGACTGTAGAGCGAGAGAAACTGTGTGACAGGCGCAGACTGTAGAGCGAGAGAAACTGTATGACAGGCGCAGACTGTAGAGCGAGAGAAACTGTATGACAGGCGCAGACTGTAGAGCGAGAGAAACTGTATGACAGGCGCAGACTGTAGAGCGAGAGAAACTGTGTGACAGGCGCAGACTGTAGAGCGAGAGAAACTGTATGACAGGCGCAGACTGTAGAGCGAGAGAAACTGTATGACAGGCGCAGACTGTAGAGCGAGAGAAACTGTGTGACAGGCGAAGACTGTAGAGCGAGAGAAACTGTATGACAGGCGCAGACTGTAGAGCGAGAGAAACTGTATGACAGGCGCAGACTGTAGAGCGAGAGAAACTGTATGACAGGCGCAGACTGTAGAGCGAGAGAAACTGTGTGACAGGCGCAGACTGTAGAGCGAGAGAAACTGTATGACAGGCGCAGACTGTAGAGCGAGAGAAACTTATTGCGACAGCTGAAGGTGTGTAGCCTTTTATTATTTTACAACAAAATGTTGAACTCATGTAGAATGAACATGCAGTGAGTTGCTGAAAGGCGAATAGAGCCCACTCGCAAATAGATATAATTATTTCATCATCTGGTTTTGTTAAAAGTTTTGTTTTCCCTCCTTGAAATTTATTTACTAGTATTATTTTGAATATTTACTGCTCTGAAACTGAAGAGGTATTGCATCGTACCACTCTGTCTAGAACAGATGTGGCTTTCCAAAGCTTCGCCGTATCGATAAAATATGAAAACTACTATTTGTGACCTAATTACCGCACTTGACACTCTTATTTTTATCAAAAGCGACTACCTAAAAGGTTTTAAAACGTACCTAAGTTTCATTAGTAATGCCCGGCTTGCTATTGTTTGAAGTATGAACATGAGTGAATAGTCCCCCACCTGAAACTTATAGATTGTTTTGCTAACTTACTTGCCAACATTACCTAATGTTTTGTTCACATTTACATCTCTTTTTTTACTCTTCTCACATAAGAACCAAATCATCCCGTCTCTCACGCCGTACATATTAACGAGCCGGCGCCTGGCTCACAGCGACTGGACACACGTACAGACGAACCTACTGCTCGTACATTATTGATCGCCACTCAGGCCTGCCGGCACTAAGGACTCTAAGGAGACACATTTTCGCAATCAAGTCTCTGACTAACGAGTCAGATAAACAAACACTCGTGTGTTTATTTAGTACAAGAGCCCGTCTATCAATCTTCACTCATGTTCGTATCAATCATAATGCGCAATGAATGGGTTGCCAACTGAAATCAGGGCTCAAGAATACCTTTGATTTAAATTCATTTTTACTCAACGAATTTATTCTCATTTTTTTCACTTTTACATAACATAACATAACATAACATGACGCCTGTATTTCCCTGAAGGGTTAGGCAGAGGTGTGGGTACCTATAGTACACCCACAGCACTGTTGTTAGGCAGAGGTGTAGGTACCTATAGTACACCTACAGCACTGTTGTTAGGCAGAGGTGTAGGTACCTATAGTACACCCACAGCACTGTTGTTAGGCAGAGGTGTAGGTACCTATAGTACACCCACAGCACTGTTGTTAGGCAGAGGTGTAGGTACCTATAGTACACCCACAGCACTGTTGTTAGGCAGAGGTGTAGGTACCTATAGTACACCCACAGCACTGTTGTTAGGCAGAGGTGTAGGTACCTATAGTACACCCACAGCACTGTTGTTAGGCAGAGGTGTAGGTACCTATAGTACACCCACAGCACTGTTGTTAGGCAGAGGTGTAGGTACCTATAGTACACCCACAGCACTGTTGTTAGGCAGAGGTGTAGGTACCTATAGTACACCCACAGCACTGTTGTTAGGCAGAGGTGTAGGTACCTATAGTACACCCACAGCACTGTTGTTAGGCAGAGGTGTAGGTACCTATAGTACACCCACAGCACTGTTGTTAGGCAGAGGTGTAGGTACCTATAGTACACCCACAGCACTGTTGTTAGGCAGAGGTGTAGGTACCTATAGTACACCCACAGCACTGTTGTTAGGCAGAGGTGTAGGTACCTATAGTACACCCACAGCACTGTTGTTAGGCAGAGGTGTGGGTACCTATAGTACACCCACAGCACTGTTGTTAGGCAGAGGTGTAGGTACCTATAGTACACCCACAGCACTGTTGTTAGGCAGAGGTGTAGGTACCTATAGTACACCCACAGCACTGTTGTTAGGCAGAGGTGTAGGTACCTATAGTACACCCACAGCACTGTTGTTAGGCAGAGGTGTAGGTACCTATAGTACACCCACAGCACTGTTGTTAGGCAGAGGTGTAGGTACCTATAGTACACCCACAGCACTGTTGTTAGGCAGAGGTGTAGGTACCTATAGTACACCCACAGCACTGTTGTTAGGCAGAGGTGTAGGTACCTATAGTACACCCACAGCACTGTTGTTAGGCAGAGGTGTAGGTACCTATAGTACACCCACAGCACTGTTGTTAGGCAGAGGTGTAGGTACCTATAGTACACCCACAGCACTGTTGTTAGGCAGAGGTGTAGGTACCTATAGTACACCCACAGCACTGTTGTTAGGCAGAGGTGTAGGTACCTATAGTACACCCACAGCACTGTTGTTAGGCAGAGGTGTAGGTACCTATAGTACACCCACAGCACTGTTGTTAGGCAGAGGTGTAGGTACCTATAGTACACCCACAGCACTGTTGTTAGGCAGAGGTGTAGGTACCTATAGTACACCCACAGCACTGTTGTTAGGCAGAGGTGTAGGTACCTATAGTACACCCACAGCACTGTTGTTAGGCAGAGGTGTAGGTACCTATAGTACACCCACAGCACTGTTGTTAGGCAGAGCTGTAGGTACCTATAGTACACCCACAGCACTGTTGTTAGGCAGAGCTGTAGGTACCTATAGTACACCCACAGCACTGTTGTTAGGCAGAGGTGTAGGTACCTATAGTACACCCACAGCACTGTTGTTAGGCAGAGGTGTAGGTACCTATAGTACACCCACAGCACTGTTGTTAGGCAGAGGTGTAGGTGCCTATAGTACACCCACAGCACTGTTGTTAGGCAGAGGTGTAGGTGCCTATAGTACACCCACAGCACTGTTGTTAGGCAGAGGTGTAGGTGCCTATAGTACACCCACAGCACTGTTGTTAGGCAGAGGTGTAGGTGCCTATAGTACACCCACAGCACTGTTGTTAGGCAGAGGTGTAGGTGCCTATAGTACACCCACAGCACTGTTGTTAGGCAGAGGTGTAGGTGCCTATAGTACACCCACAGCACTGTTGTTAGGCAGAGGTGTAGGTGCCTATAGTACACCCACAGCACTGTTGTTAGGCAGAGGTGTAGGTGCCTATAGTACACCCACAGCACTGTTGTTAGGCAGAGGTGTAGGTGCCTATAGTACACCCACAGCACTGTTGTTAGGCAGAGGTGTAGGTGCCTATAGTACACCCACAGCACTGTTGTTAGGCAGAGGTGTAGGTGCCTATAGTAACCCACAGCACTGTTGCTGGTAGGGTTAGGCAGAGGTGTAGGTACCTATAGTACACCCACAGCACTGTTGCTGGTAGGGTTAGGCAGAGGTGTAGGTACCTATAGTACACCCACAGCACTGTTGCTGGTAGGGTTAGGCAGAGGTGTAGGTACCTATAGTACACCCACAGCACTGTTGCTGGTAGGGTTAGGCAGAGGTGTAGGTACCTATAGTACACCCACAGCACTGTTGCTGGTAGGGTTAGGCAGAGGTGTAGGTACCTATAGTACACCCACAGCACTGTTGCTGGTAGGGTTAGGCAGAGGTGTAGGTACCTATAGTACACCCACAGCACTGTTGTTAGGCAGAGGTGTAGGTACCTATAGTACACCCACAGCACTGTTGTTAGGCAGAGGTGTAGGTACCTATAGTACACCCACAGCACTGTTGCTGGTAGGGTTAGGCAGAGGTGTAGGTACCTATAGTAACCCACAGCACTGTTGCTGGTAGGGTTAGGCAGAGGTGTAGGTACCTATAGTACACCCACAGCACTGTTGTTAGGCAGAGGTGTAGGTACCTATAGTACACCCACAGCACTGTTGTTAGGCAGAGGTGTAGGTACCTATAGTACACCCACAGCACTGTTGTTAGGCAGAGGTGTAGGTACCTATAGTACACCCACAGCACTGTTGCTGGTAGGGTTAGGCAGAGGTGTAGGTACCTATAGTACACCCACAGCACTGTTGCTGGTAGGGTTAGGCAGAGGTGTAGGTACCTATAGTACACCCACAGCACTGTTGCTCAGTATTTCTGATCCCTAAAACCGGGTTGCCAGTTATAAATAGGTGGGGTAAAAACTACAAAAATGATACACTGCCAGATTGAGAAATACTCTTCATTTGGAAAACATGAGTGACGGTGGGTGCTAGATGGGATCTTAGACTAAGTTCGTCAAGTGAGCAGGGGTTGTAAACACTCGTGTATGTCGTCCAGTGTCCAGGGGTCGTGGAGTACATCCGGATGCATCTAATAAAGTGACTCCTAAGGAACATGGTCACTGTTGCGACACACCCGAGCTCTGCTCACGCGCTGAGGGATGCTACATATTTCGTGTTATACTATATTTATGTAGTACGGCAACATTGGTAAATTATTGATTGAAAATGACATTTTTTTATGTCGACACATTTAGAGCAGCAAATTAATCACCGGTTTGAAAAGCCTCATCAGTTTTCCGATCAGTTAATTTGTTGCCAAATCTTATCTGTTCTGTATTGTTGTATCTGTTGTGATTGGTTGATCGAAATAAAGCCTATTAATCACGTGAGTTCATTAATATGAGATTTGATAATATTGATAAGCGAATAGGCTGTCTGAGACCGGGGTTTGCAGTATTTTCGATTAAGTAGCTTGTGGTTGCGAAGGACTTACAACCGAATCGAATGAATTTCTTTAATAAGTGAAGAGATTTAAGGCAGTTTTAATCCAAATAGAGTGTTGTTACTTAATTTACTTAAATCTTGGGAGTAAGTTAACTAACTTAATCCAGTGTACAGTCATGAGATAACTTCAAGTCGCAGAAGACATGTTTATCTGAGCGGTACCACAACACGACGCAAACTGCTGTCCAAAAGGCTCAATAGTCCCATATTGCCAACATTGGCCTTGTGAAACGTTGGCCAAATATTTGAAACGAGCCAACTTGCCACTTAACATCATAATAAAATCCTTCGACACCATAATTTGACAATGATGGCTTCCTCTCACTTGAGAACCTTCTGGAAAGGATCAATTGTGGAAATTAAGTGGGAACGAGAAACGATGCAGTAAAACGTTATGATATTTCTTAGATTGTGTGCTCTCGAAATTAAACAAGGAATAAAAAGATATTTCACAGTTTCCTTTATGTTCGATTTATATTTTGTTACTTTCGGGTTTCTGAGGCATTATTTCTGAAGAACGGCGTCATTAAGTCGATTCAGGAAGTCCGGTTTTTGAGCACTTTTGAACTTTACATTTTCTAATGTTTTCTTTTTGCCAAACTTTACTCACGAGCAATTTATTTTTAACCGACTTCAAAAAAAGAAGGAGGTTATCAATTCGACACGTATGTCTGTAATGTTATTGCAACTGCTATACATTGACTTATGATAATCTGTTAGGGCTTCCAGTCAATTATAAAATATTTTATGTGTATGTTTGTTTGTATGTTTGTCCACGCGTTTCTCCGAAACTATTAATCAGATTGTGACCATTTTTTTATTGGCTTACTATTACTTTAACTTGACCAGTGCAAGTTTCATCGAAATTGGTTCACTAGTTTTCAAGGTATGGAGATGGACTAATACGTTTAAATGTGACGGCCTGGCTTATTGATACGAGCTACGGGTGTGGTTTCAAAGAGAAAACATCTAAAAACCTTGGTCAAATTCTAGTACAATATTTACAACAAAACTATTAACTTCTTTAGTACAAAAAAATATTCCAGTTTGTATTGTATGTTTTATTTTCAGTAAGTAACATATAAGTATTGTAGCAAAACATTATATGCGTTTATTTTTCCAAGTCTACACAAGCTGAGTGTTTTAACTTTTTTAATGCTGTTTTCTTTGTGTTCACATCAAGTCAATACTTACTACTGTCTCAAAAATAAAAGCACAACATAAAATTTAATTCATTTTTATAACAAACTAACATCATGTTTTATGAAGAAATCTGTTTAAAGCATAAAGTGAGCTGCAGTCCGGTTGCACCTTTACTTCAGCCCTCCAGCATTATTATAGTGAGCTGCAGTCCGGTTGCACCTTTACTTCAGCCCTCCAGCATTATTAGAGTGAGCTGCAGTCCGGTTGCACCTTTACTTCAGCCCTCCAGCATTATTAGAGTGAGCTGCAGTCCGGTTGCACCTTTACTTCAGCCCTCCAGCATTATTAGAGTGAGCTGCAGTCCGGTTGCACCTTTACTTCAGCCCTCCAGCATTATTAGAGTGAGCTGCAGTCCGGTTGCACCTTTACTTCAGCCCTCCAGCATTATTAGAGTGAGCTGCAGTCCGGTTGCACCTTTACTTCAGCCCTCCAGCATTATTAGAGTGAGCTGCAGTCCGGTTGCACCTTTACTTCAGCCCTCCAGCATTATTAGAGTGAGCTGCAGTCCGGTCGCACCTTTACTTCAGCCCTCCAGCATTATTAGAGTGAGCTGCAGTCCGGTTGCACCTTTACTTCAGCCCTCCAGCATTATTAGAGTGAGCTGCAGTCCGGTTGCATCTTTACTTCAGCCCTCCAGCATTATTAGAGTGAGCTGCAGTCCGGTCGCACCTTTACTTCAGCCCTCCAGCATTATTAGAGTGAGCTGCAGTCCGGTCGCACCTTTACTTCAGCCCTCCAGCATTATTAGAGTGAGCTGCAGTCCGGTTGCACCTTTACTTCAGCCCTCCAGCATTATTAGAGTGAGCTGCAGTCCGGTTGCACCTTTACTTCAGCCCTCCAGCATTATTAGAGTGAGCTGCAGTCCGGTCGCACCTTTACTTCAGCCCTTCAGCATTATTAGAGTGAGCTGCAGTCCGGTTGCACCTTTACTTCAGCCCTCCAGCATTATTAGAGTGAGCTGCAGTCCGGTTGCACCTTTACTTCAGCCCTCCAGCATTATTAGAGTGAGCTGCAGTCCGGTCGCACCTTTACTTCAGCCCTCCAGCATTATTAGAGTGAGCTGCAGTCCGGTTGCACCTTTACTTCAGCCCTCCAGCATTATTAGAGTGAGCTGCAGTCCGGTTGCACCTTTACTTCAGCCCTCCAGCATTATTAGAGTGAGCTGCAGTCCGGTTGCACCTTTACTTCAGCCCTCCAGCATTATTAGAGTGAGCTGCAGTCCGGTCGCACCTTTACTTCAGCCCTCCAGCATTATTAGAGTGAGCTGCAGTCCGGTTGCACCTTTACTTCAGCCCTCCAGCATTATTAGAGTGAGCTGCAGTCCGGTTGCACCTTTACTTCAGCCCTCCAGCATTATTAGAGTGAGCTGCAGTCCGTTTGCACCTTTACTTCAGCCCTCCAGCATTATTAGAGTGAGCTGCAGTCCGGTTGCACCTTTACTTCAGCCCTCCAGCATTATTAGAGTGAGCTGCAGTCCGGTTGCACCTTTACTTCAGCCCTCCAGCATTATTAGAGTGAGCTGCAGTCCGGTCGCACCTTTACTTCAGCCCTCCAGCATTATTAGAGTGAGCTGCAGTCCGGTCGCACCTTTACTTCAGCCCTCCAGCATTATTAGAGTGAGCTGCAGTCCGGTCGCACCTTTACTTCAGCCCTCCAGCATTATTAGAGTGAGCTGCAGTCCGGTCGCACCTTTACTTCAGCCCTCCAGCATTATTAGAGTGAGCTGCAGTCCGGTTGCACCTTTACTTCAGCCCTCCAGCATTATTAGAGTGAGCTGCAGTCCGGTTGCACCTTTACTTCAGCCCTCCAGCATTATTAGAGTGAGCTGCAGTCCGGTTGCACCTTTACTTCAGCCCTCCAGCATTATTAGAGTGAGCTGCAGTCCGGTCGCACCTTTACTTCAGCCCTCCAGTTTTATTAGAGTGAGCTGCAGTCCGGTCGCACCTTTACTTCAGCCCTCCAGCATTATTAGAGTGAGCTGCAGTCCGGTTGCACCTTTACTTCAGCCCTCCAGCATTATTAGAGTGAGCTGCAGTCCGGTCGCACCTTTACTTCAGCCCTCCAGCATTATTAGAGTGAGCTGCAGTCCGGTTGCACCTTTACTTCAGCCCTCCAGCATTATTATTTATTTTTATTTTATTACCATTACAGGGTTTACCCTAATGCGACAGTTAGATCTTACAACTAATAACCTAAGCTACTTACAATAACTTACAATACTTACAATAACCAAATTAGAAAAATTATAACTAACAACATTATTACATTATTACACCATTAAAAGCATAAAACATAGTATAACATAATACTTACATCACATAGTACAAACATAACATAGTACAAACATAACATAGTACAAACATAACATAGTACAAACATAACATAGTACAAACATAACATAGTACAACATCACATAGTACAAACATAACATAGTACAAACATAACGTAGTACAACATCACATAGTACAAACATAACATAGTACAAACATAACATAGTACAAACATAACATAGTACAAACATAACATAGTACAAACATCACATAGTACAAACATAACATAGTACAACATCACATAGTACAAACATAACATAGTACAAACATAACATAGTACAAACATAACATAGTACAACATCACATAGTACAAACATAACATAGTACAAACATAACATAGTACAACATCACATAGTACAAACATAACATAGTACAAACATAACATAGTACAAACATAACATAGTACAAACATAACATAGTACAAACATAACATAGTACAACATCACATAGTACAAACATAACATAGTACAAACATAACATAGTACAACATCACATAGTACAAACATAACATAGTACAAACATAACATAGTACAAACATAACATAGTACAACATAAACACAAACATACTTTACTTACATTATGAAAAAATTATGTATTATTTTGCTTGTAGCATAATATAAATAGTAATACCCTTGCGAATTGCGAATTCACTCACACAACATGTAAATACATCAATCTGAGTCTGAAGGTCGTTGATGGTACGGATAGCTCTGGTGAGGGGTGCCTTGGCAAGCAGGTTAGTTCTCGCTGTCGGTACCAGTAGCAGTGGCGGGCTGCGCCGCCTCCACACGTAGCGGTCCGGCGCACACAGACTCAAGCGCTGCAATACTCCCGGGTTACTCTCCACTCCACGAAGCACCTTCACCAAGTAGGCGACCAGCGTAAACTCCCGTCGGACATGCAATTGATTATAGCCAACCATGCCCAGGACAAACAGAGTGGGATACATCAGTGGGTAAAACGGATATACCCCATATAATTTCCTGTACAAATGGCGCGTAAACTTGTTTTGGACACGCTCCAACATTGCAGAATACTTAGCTTCATGTGGAGCCCATATGACCGCACTATGTTCCAGATGACTCCTGACTAGTGCGTCATACAGGACCCTAACTGCTGTGATGTTTGTGAAGCTTTGTGTCTGTCTCAGAACAAATCCCAAGTTTCTGTAAGCCTTCTTACAGATCCTGGTTACATGCTCACGGAATGTCAGATCGGGAGTCATGAAAACACCCAAGTCTCGCACCTCCGTGACTCGTTGCATTGGCGCCGCGTCCACCCCGTACTCATAGAGCAGAGGTGCACGAGCACGGGTGAAACTCATCAACGAGCACTTGGATACGTTGAAGTACAGTTTGTTTTCATGGCTCCATTGTACTATTCGATCGATGTCTTCCTGTAGGCGCCTGCAATCAGACTCGGACCTAATCTCTAGCAGCAACTTGAGGTCATCAGCAAACAATAAACAAGAGCCATGTCTTACGACTTCCGGCAAATTGTTTATCATAATTATGAATTCTAGAGGCCCCAAGTTGGTGCCCTGACTTACACCCGACCAAGTGTAATATAAATCGGATTCACATCGGTTGCAGTCCACATACTGCTGTCTGCCTTGCATGTAACTGGCGAAAAACCTCAATAGATGCCGGGTGCATCCGACCTCTGCTAGCTTCCGCAGTAAGATGTCATTGTCGACGGTGTCAAAAGCTTTTCTGAAGTCAAAATAAGCTGCGTCCACCTGCACCCCAGCATCCACCGCCGACACCACGCGTCCCATGAAATCAAGGAGATTGGTAGCAGTGCTGCGCCCCGGCCGGAATCCGTGCTGCGCATCCGATAACTGTCCGCGCACTTGCTCTTGCATACAGCGCTGAATGGCAGACTCGAATACCTTTGCCGGCGTTGACAACACCGCCACCGGCCTGTACCCACTGATGTCAGCTCCCACCCTGTCTTTGGGCACTGGAATGACTCGCGTAATCTTCCACCGAGCTGGGAACTTCGCAGAATGAAGACATGCGTTAAATATATATAGTAAAGGTTCCGCGAGTACCCTACCACAATCTTTAAAAAGAAACGCTGGTATACCATCCGGGCCCGCAGATCGCTTAGGCTTGAGACGGTCGAGTGCACTTTTAACGTCCCTAAGACTTAGATTATTAATTCGCACGCATGCACTACCAGTGTTCCCAGCTTCCGCTGCTGCCGCTTCTGAGTCTAGTCGTGGCGGTGCACTACTATATACCGACTCAAAATAAGTCGCAAACTGCTCAGCACACTCCTGGTCTGATAGGTACTGACCGTCCTTTATAATATTCTGTCTATTCGTTGTACTTTTCTGCGATCGTATGTATTGCCAAAATGACTTAGGATCTTTCGCGAACTGACATTGAATCTTATTTTGATGCTGTTTGCGTGCAATTTCTATTATTTTTTTAATATGTGCTCTATATTTCGAATATTCGTCGTAATCACTGTTTAATTTCGTTGTTTTATATACTTTATGTAGTCTTGCTTTAATTTTTAAGTTTTTTATTATATCGCTCGTGTACCATTTGGGGTACATATATCACTGTTTGACAGTAAATGTTTTCCTAGGAACACTTGCATCTAAAATACTATTAAGTTTATCGTAAAATAAATTCAAAATATCTTCCACATCGCTCTGCTGAAACATATCGATCCAATCAGCAGATGCTAACATAGAATATAATATAGCAATTCATAATCCAAAGTTAAAAGTTCCAACGGGGTCTAGTAGCAGTGCGTGCGCCGACGGCGCAGGCGGGCGCGGGGCGCGGGGCGCTCGCACCCGCGAGCTGCACGCTCGCCGCGAGCGGCGGGTGATGTGCGTCCACAGGCACGACGCACGAGCGACCCATCCGCCAACACCACTGACACCTCACGAAGACCCGAACTTAATATCAAATCTAGTTGTCGATTTAAACAGTTAGGTATATTATTGTTTTGAATGAATCCGCAATAGGACAAAAAAAAAATCATAATAATTCCTCACATTTATGGAACACGAACAAAGATTAAAATCACCTAACACAATTAATTCTTTATATTTAGTACTCAATTTCTCTATTATACCAAACAGAACCATATAGTCATTCTCGGAACTACCAGGCGGAATATACATCACTGAGCACAAAAATAAAAATCTTTTATTTAAGTAAACCGTTGCATTGACTAATTCAAAAACGGAGGTGTCTATAGATACGTCACTCACGTACACTTGTCGCAGCTCCAACCGATGTGTGGCCACTAGAAGCGCTCCTCCCTGTTTCCGACCGTCCGCTCGGTCGCAGCGAAGTATTTGATATCCCGGCGGGATTAATTCCGGGTCATGTATGGAAGGATTGCAACCCGATTCCGTGATTGCGTATAAATCTGCATCCATTAATTCTAAGTTATTTCTGAAGTCGTTCAGCTTTGTTCGAAGACCCCTAACATTTTGGTAATATAAATCAATGGTATTAATTTGATCTGTTTTTGGTGGAGTTTCGAAACCAAATCCACTCGTTAAATTCAGCATTCATAGGCCAGATTTCTGGCTGATGCAGTTTCTGGAACCAGTTTTCAGGCACTCCTATTATAAACGACGAGTAGTCTCGTTTCGTTTTATGATTGATTTTATCAACTTTTATTTGCACATCTGTGCCACATACACTTTTAACATTATTAGAGTGAGCAGTCCGGTTGCACCTTTACTTCAGCCCTCCAGCATTATTAGAGTGAGCTGCAGTCCGGTTGCACCTTTACTTCAGCCCTCCAGCATTATTTGTAACGACCGTCTGAGGAACCTCGGTTACGGCCGGACTCACGCGACCAAACTGAACCAAGTTTAAATCGAATGTGACTTGATTTATATTCATGTAGTACGAGAACTTGTAGGGTTAGTGTGAGATGGGCGTGTATTGACTCGATGTAGACATTCTTAGAGGGTCGGGTCGGGGTTGTGTCCTCAGGGTGCTTACAATGACAGGAAATGACAGACAAAAGCACACACAGACCTGGATAGTTGAGGAAGTATTCGATGAAATAAGTTGGAAGTTGGCTGGCTTTCCTAATCTGGATAAATTGTTACAGAAATAATTAAGTGATTGTTTTTGATCCGTTTATTTTTCGTTCTGTACATCAAACGTGCTGGATAAACAGAGCTTATTAAAATAATGTCCGGTCATAATAAAGGCTGAGTGAATGTGCCCGATGTAGCCGGCAGCCGGGACTCCCGCCATGCGCCATTGTTCGCGCACAATAATTTACTTCACTATTTCACGCGGCGCTGTACACAACACAAAGTACCTCCGCCATCGTGTCCACTAGACTAGTGAACAGCCGCAGATGAAAGTAACTAATATATAATACATAGTACTGTTTGAAGCGACCTACTTTAGTAAATGGCTGCTGTGCCCAAGCAGTCAACAGAGCGTCAACAACGTCTTCGCGGTCAGCTATTGAATGGACTGCTGAGCTGAAGGGTAAACCCGGTCAAGTTGCATTTTTATCCGCTTTTCCAAGCCTCGCTGGAATGAAAACAAATGCTCCCTGTTAAATGGGGAGTTTGTTGCCCCACTTCTTCTTCCAGCTAAAGCGCAGGAAGTGGTGACGGGCGGGCGTTTTGGGAGACTGTCTTATGTAATTTTTGACGTTCGAAAAGTTATATTTTTATTTTTATATCTGTAATTTTTATGGTATACAATTAAGAGTATTCTATTCTAATCCAGTTATAAATGACTTTTGATTTTGAAACAAAAATACTGCAGTTTCCATCATAATGATCTCCATTGTCATTTATCTACACTATGAATATGACAAGAGGCTAAAACCCCAATAACCCTGAACATATTTTATTGTAAGTCCAGCCCTGAATCCCTAACGCACAAAGTAATAAATATATTAACCTCCCTAATGAGACTTTACAATAAGTCCCTTGATGAACACAAATACGGCTAAGTACGGCCGCGGGGAGTCGGGACATGCAAATGTTTGACCTTTTATTCAATCGCGTTGTTCCGCCGCCGCCGCCGCGCGTCGCCTCTATCCGTGTAGAATTTGCCTAATGCCACTCTGGGCTAGTCAAATTAAGCAAGTTTCCAATTCTATAACTAATGTACTCTGTAAGTTGTCGCATGGTTATGTGGGCCACGTCTGTGTTCCAACGTCAGAATAAATACTAGTGGTGTGTAAAAGCGGAAATAACGTAAACGTTAGAAATTGTTGTATGTAGTTAAGTAAAGCTTGGATAGATCCAATCTTTAACCCTGGGTTAGAAACGCAGGGGACCTACTGGACCCAACTAATTTTAAAAATGCCATCGACTCGAAGAGAATAAGACGCAGAGGAATGTTTGTTTCTAACTATTAAGATGCTATCGATTTGGCTTGTTACTGCTAAGAAGTATTAAGACTTCCAGGTTTGAGGCTATCTTTAACAAACAGTTTGCGATTTTTTTCGTTTCGAAATAGCTTTTACTTTTTGGTCCGCCCCAGTTTTGCACAGTAGCTAATTGGCATATTCATCCTGTATGAATTGAAATAAAAGCGTTCTCGTCCGACACAGATCGCACAGAAATATAAACGTGTTGTTTACAGACAACTTGCCGCGTATTATTTGTGTCGCTGCTCAGTTTTAGAACATTTTACGAGTTCACTCAACACAGACGTGACTCCATCGTAAACTTTATTGTTTTTCCCTTTATAGGTACATAATATTAGCCTCATACACTTTATAGGGTGAGTAGGCACTATAAAAGATATAAATTCTTTATTCATTCGTTTGAATCTTTGTTCAGAGGAGGTTTTACACATGCAGTCAACTGCATCACAGCTGCATTCTAATTTCATTGTCAACAAGAGGTCAGAACCTGGTGCACTGCAAACAGTGTGGGCCCAGTTATTCTAGAATGATTGGCTAATTCTAGCATGTTTACGCCTAGCTTAATTGTGTAGACGTTCAGTGCGTGTCGCAATTGCTAATTTAAAGGGCCAGGCGCCTGTACAATTGTATTTTGTTTTACACCTTCAATAATTATAATTCGAGTCAAAATATTTCACCGTCATCGAACCCGACGGTAGAAGAACCCGACCCTATAGGGGCTAATTTTCTACTTTTAAAAATTGCTTCCGACACTTGTATTCTGGCCTCCTATAGATCCCCATCTATATATTGTATAGATAGCTTCCTTAGCTCCCTGGAAAATATCTTAAGTAATTTAAAAGCGAAAAATGTCATTCTGCTAGGAGATATCAACATCGACATAAAGCCTAATAGTACAGATAGAAATAGATCTTCCTACCTGAATCTTACAGCGGAAATGGGCCTTTTACCGGGACATACCCATCCTACTAGGCTACATAACTGCCTCGATCACGTAATGATAAGCACCACTACTTGTGCTACAGTTATGGTTATGGATTCCACCGTCAGCGATCACGCCTCTGTAATGCTATGCCTAAGTAACACCTCCTCTAAAAACAACTATAATAAGAAAAGAACTACTACTAAAGTAGATTATGAGGGCGTTCTTAAACAATTAAAAACCACCGATTTTACTTTTATTACACCTGATTGCGATGCAAATATGGCCGCTACACGGTTTGTCCAGTGCCTTATGTACACGATATCTCAGCACTCAAAAGAATCGTACGTTCCAAACCGTAAAGTAGTAGTTAAACCCTGGATCACGCCTGGCCTCTTACGGTGTATTCGGCATAGGGATAGCCTTCATCGTAAATACCTGGCAGACCCAAATAACAAAATTGTTGAGGTGTCGTACAAAAGGTATAGGAATCATTGTAATCTATTACTAAGGAAATTAAAAATAAATCACCAAAGTTCGGCTTTAAAAACTTCCAGAGACAGTAGGGAAACATGGAATATAATAAAATCCATTACCAACAAATCCAGCAATCAAACATCAGGTGATAAACTTCTAGCCACCTCTGTTGATGCACAAGTACCAAATGCAATAGAGCAAATTAATTATTATTTTTCGAACATCGGAAAGCAACTGGCAGACAAGATAAAATCCCAAAATTCTTCATCTGCCCAATACAAAATGGAAACACCCACTGCACGGGAATCAATGGTCCTACTTACCCCAGACGAGGCTGAAGTAGAGATTGTTATTGACAATTTAAAAACCGACAGTGCCACAGGATGGGACTTCGTGCCAGCTAAGCTCCTGAAACTGGGTAAACAAGTACTAGTTCCACCTCTTACAAAACTCATTGAAGTCTGTTTTGAGCAAGGAGTTTTTCCCCAAGTCTTTAAGAAAGCTTTGATCACACCTGTTCACAAGGGTGGGAATCAGGTTGACGTTAAAAATTATAGACCTATCTCAGTTTTGCCAGTACTGTCCAAAATATTAGAGAAATTGTTAAATCGAAGACTCATGAAGTATCTAGAGCACAACAAGTTAATATCGGATGCGCAATTTGGTTTTAGGTCTGGGAAAAGCACCATAGACGCGGTTAACCAACTTGCAGATTACGTCACTGAAAAAGTTGACAAAAAGCAAAAATGTCTGGGTGTTTTCCTGGACCTGGCCAAGGCGTTCGACACTGTGAGTATTCTTACCCTTGTGAGCAAGCTGGAGCATGCTGGGATCCGGGGACGGGCTCTAAATATATTCACAGACTTTCTTAATAACCGGACACAAAAGGTTAAGATCGGCAAAGTTATTAGTAGTGAAGCAAGAATAGACTACGGTGTGCCCCAGGGTAGCTGCCTGTCCCCAAGCCTCTTCTTGCTTTATGTAAATGACCTATGCCAGCAGTCTCTTACTAACGGAAAAATATTCAGTTACGCAGATGACACCGTTCTAGTATTTTACGGAGAGACTTGGGACGCGACGCGTCAAGCTGCAGAGTTGGGGTTACGTAAAATAATTCACTGGTTGGAACTAAATCTACTAACGCTTAATATTTCGAAAACCGCATTTCTGCAGTTTACTTTCGCTAAAACTAAACCCGGGGTAATAAGTCTTAAGGCCCACTTCTGTCATGACCCCAATAACAGTCTTCAGTGCTCATGCGCTCCAATTACACAACAAAAGACTATAAAATACCTGGGTGTAATTCTAGATGAGGGACTCAGTTGGCGACCTCATATTGAACTAACTTCTTCCCGGGTTAGGAAACTTATATGGGCTTTTAAAAATCTTCGACACGTATGCGATCTGGAGCTACTCCGGACAGTGTATCTTTCTCTAGTAGAGCCAATTGTTGGTTATTGTATCACGGCCTGGGGTGGGGCCTGTAAAACATACATGATACACCTCGAGAGAGCACAAAGATCCCTATTAAAAGTCATGACCTTCAAACCCTACCGGTACCCTACAAAAAGCCTATATGAAAGCTGTCAAGTACTTACAGTAAGACAATTATTTCTACAGAATCTCACTTTGAAACAACATGAAATTACACCGGTAAATCATACGAACAAACTAAAAAGAACCATCGGTAATGTATGTCGCTCAGTAAAATGTAATACCGCATCCGCTCGACGGCAACACCTATACCTAGCTATTTATATATATAATAAATTAAATAAAATTCTCGACTTCAACCCACTAACTAAAAAGAAAGCGAAGATGAAAATAAGCACCTGGCTTAAAACACTTGATTACTCACAAACAGAAAATATAGTCAAAAATCAATAATCATAATAAATAAATTATAAGGTAGATAAATATATCTGATATAATCTAAAAGCACAACCACCAAGCACTGTCACACAGAGAAACACACGCACAAATCATAACATCATCACACATACACACCATCACACATACACACCATCACACTTACACACCATCACACATACACACCATCACACTTACACACCATCACACATACACACCATCACACTTACACATACATACACAACACATGGGACACATAATCCTATCACATGAGAGCAAGTTTGCACTAATTGTTTAACTACATTTTAGTTTTAATTTTGTTGCATAAATTGTTAATGTTCCACAAACGAGTGAAGACACTGACTCCTGTAACACAGGTGCCACCTAGCTCAGGAGCCAGGGTTTCAATTGATGTATCAACCTATTTATGTCAATAAAACATTATTATTATTATTTCCTTTATTAAAATAAATACATATAAATTATATTTTTAAATATTAGAATATAAAGATTATAAAAAAACATTTAAAAATATAAAAAATAGTAGCCCACCGGTATCGGGAACAGGGTCCAAGCTACCGGCGGTCAGGGCTCTAGAGAGAGGAACCTCCTAACAATGCGAGCCGTGTCCAGAAGTACCGCTTTCTGAATCAAGCCCTTAATCCAGCTGCCCAACGAGAGCCTCCTTAGGTGTTGGTCGAGGCTCTTGGCAATTAAGCCATTGGCTGTAACGACTATCTTCACTCACTTCACTTCACCATATGCATTGTGATCAGCTTCTATTGCTTAGCAATCATTTTAAAGTAATCGAATCGCAACCTGAGAAATACTTAGGTATTATTGACTTGTTCCAGTGGCCATCTCACCATCTGTGGTCTTCATCATCTTCACCAAATGATGCTTTCCGAGAGCAAATGCACAAGTTACTATAAAAAATACCCAAGTCACTATGGATGTGCCTATAATATTTGAAGAGTTCCCTCGATTTCTCCAGGATTCCATCATCAGATCATGACCTGATGACAATGGGACCACCTGGAAAGTATACCCATTCAAAAAAAAATTATAATTTTCCAAATCAGTCCATACAGATACGTAAATATTGTATTGAATAGTCAGATACATTATCGCCACCCGTGAAATACTTTGATAAGTATTATTTTCGGGAGTGTTCTTTTTCTCAGCTCTAGGCTGGTTTTAGCTACATTTACGGGTCAAAGCCAAGTAAATGCAGCTTGTGGTGTGTATTTAAGATGAGGGTGTGTTTTCTTCATCTAACTGCATGAATTTCCTAACTATTCTGCAGGTGTTTAATATGGCAGCTTTCTGTAGGTTGATATAAACGAATTCTTCTAAATCTATTAATTTAAGGCTACGGGGAAGATGGTTGGGGATAACGCCTGTCGTGGAGAGAACTATAGGGACAACGTATACTTTATCTTGTCTCCAGATTCTTGCGATTTCTTCTTTAAGATCGGCATATTTACTTATTTTTTCTGATATGGTTTTTTGTAGGTTATGGGTATTAGGAACTGCAATGTCTATAAGGTAGGTAATTTTTCTTATTTTATCCTGTAGGGTTATGTCTGGTCTATTATAGTGGATAGTCCTATCTGTAAGTATGGCGCGATCGTAGTACATTTTGTGCGTATCATTTTCTAGAATAGTTTGTGGTGTGTACTTGTAGTAAGGAGTGTTAGAGTTTTGTATGAGATTGTGTTTGAGTGCTAGTTTTTGGTGAATGATGTTTGCAACCTGGTTGTGTCTGTGAGTGTAGTCTGTCTGTGTGAGGGTTGTGCATGCTCCAGTTATGTGTTGTATGGTTTCTGATTGAATGTGGCATCTTCGGCATTTATCGTTTGTGGTGGTAGGGTCTTTAATGATAAATTTCCTGTAGTTTTTGGTGTTGATGATTTGATCTTGTATAGCTATGATGAAGCCTTCTGTTTCAGGGAACAGATTGCCTATTTTAAGCCACTTATTAGACGCCACTATGTTAATATGGGATTGTTCTAAATCACGAGGGTGCCTACCGTGAAGGACTTTCTTCTTCCATTTTTCAATTTTTTGGTTCTGTGGGTCAGTGTTATTTGTGTCTTGTATATTTTGTTCATTTAAGTTAAGTGGGGTGTAGTTAAAATCATTTAGAGAGATATATTTGTGTATGTCACTAGTGCGAGATTTGGAATAAAAGAATGTTTTTAGCCTAGTGATTTGTTTCTGCCAAAGGTGATGGATGTCGATTAGGCCTCTCCCTCCATTCTGTCTTTTGATGGTGAGTCGTTCGATCGCAGATTTAGGGTGCAGGTTGTTGTGTTTTGAGAGTATTGTGCGCGTGGTCCTCTCTAACTGTTCTATGTCAGTTTTTGACCACTTTATTACTCCGAATGAGTAGGTCAATATTGGTATGGCAAAAGTATTCAAGGCTTTAATAAGATGCTTTCCTGATAGTTGTGTTTTGCAAACTGCGTTAATTCTCCTTCGATATTCTGTATTTAGTGTCTGTTTAATTGCTGTGTGGTCGAGTCCCTTAAGTTGTTTGTATCCTAAATATTTGTATAGATCTGTTGGGTCCATTGCTGCAATTGTGTCCGTGTCGTTAACTGTATAGCTGCCAGGTTTGATTTTACCTCTTATGATATGTAATGTTTTGCATGATAAGTATTATTATTATTATTTCGCTTATTAATTTTTGTTTCTTATATAATTACATTTTTAAATATTTCTTAAAATACAAAATATAAAAAAAAACATTTAAAAATATAAAAAATAGAATTCCACCGGTATCGGGAGCAGGGTCCAAGCTACCGGTGGTTAGGGCTGCAGAGACAGGAACCTCCTCACAATACGAGCCGTATCGAGGAGTACTGCCTTCTGGATCAGGCTCTTGATCCAACCGCCTAACGACAGCCTCGAGAGATGTTGGTCGAGGCTTTCGGCCATCAGGCCATTGGCCGTTACGACAATCGGCACAATGACAGCCGAGGTCACATTCCACATGTCAACAACCTCGTGTGCTAAGTCGAGATATTTTATTTGTTTCTCTTTCTCAGCTTTCACGAGGTTCTCGTCATGCGGAATGGTAACATCGATTATCATTGCGCGGCGCGCTAATCGATCTATCACCACTATATCAGGCTTATTGGCGACAATAGTCCTGTCAGTGATGATAGACCGATCCCAGTACAACGTGGCATGGTCATTTTCAAGAACTGGGTCGGGCACATACTTGTAATACGGTACCTCAGAGTCCACAAGTTTGTATTTCAAAGCAAGTTGCTGGTGAATAATCCTGGCCACTTGGTTATGCCTGTGCAAGTACTCGCCGTTAGCCAGACGAGAACAACCAGAGATAATATGTCTGATGGACTCACCCGGACGGTGGCATGCCCGACACACGTCAACCGTCCCGTCCTTCATAATATGTCTCCGGTAGTTATTCGTCAAAATAACTTCGTCCATAATTGCACAAACAAAACCTTCAGTTTCCCCAAAGAGGTCACCGAAACGTAGCCAGGATACGGACGCTAAGAAATCTACACCGGGCTCGTGTAGAGCCCGATAGAAGCGTCCGTGAAGCTCCTTGCTTTGCCATACCGCCTTGCGGTCATCTGTAGTAAGTACTACAGGTTTGCGCCAGTTCTCTTTAGCCATGGAGAGCGGGGTGAACCCGTTGTCCACTGCGACCACATCACGGTGCATACCCACGTCGGCGTTTAGAAAATATTCCCTGAGGTTGCACACCTCGCGGTTGTGGAGGGTCTTCGCATTTAAAAAACCTCGACCCCCGCACTTCCTCGGGATGTACAGTCTCATCACCGATGATCGTGGGTGATGCATCCGGTTTGCGGTCAGTAGTGTACGGACCCTCCTATCCAGGGCGTCTAGTTCGGTCTGAGTCCATTTGAGTATACCGAAAGAGTACACCAAAACCGGCATGACCCAACCGTTGAAGGCGCGCACCTTGTTTCCGCCCGAAAGAAGACTAATTAATACCTTCTTCAGGCGACCAAAGAAGCGCTCCTTCAACGATTGCTTCATGTCAGCAGCATTAATGCCCAACGCTTCCGACATACCCAAATACTTATAGGTTTCGGTTGCGGAGAGGGCTCTAAGGTTTATGGAATCCGAGAGTTGAATCCCCTCGGATTCCATAATCTCGCCTCGCTTTACATGCATGACTGCACATTTGTCCACACCAAATTCCATCCTGATGGCGTTACTGAAAGTTTCAGTTACCTTCAGTAGTTCCACCAGTCGCAATTTGTTGGGGGCAAAGAGTTTCAAGTCGTCCATGTAGAGGAGGTGAGATATGACCTGACCACCTCTCTTCAACCGATAGCCTAGACCTGAATCCTCCAGCAGTGTGCTTAGAGGATTCAGGGCTAAGCAGAACCAAAGTGGACTCAAACTGTCGCCCTGAAATATTCCCCGTTTAATCCATACAGGTTCATCATTCCCCTGGATCTGTCGACACCCTGGATAGCGAAGGACCGTCCTCCATTGCCCCATACATGACTCAAGGAAGGTGCGTAGAATTGCATCTATCTTGTACAACTCAAGCACCCTCATGAGCCATGTATGTGGCACCGAGTCGTAGGCCTTCTTATAATCTATCCAGCATGCCGACAGATCTTTGCGGGATCGACGAACCTGTTGGCTAATGGCCATGTCGATGAGGAGTAGCTCCTTAGTACCGCGGGACCCGTTCCTACATCCATTTTGAGAGGAAGACATAATTGAGTTACTCTCAATGTGCGTATTTATTTTCACTCTCAAAATGGATGTTAGAAGTTTATAGATCGTCGGCAAACACGTGATCGGTCTATAATTCTTGGGTTCCGCGGGACTTCCTGACTTATGGAGCAGGTGGGTAACGCCTGTTGTTAGAAACTGCGGTAGCGACCCAGACTCTAAGGATGACTGGAATTGAGATGCCAGGCGAGTGTGTGAACTAATTAGCCATTTTAGCCAAAAGTTGTTATTATTATTATTATTATTATCGAAACATGTACGCTCCGCATATTTTATTGTAAAAATAGTTTATACTTAAGTAAACAACCACCTCGATATGGGAGTTTCATTGAACCAACTAGAAGCCCCAACATAGCATAATTAGGCCCACACTGATTTATAGTTTCGTACTAATAATTCTAATCATTTGGAATCCTGTTTTTCTGAATATTATTAAACCTACCACATTTGAAATATCGGATGATTCTTGGTTGAACTTTAATTCTATTCGTTAAACAATGCGTCAATGTGCCAACGATATTGTTGCCGTCAGTCAACAGACTAGGTCAGGAGCGAACTTGCAGAGGACAAACTAGCAGAGAGGGACAACTTCGTCGATAAATTCCAATCTCGACTGACTTATCGAGGGAATTTCCGTCGGCCAGTTACATTGATTGGAGGCGACCGAGGGTCTGCGGGCCGCGGGGGGCTGCCAACGCAAACAAAACTAACGACGAAGAACAGATACGTGTAGAAGGTCTACTCAGTCTCGTAAGAGACTATCGATGACTATCGATGGACTCAGCTTAGAAGGAAGACATGCCAAAAATTGAGTCAACCAATGTGTATAGTAGGCTCATGCAAAGGAAGATCACAAACTACATCCCTTTGTCTATCACGACGATGCGCCGGCGTCGCATTCACTTCCGCATCATGTGTCTGCGGGTAGACGACTGATCAGTGTCACAGTCACAGTCGTGCGTCATCAGGAGCGGGCTTTCTGTCCCTCCATAGTCTGTGGTATTATTGAACGAAGGCCTCCCGTCACTCCGTGTATTGTCCGGCGGAGGTTGCGTGGGCGTCGGGACTTGAACGCGGAACCTTTTGCTTTTGTTATGGTAAACAGATCTGTCCACCATTCACTTGCACGGGGGAATCGGGAATTTTCAGCAGTATTTTATATTCAACGGAACAGAAATGATCCCGTTTTTATGAAAAAATGAAAAGGTTGGCAAAGACGTAATTGCGGAAGGGTTCCTGATGGCATCATGTTGGAGGCGGCCAGACGTGTCACGGGGATGCTTTAAACATTAATGCTTTCATTTTCTCGGTACATAATTCTTTTGTCCCTTTTTCTTTTGCTACTTTCATTAAGATTCAAGTAGATTTCGTCACCGACTAGAATCAAATTATAAACTTCGTCGTCGTCATGAAACCTTTTACGAAACACAAATAAAAATAAAGTGTGCAGATTGAATTCCAAGATAACAGAACACAATAGGCTTGTAAAACTTGCGCCTGCAGATATCTAAAGGAAAAGCAAATCTGTTCACCGTTCAACGTTAATTGGCACATCGGAGGGCGCGGGCGGGTGCAGGTGGGCGGAGGGGGTGGAGGGGAACAAAACGTCGCCCGTCGCCGCGCTACTAATTTGTGTACCGACTACAAATATACGTATAACAAGGATATCCTTGTACCTTGCCTGGGCCGCAGGGAGCTGGCTGGCTACAAACACTTTGTATTTCCTTGTACCTTGCCTGGGCCGCAGGGAGCTGGCTGGCTACAAACACTTTGTATTTCCTTGTACCTTGCCTGGGCCGCAGGGAGCTGGCTGGCTACAAACACTTTGTATTTCCTTGTACCTTGCCTGGGCCGCGGGGAGCTGGCTGGCTACAAACACTTTGTATTTCCTTGTACCTTGCCTGGGCCGCGGGGAGCTGGCTGGCTACAAACACTTTGTATTTCCTTGTACCTTGCCTGGGCCGCAGGGAGCTGGCTGGCTACAAACACTTTGTATTTCCTTGTACCTTGCCTGGGCCGCAGGGAGCTGGCTGGCTACAAACACTTTGTATTTCCTTGTACCTTGCCTGGGCCGCGGGGAGCTGGCTGGCTACAAACACTTTGTATTTCCTTGTACCTTGCCTGGGCCGCGGGGAGCTGGCTGGCTACAAACACTTTGTATTTCCTTGTACCTTACCTGGGCCGCAGGGAGCACGCTGGCTACAAACACTTTGTATTTCCTTGTACCTTGCCTGGGCCGCAGGGAGCTGGCGAGCTACAAACACTTTGTATTTCCTTGTACCTTGCCTGGGCCGCAGGGAGCACGCTGGCTACAAACACTTTGTATTTCCTTGTACCTTGCCTGGGCCGCGGGGAGCTGGCTGGCTACAAACACTTTGTATTTCCTTGTACCTTGCCTGGGCCGCGGGGAGCTGGCTGGCTACAAACACTTTGTATTTCCTTGTACCTTGCCTGGGCCGCAGGGAGCTGGCTGGCTACAAACACTTTGTATTTCCTTGTACCTTGCCTGGGCCGCGGGGAGCTGGCTGGCTACAAACACTTTGTATTTCCTTGTACCTTGCCTGGGCCGCGGGGAGCTGGCTGGCTACAAACACTTTGTATTTCCTTGTACCTTGCCTGGGCCGCAGGGAGCTGGCTGGCTACAAACACTTTGTATTTCCTTGTACCTTGCCTGGGCCGCAGGGAGCTGGCTGGCTACAAACACTTTGTATTTCCTTGTACCTTGCCTGGGCCGCAGGGAGCACGCTGGCTACAAACACTTTGTATTTCCTTGTACCTTGCCTGGGCCGCGGGGAGCTGGCTGGCTACAAACACTTTGTATTTCCTTGTACCTTGCCTGGGCCGCGGGGAGCTGGCTGGCTACAAACACTTTGTATTTCCTTGTACCTTGCCTGGGCCGCAGGGAGCTGGCTGGCTACAAACACTTTGTATTTCCTTGTACCTTGCCTGGGCCGCAGGGAGCTGGCTGGCTACAAACACTTTGTATTTCCTTGTACCTTGCCTGGGCCGCAGGGAGCTGGCTGGCTACAAACACTTTGTATTTCCTTGTACCTTGCCTGGGCCGCAGGGAGCACGCTGGCTACAAACACTTTGTATTTCCTTGTACCTTGCCTGGGCCGCGGGGAGCTGGCTGGCTACAAACACTTTGTATTTCCTTGTACCTTGCCTGGGCCGCAGGGAGCTGGCTGGCTACAAACACTTTGTATTTCCTTGTACCTTGCCTGGGCCGCAGGGAGCTGGCTGGCTACAAACACTTTGTATTTCCTTGTACCTTGCCTGGGCCGCAGGGAGCTGGCTGGCTACAAACACTTTGTATTTCCTTGTACCTTGCCTGGGCCGCAGGGAGCTGGCTGGCTACAAACACTTTGTATTTCCTTGTACCTTGCCTGGGCCGCAGGGAGCAGGCTGGCTACAAACACTTTGTGTTTGTTCATCTGAAAATCGTATTTTGGTTTTCAGTTTAGAGTTTAGAGATTTGCTTGTCTTTTTTGCTTCTCATATAACACACAGCATCATACTGCATTCTCCGAAGGGTAGCTGGTAGTTGGGTGGCTGGTGGCTGGGTATGTAGAAGTGAGTCTGTAGCAAAATCCTGTTATTAATTTGGCCAGAATCCAGATTCCGTGTTACTAGAGAAATTCCTAATAGAAAAACCCTATAACAGTGACACCAACCTGACATCAACCACTACACCACTACACCAGCGCACTCGACCTCTGTCATTATTTCATTTAAACTTAGGTAACCAACACTTTAAGTATAAGTTTTACGGGTGACTACAAAATGGCCACACATATTTTGACATATTTTTAAGAACATGCGTATTTCTGTCAAAAATCCTGTAATTTTCACACATTTTTAACAAGTTTATGACATTGATTGTCGCTGAGATGAGATTGCGTGTTGATTTTGAACGTTTTTAATTTCGGTATTTGGCTTCCAGATGTATGAAAGTAAACGAATCAACAGGAATATGTAAGGCTCGAGGAAGGTTGCGTTCTTTAGTTTCTGCCAACTCGATAGGAAGGTTGCGTTCTTTAGTTTCTGCCAACTCGATAGGAAGGTTGCGTTCTTTAGTTTCTGCCAACTCGATAGGAAGGTTGCGTTCTTTAGTTTCTGCCAACTCGATAGGAAGGTTGCGTTCTTTAGTTTCTGCCAACTCGATAGGAAAAAGGCGTGAGTTTATATATTAGGTATATGTCGTGGCCATATCTTAGAACTGATCGTTTTATGAAATGGTGGTGTTTCATGAAATGGCCAGCTAAAATTGACCATATTTTTTAAGCGTCAACGTTTAATGATATGTCAATCGACGTTTGGCCATATCATTAATGTAGGGTATATCATGGTCCGATCGTAGAAATTGCCATATCGTGATCGAAAGTCGGGCGGATCGACGAAAGCAACCTATTTATCGACATTCCCAGCTGACCACTGGGCATATCGCAAAGTAGTTGCATTTCACGCCGCTAGTGGCACCCCGACCAAATGGGTTAGGTTAGGTTTCTCCACCCAGACCACGGGGGATCGCAGCCAATCGGCCCCACAAAGAAACGGTCCTCGCTGGGCGCTCAAGCGCATTGGACAAGGAAGCTCTAGAAGAGGCTGCCATCGTCTAGGCATGTGTTCGGGACCGGGAGTCAGCACCAGTCGGTCCCATCGACGTCGAAGAGGAGGCGTAGTGATTCAGCGAGGCGATGATGCAGATTTGCGACGCATCCATGCTACGCGTCTACACACAGCCGCCGATTGTACTGGTGGTCCATCGAGATTGAACGGTTGCGCGTCACGTGTATGGATGCCAGACGCCCGTACACGCGGTACTGGAGGAGACGTCGATAGGATCTCGATGAGGAAGCCACGCTGTACGAGGTGTACCGTGCGGCGAAGGAGATAGTGGCTTGCCGTCGGCGAGTCGAAGACGCGAGCCAACGAAGAACTGTTGGAGACCCTAAATGGGGATCCGTAGGAGTGGCCCCCCCACTTACGGAGGGTCTCGAGCCGCAGTTGCTGGAAGAAGTGGTCTCAGCTCTCTTCCCTGCGAGAACAGAGCACAAGCCACCGCCGATGGCTTTGCCCACAGACGTAGAGACTGAAGTAGAGGAGAGCGAAAGCATCCCAGAGGTGACACAACCTGAGATGAGGGCGGCCGTTATGCGGCTCCGGGCTAAGAGCATGGCTCCGGGGCCCGATGGGGTACCTGGCCGTGCTCTAGTCCTCGACCTTAAGGAGCTGGAGCCCCTAATGAGAGGACACTTCTCAGCGTGCCTTGAGCGCAGCCAGATTCCCACTCAGTGGAAAGCAGGTCGCCTGGTTCTGCTCTGGAAGGCGGGATGCCCTGCGGACTCACCGTCCGCTTTTCGGGCCATAGTGTTGCTAGACGAGGTTAGCAAGTTGCTTGAGCGGGTAATCGCAGACCGCCTCGTCAGCCACTTGTGCAGAGAGGGGCCGAACCTTGAGGTTAACTAGTTTGGGTTTCATCACGGCCCTCTACCATTGACGCCATAATAAGGGTTAGAGTCCTGGCGGAGGAAGCGGTGTCCCAGGGCGGGGTGTAACTGGCAGTGTCCTTGGTCATCTCTAACGCGTTCAACCCCCTGCCCCGGAGTTGCATTAGGAGGCGTTACGTTACCACCGGGTGCCTCCCTACCTCTGCCACGTTGTGGTGGCTTATACATATGTCGGGGGGCTCGGTTGTAGGCCTCTTCCTGTAGCACATCGGATTCGACTGGGTGCTAAGAGGTGAGCTCCTACCGGGGGTGAACCTGACGTGTTATGCGGACGACAGAGGTCACGGCTCGGGACAGTTCGCACAGGGAGGCAGCGTTGCTGCCTAAGGCTGCGGTCTCATAAGTGATGAACCACATCCGGCGCCTGGGCCTGGAGGTGGCCTCCAACAAGTCGGAGGCCATCGCATTCCATGGCTCCTGACGGGCGCCGCCGCTAAGATCACTCATTGTGGTCGGAGGGGCTCGAATCGCTGTTGAGTCAACCATGAAGTACCTACCATTGGTGCTCGACAGCCGATGGGAATTCGGCTCCCATTTCCAGCGGCTGATACCCAAGCTGATGGGCGTGGCGAGTGCGCTATCAACGCTGCTTCCCAATTTGGGGGCCCGAGCACCACCTGTAAGTGGTTATACGTGGGGATCTTGCGATCGATGTCCCTTTATGAAGCTCCGACCTGACGGCTCACCACGTCGCAATACTGTGCAAACTGCAGAGAGCGATGGCCATCAGAGTCATATTAGAGGATAACGCACGATCTCTTGCGAGGCGGCTTGCGCATTGGCCGGATCCCCGCCTTGGGACCTGGATGCGAAAGTACTCGCGACACTGCACCTGTGGCGCGAGGAGGCCAAGACCCGGGGCGAGAGACGGGGCGACAGATCAAGCTACGCCGGTCGGAGCTCCGTCAGGTCATGGTGGTGAAATGGCGGGAAAAGCTTTTACACCCTACCGCTGGCCTGGATACAATCCAGGCGATCCGGCAGTGCTCGACGACTGGCTCGGGAGGAGGCACGGCTCCCTGTCGTTTCGGGCGACGCAGATGCTCTCGGGCATGGCTGCTTCGGGAAGTACCTGTGTCATATAAACAGGGAGCCAGACGCTCGGTGTCACCACTGCGTCGACTCGGTGCGTGTCGGGAGGATACGGCGCGGTATAGACTGGCAGAGTTTGCTGCATTCCGAGGAGCTGCGCCGTGCCCTCGTATCAGAATTTAGAGCCGACCTGTCATTGCCGACCGTCGCTCGTTCGATAGTTGGGAGCACTGAGGTGTGGGACGCGGTGGTATCCTTCTGCGAAACAGTTATCTCGCAGAAGGAAGCTGCAGAAAGGGAAAGGAAATCACGAGTGTTTTCCCGTTCCACAGCAGGCACTCTGGGCGTCGGCGGAGGGCCTCTTTCAGCCCCCCTAAATGGGCCCATGGGCGACGGTCTCTGGGATATCCATCGCCCCCCATTCCACAGGACCCGAGATGGTGACGCGTAGTGTTCCACGCGCGCCTTTCTAAGATGTAACGGGGAGAATTCAACACCTCACTTCCCCCTATGGGACGTGGCCTGCATGGCGCGCGCCATCACCAGTCCGGGGCAGCGGAAGTCGCAATCGTGCCCACAGCCCCCGACGCAGGTGTACGAGGGAACACCGGGGTGGTTATAGTCAGTTAGAATCTGACAGACCCCTCTGCCCACCCTAGGGTGGAGGACATCCATGAGGATTTCCACCCCAACAACAAAAAGAAGTGTGTGTGTGTCAGCTCCGACGCACGACTGGAGTTTACGCCCTGAAAGGTGCGCAAGGTACGTTGCGCAGAAAAACGTAAAGCTTTTGAGTTGACGCTTGTATTAATGTCACTCCTCATAAAATTTCCATACCGGGGCCCTTATATGAAAATCGATTCTTAAGGAGTAAACTCCAAAAAAAAAGGTTAGGTTAGGTTAGAACTGTGGCCAACCGCGCTCGAGCCGAGCGAGCGAAGCAAGCGATGCCGCGGCAGCGGCCGGCGAGCGCTACATCCAAGTTGGTCGCAGTTACTTGGCTATTTAGTATCTTTAGGACCCTCAAATAGGAATTATTCGAGTAGGAATACATCAAGATGCACACCAAAAACAAAGCGACATCAACGCCTCTACCGGTGGATAATCTAACTTATAGTTGCTTAGGTGTGTGTAGTAGGCAGAGTAATAAATAAAAGTCAATCTGCTAGGTACTCACGGTTGTATTGAGCAACACACACACAACACATAAAACAGTCAGAAGGAGAATAGTCACATACACGAAAGGCACACACAGTCACGATAGTCACGGCACATTTATAAAAGTTAGTTTTAAAACAATATAGGTAACAATAAGTAAACAAGGTGTCACGAAAACTCATGCGCAGCCGAGCGTCGCGTTAGCTAGATCCGACTGAAGGTCACGGCAAGGTGATCGAACGCTCGCTGCATTTCACTCCCACCTGAGCGTCTACCGGCTACGTCATAATGACGTAGCTCGGCGTGCGCGAGTCCAGTAGTATACGGTACGGGTGCGGGGTGGTCCGTCATCAACCAACATAGATAATAAGACGTAATTATATTATTGTATTATTTGATGACGGTGAATGTGAATGTTGTGTTAGTTATGTTTCTTGATACAAGTACATGTAAATAAATATTATGATGTGTTTGTACATAAATGTGTTGTGTTGTGTAAGTATATAATATAAATGAATAAATAATATGGTAGGTATGTACCCTACAAACTATTTTGCGATATGATATCACTAATGTTTAGCCACATCATGAAATAATCGTGCGTTTAACTATTCATATCGTCAAACGTTGAGTATTCAATGATCTGGCCAGACCACATCATGATGTGACCAGCGGTCGATGTTCTGTTTCATGAAATACAACCATTTCATGAAATGGTCGAACACTGCATGAAATGATCAATTCGAAGATCTGGCCACGACATATGTACAAAATAAGCATAATATTTGACTCCATTCTACCAGGCTATCAACCTCTCAGAGATGTAACGAAATATTGTATAGCCTTCAGTTTTTTGTAAAGAATTTTTCAGTAGCACCCGAAATTGCAATCGATATTGACAAGAGGCTCTCCGTTTACATGAAAACAATAATATATCTGTCCTGATTAACCCTGTTGGGAATATAGGTGTGATGTTATAGAATTAATTTAGATAATTATAATGTATTGGCAGAGCGCATTACTCAGTTAACTGTTAAAAGAGTACACACTATTGTTTGAACATGCGGTATTTTTGCGGTATTCTGAAAATTGTGGAATCATTTCAGAATAATGATCACAAATACAGCCTCCCGCGAAACTGTTAGCGATTATTAGTAACGATATGTTGTGTTTGCGGCAGTTCGCAGTCAGCCGCACATTTGATGGTAACAATTTGAGTTTGACAACGCCTATTTCGAATCAAATCTCGGTCTCGGAGTTGGTACAATTTCGGTCTTAACATAAATCATTACACAGATCCATAACACGCGTCATAGTAATTATTGTTTTTATCTTATTGATAGGCTACCATTAACTGGTTACGTCTTTCATTGACATGAATTTGCCCTGGCGACTGAGAGTATGTCATGCTCACTCAAATGTCTCGCTGGTGGTGGCGTGTGGGTTGGATCGTTAAGTTCCCTTCAAAATGGTTGAAATGAATGGTGCTGATCCATGCGTCATGTTCGTGAACGGGCGCCGTCAGTAGGGATTGCTCATCTCTTAGCTGCCACGGCTTATTTTAATTTTTGAATCACGTGCACGTTTTTCTACATTGTTCTCAGATACTTAATTTCAACATGAATGATGTAACCAATATTTTGTAACAATATTTTGATTTAAAAGAGTGTCCGTGGAGTTTCTTGCCCGTTCTTCTCCATAGAGATCTACGCTTTGGAATGGGCAACTAGCTTCAACTTTCTGACTAACTGACCGACTCTTTGACAATTCAAAAGTGCCTGTAATTGGTTTATTTGAAATAAATTCTTTGAGTTTGAGTTAATAAACTTCGTAGGAAAATGATTTTATAATGTAAAAATACGCAGAATTTTGATATCTAAAGTCTTGAATGAAAAAAATGCGTGAAAATAACACAACTTGATTTTAGTTTGAAACAAGCTCATTTTATTGTGAACCAAATTACATGAAAGTCATTCCACGAATAGGACACAGATTACAAACGACACACAGATTACAAACGACACACACAGATTACAAACAACACACAGATTACGAATCACTTACAGTTTTATATGGGTTTGATAGTAAAATAGCGAGAAATCGGGGTTTAAACGCGAATAGTCCGAAGTGGGGCCTCGCCAAGGTCGCCGCCATTATAGCGAATTTTTTGATTCAAGAATGCTTATTGAAGGGTTATTATTATAGTTATAATTCAATTAAAATTAAAAGTGACACTGAGTAGCAATATTGATATATTTTTCGATCATGAAAAAATACTATTAATGTCCGAGGGTAAATGATTATGATTATTATTAATTATTTTTGAAACTGTCATTGAATATGTTGCTTACTGAGTAGAAACTCTTTTCCTGTAACCACATTTTAAGACACGTAGTGATTTTATTAAAGTGCGCGCGGAACTAGTTGGCCGCGCCTTAGGTATGTGAGCGGTGGGACGGAGAGGCGGGGGCGCTTGCTGTCATTACTCAGTGCGGCGCCGTACTTCGCGACGGCAAGACGCGTTGGAAGTTCCGGCTAGTTTAGACAAAACGCACATGAGGTTGCAATAGCGAGATGAGTCCGCCGATAAAAAGACAATCTAAGGAAATAATATTTAAAGTGCATACGTTTTTTAAAAAACGGAAAGCCGATGTCAATAGTTTAAAATATAAAACTGATGCGAATATACATAAATTAGTAGCAGAGGCAACAAGGATATCAGAACGAAGTTTAAGGAGAGTGATTACTGAAAGTAAAACTTCCTTGCAAAATACAGGAGAAGCAAAATTTAGTTCTCCGCGGAGACCAAAAGAAATAAAAAAGAAAATACAAGTTGATGATTTTGATTAAGGAGTGATAAGATAAAATATAAGGAAAGCAATAAATAATATTACTAATAGAAATGTTAAGAAAGATAACTCATTAGATCTTCTTTCAATAGAGTCAACCCTGCAACTATCTGTCAATGCAACAAATGAGTTCGTTGCCACTATCGGCGAAAATTTAGCAAACAAAATTACCCTTCCAACTGAATTATATAACTTTTCAAGTGTTGCGCATGGTCACACGCCCTTAACTGGCAATTCATTTGTTCTCCTAGACACTGACGAAGATGAAATAGAGAAATTAATCATCGGTCTGAAAAGTGACTGTGCTGCAGGTGATGATGGAATCTCATCTGACATACTTAAACTGTTAAAAAACAATATAACAGCCCCACTCACGCATATCTTTAATATGTGCTTAGAGATGGGCATTTTTCTTGAATCTCTCAAACGGTCTATAGTAAGACCTATTTTTAAGGGTGGAGATAGAAATCGTGTCACTAACTATCGCCCTATTTCAATTCTGACCTCTCTACCAAAAATCTTTGAGAGAATAATCAATAATAGGCTTACAAATTATTTAGGAAAATATAACCTACTTTCGAAAAATCAATTTGGTTTCCATGCTGGCAAGTCCACAGGTGATGCTTTAAATGACTTTACTGGACACATTGTCAAAGCCATAGATAACAAAAAGAAATGCCTTACTATATTTCTCGACCTGGCGAAGGCTTTTGACACGGTTTCCATTCCCACCCTAGTTAATAAGCTATACCAACTTGGTATCCGTGGAAATCAACTCAAGTTAATATCTAATTATTTATCTGGAAGGACACAAAGAGTGAACATTGGCAATTACACAAGTGATAGCTTACCTGTCACCCATGGAGTTCCACAGGGTAGTATCCTAGGTCCAACGTTGTTCCTAGTTTATATTAATGATCTTACACTACTTAATATCGAAAACTGCAAAATAATTTCGTATGCAGATGATACTACACTGACATTATATGGTGATAATTGGAGTGAAACCTTCCAAAAAGCTCAACATGGTTTTAATATGGTCACAAAATAGCTTGCTCAAAATTACCTTTCTCTTAATACCGATAAAACCAAATACATGTCATTCTCTATTCGCAACCCTGATGAAACACTTCAGTTGGCACATAGTTTAACCTCTCACACCTGCCATAATGAATCTACCCATTGCTCTTGTCCCTCCCTATCTTCCGTTGAATATATTAAATATTTAGGACTTATATTTGACAAAAATTTTAATTTAAAAAATCATTTAATTATTCTATCAAATAGAATAAGAAAACTTATATATGTGTTTAAACAAATAAGAAACTCAGCCAATGCTAATATTATGAAAATAATTTATTATTCATTGTGTCAGGCGGTTATAACCTATTGTATTTCTTGTTGGGGAGTGCCGCTAAAACGCATTATTTAATTGCTGAAAGAGCACAAGGAGCCTTATTAAAGGTTAGTTACTTTAAGCCCAGGTACTTTTCTACCACTGAGCTGTACAGGGAATGTGCGGTACTGACTGTCCGTAAACTATTTGTACTAGCCTTAATTATGAGACAACATTCCTGTGTTAAGCTGAGTGTCCTGACTGACAAAGAATTTACAAAGAGAAGACGTTTCGATCTATTAAAATCAGTACCCTGTAGAACATCCTTTGCTCAAAAATTTAACAAATTCCTAGGACCAAGACTATTCAATATTGCAAATAATTTAACAGTTGCTAATTTTCTCCATGACAAAAAAAGAGTGTAAACAAAATGTGACTACTTGGCTTCTATCCCTAACCTACGAGGAAACAGAAAAGCTGCTTAGCGTACTTGCGTAACTTCATTGTAGAGTACTAAAATCGATCTAATATTTATTCTTGTTTATAATGTAAGGAATGAATAAGCGATATTATTATTTTTCATGTAAGTATTGCACTTTATTATATTTGTTAAAATTCAATATCATAAGTTTCCCTCTGGTATGCTCACACATCCTCACATACACACACACACACACCCCCACACACCACACACACACACATATACACACCCCCACACACATCCACACACTCCCAAACATACGCACACCCCTACACACACACACACACACATACTAACACACCCACGTATTCACACACTCACAAACACAATTACACTCGCCTACACACTTCATTGACTTGTTTTTATTTTATATTATTCTTTGTTTGTTAATTTTAACTCTTGTTTTGCACCTAAACAGTCACAAATCCTATAAGCGAGGCACAATAACATCGGCTATACGAGTATCGAGGGTGGGCGCTGATACCTATATCGATTCCTCATGCCTCTATAATGTTGAGACTTAAGGAGAACTATGCATGTATTCTTCAGGTCTCGACAATTGTAATTTGAAATGGACATAAAGCAAATGCACAATAACCCTGTATGTATAAATATTGTCACGTAACTAATACATGCATTTTTCATTCACCCGCATAAGTCTCGATCCCGTGAGAATATCGGGATAAAAATTATCTTATGCCCTAACCCAGGCCATGGTCTACCCATATGCCAAATTTCATATAAATCCGATCAGCCGTTTTAGCGTGAAAGCGTAACGAACAAGCAAACTCACTTTCGCATTAAATTTATAATATTTCTAGCTGTGCCCCTCGACTTTGTTCGCGTGGAAGTCGTAAGATACACAATATACTAAAATAACAGTCACATTTAAATAAAACCCCTGGTACGCCGACCCGCTCGCGCTATTACCTACTTCGTTTTCACTTAGTGTTCTTTCTGACTTTTTCGGGTCGTAGCGTGATGTTAAGTAACCTATAAATTATTCTCGAGAATTAAAAAAAAAAAAAAAATCAAATCCGACTTTTTGTTCACAATTTCATGGGTATTAATTTTTATGCGCGGAACCCTAATTATTTTGCTAAAATAAAAGTAGCCTAAGTCACTCCCCGTAACATCAGCTATCTGCCAATGAAAGTCCCGCCAAAATCGGTCCCGCCGTTTTGAACAAACAGACAGACAGACAAAAATTAAAAAAAATGCTTTTTTGTTATAAGTACCGTATATACTTGCTTATGCATTTAGTAAAAAGCTGTTATTTTGCCATCCAAACAGACAAGATATTAAGTTATCTCAGCTTAGGTATTGGCTGCAACTATAATATACAACTTTATTTACCTTTAGGTCTATTTTTATTGTAAACCTTATTTTTACTTATTTTTACACAAAAAAAAATAAAAAAAAAATAAATCAGTTTTATACGGTAGAGAAAAAAATTCCAAGTCTACGAAAACTAAATGCTGTGTTAAAAGAGGATAATATTTTAGATTGTGGATTAACTTTTTTTAAGAGAACTTTAGCACAAACTGGGATATTCATTTAAAAAATGTAAATCGAAGAGATCCCTTTTAATAGAGAGACCAAACATTGTTGAATGGCGAGTGAAATATTTGAGGGCCATAAGAAAATTCAGAGAAGACAAACGAAATATATTCTTTTTGGACGAAACTTACGTTAACCAAAGTTACAATGTCCAAAAATGTTGGCAATCTTCGTCGGAGCCTGGAATTTATACAGCTATAGGCAAAGGAAGGCGTTTAATAATAGTTCACGCTGGTAATTTGATATTCGATGTCTGGGTAACGCCAGAATACAATAACTTTGGGGAAATTGTTGTCTCCTTGTTGCTTGAATACTATCTGTTCAGTGTGGCCTTTTTATTTCACGAAGAGCTTGCTCTTGACCATGATCTCGATAGAAAGCAAATCAAGTACAAATTGAATAAAAAATCAGTTTTCAAATTAGGCTGAGTATCGGCAATTCTTAAATGTCAAAATTACAGAAGACAGTCATGACGCTCGTCCTTCACCACTTTCTAGTGTTTTAGCTGGGCTGGCGAAAACGTTTGCGTTTATAGACCACCTACTTATTTTTACTGAAAACTATGAGTTTTCGACGTCATTGCTAATACAAAAATATAAGAATATACTAAATATAAAAGAAAAAAAAAATGATTAAAAAAAAAAGTTCACTGCTCCTCCTCTCCAATTTTAGAAGACAGCTTTTCTCCTTTCATCGACGAAAAAATCAAAAACTTCAACGAAATTTTGCACAGACATTGGACACACATTACCGAGCTTAGGTTTTATACAAATCACACGGCAGCTCTGGCACTATAATACCGTAATCATTCAGGGAAATATCAACTGTAGGTGTATTATTATACGTACATATATAGTGAAATTATACAACTATACTATATGTATATATAGTCTGCGCTAATCAAGATAGTTGAGAAGCAACATTATCATTTTTGGATGTTGCTTCCTGGACTATGTTGTTCGCGTCACTTGTACCTACCTACATACATAAACACATAAAAGAGATATTTAATTTCATATACAAGGTACACGCTGACGTATGCCGTATGCCTATCTCCTTAGGTTAAAGTACTTATGCAGGCATTGTAAAGTATAGATCATACTAAGTCAGTACCGAGCGTAGGTGTATTTGAAACGTCATTTGTTCACAAAAGTAGAGTAATAGGTACATGACTGGTAATTAAAATATATTCAGATTAATTATTCTTTAAAAGAAGACAACCCGTAGTCAGAAGATGTAGAGTTACGCGATATAACCCACCTGACCTGACCTGTGCCTGACTTCCCATATTCAGTATTTATGCTCTGCCCACAGTAAAACTCTTCGTTCCACTAACAATCGTCTTCTACGATGTCCTTCTCACCGCTCTGGTTTCATTCACTCTTATTTCTTTGTCCATGAAGTCTTTCTTTGGAATTCGCTCCCTCTAAAAATCAGGACGGTAACAAATCGGTTGTCATTTAAAGTCAAGGCACGTGAGCATATACATACGTAAGAAGTTGGCAGAAACATCCCAGCGCTGATTTGGTGGATTCGTTTTCTCCTCTTTTGATCGTTATTTCTCCTGACGAAGTTTATTCCGTTTATAAGTATGTATGTATATATGTAGGTATATATTTATGTATTTACTCTAGTATTCTATAGTTATTTTCGTGTTATCTATCCCTTATGTTGCACCTGCCATGTTTTCTCTCTGCATCACCCTAAGGTTGACTGGTAGAAAATGCCTCAGGCATTAAGTCCGCCTTTGTACGGTATTCTTTTTACTTGTGCATAAAGTTTTAGTAAATAAATATAAAGAGAGGCAACTTCTAGGTGAACATAACTGTAGGTTAGCGCTGTGCGACCTGAATTGCGCTTTATTGTATCGTAGCAAGAGTCGCTATTTATTTAAAATGATTTTGCGAAGGGAATCTTATGTAGTTGTACTATTATATATTCTGTGGCATAATAAATGAACATGACAGCGATGAAAATGAGATAGGTTTCAGCAGGGCTATTGCGTATCTCTGTTGACAGTTCATAGTGATGATCACTTGTGAAAGTGTATAACGATTAACTGTCAAACAGTTAGTTTCGTATTGGATAACTTCAGTGACTAACTAGAATGACGTCATAAGCACCGAGTCTCGCTGATAGCCACCGTAATACATTTTGACAGAAGTTTTTGTATCGATACTTTTAAGATTGCGATTGTCTAAGCTTAGTGGACATCAAATTGATAGTCATTTGATTTGTCGTAGCTTTCGTGAAAGACACTACTCAAAGGTAGTGTTTTAGAAGTTCTAGTGATTATCACCGAAGCCGGTATTAAGTGAAGCGTGTAAACATTACGTCTTTTCTTATTAAATTGTGATTTTTGTTCGTGGTAGAAGTATGGCACGTTTATTATTGCTCGGATTTGCTGAAGAACAGCGAAAACAAAGTCGTCTGCGAATTGAGAGACGCCGCTTACGCGACGCTAGTAACCCATTGCAGTTGCCAGAGAAAGAGTTTATTGCAAATTTTCGTTTGAGTAAAGCTGGATTCCAACAGGTTTTGGAAGAACTCCACCCATACCTACCACAAGCTCAACGAAAAACAGCTGTTCGCAATGAACTAAAGGTAAGTGCTTGCCTTTTTAATCTAAAGTAATGGGGTTTTGTTGTGACAAAATAATTTACATAAATCATTATCAACTTGTTTGACTTGTCAAGTTGTTCAACTTAATGATGTTTTTAATTGTCTGTTGCAGATCTTGGCTGCGTTAAACTTTTATGCCAATGGGTCATACCAACATAATGTAGGTGCCTCTTACCTATGTAACATGTCCCAGCCAACATTTAGTAAGTGTTTACATGAAGTTACTGATGCACTCAATGTCCGGGAAGTACTCCTTAACCATATAAAGTTCCCTTCATCTCAGCGAGAGAGGGAAACCATTATGAAAGGGTAAGTTTATTGTATATTTTAAGTATTATTATTATTATATTCAAATTAATGTAATTTGATCTATCGTTATTCGTTGGTTTCAGGTTTATGGAAAAGTTTAGCTTTCCAGGCATTATTGGGTGTATTGATGGTACACATGTGGCCATAATGCACTTGCACAATTATTCAATTATTATTCAAAAGCAACTTGCACATTATAAACTTCTTATGGGAGCCTCTATCTATTTTGTGGTTTATTTACTTACCTTTACTATAGAGGACTGATTTCACAAAATTACACTTTAATATCACAAGTAATAAATACTAACACACTATTTCATTCAATTAATTAATTGAACTCCGCTCTAGACTGTCGAGTTACAACTGCAAAAGGTTGAATTTACCGCCAGTTTCACGTTTCAAGTGTATATAAACCGCATAATATAAAATGTTCCCTAAAATGAGGCATTATAACGCTCAGCAGGCGTTACGCAACTTAGCCGCATAATAGTCGATAAAAACTACAGGCGTCAAGTGTTGGGACGAAGAGCACCGTAAGTCACCGTAACGTGATAGCCACTCAATGTGATACGCAATACCAATGTTATGAAATTCTCAGTTGTCATCAAAGTTCGGTGTACAACTGAAGCCAGTTAGTCACTGGCAATGAAAAAGATAGCCAATCGCCCTGCAGGGATGTGTTGCGTACAGACTCGAACAATCTGATCAGATTAATATGGAGCAAAATTAGCTTTAACTGTTTCGTAATAATGTGACTGTGTGCTACTGGACGATATGACGTGATGTGACAAAACTGATCGATGAGACGTACTCACCAGGCTGTTCTCGTTCAGTTCAAGGTTGATGATGTGATTTGGTGCAACTGGTCAAAGAGATGGTATTGTCCGTCCGTCCGATGGTCGAAGAAATAGGATGTGGTGTTACTGGTCGAAGGGATGGTGCATCCAGTCCATGCCACCTTTATAGGGCTGGTCAAAGGGATGGTGCGTCCAGTCCATGCCACCTTTATAGGGCTTGTCAAAGGGATGGTGCATCCAGTCCATGCCACCTTTATGGGGCTGGTCAAAGGAATGGTGCGTCCAGTCCATGCCACCTTTATGGGGCTGGTCAAAGGGATGGTGCGTCCAGTCCATGCCATCTTTATAGGGCTGGTCAAAGGGATGGTGCATCCAATCCATGCCACCTTTATAGGGCTGGTCAAAGGGATGGTGCGTCCAGTCCATGCCACCTTTATAGGGCTTGTCAAAGGGATGGTGCATCCAGTCCATGCCACCTTTATGGGGCTGGTCAAAGGAATGGTGCGTCCAGTCCATGCCACCTTTATGGGGCTGGTCAAAGGGATGGTGCGTCCAGTCCATGCCACCTTTATGGGGCTGGTCGAAAGGACGCACGTGTCAAGTCCAGGTGATCGTGTTGAGAGAAACATGTTGTCCGGTCCATACGTAGAGATAATCGAAGGGAAGCATACTTACAGTGACTGATGTAACTTGTCTAACGATGATGACTAAGACTACTAGGTCATGAGTATTGTCTGTGACTCATGGGACAATCTTGATTGTCAGGATAGACGAGCGGATAACTGAGTGATTGAGTCTTTCTCTGTTCCAGAACAACTTTAGCGAATGAACGCCCGAGGACGGTCGTATGTCAGTTGGGCCGTGACGGCGCAGCGAGGGCGCGTCTAGTTTTGTTACGAAGTTACTGGAATCACCGAAAAGGTCGGATAAGAGTGACGCTGGCTGGTGACAGTCACGCTAGCAGAGCGTTGCATCGATGGTTGCGTGGCGGCTGTCTTCTGATGACAGAAGAGAAGATGTCGGAGCCGCTTTCGTACCACGTCCACGACGAACTGCTATTTTTCGGCACAATTCTAATGATATTGAAGCTCCTGAATCACTAACACGATAACCACTTCTGGTAAAGGCTATTCTGCGCCGTTATATAAATATTATTTTGTTTGAAATAAAGACTCTTTCAAAGAAAAAAGAAAATTGTTTATTCTTGGATAAATATTTATTTATATTCATAATACTTTATTGTTAACCAGAAAATATATAACAGAAAAAAATACTTACCTTATTTACTTACCTACTTATACTCGCGTGATTTTGTCAGAAAAAAAAATTACAAAAAAAAAACAGCCGACTTCCAAAAAAAAAACACTATAAAGTGAAAAATTACTTCAATTTCGGAAGTCAGTGTCTTTGGATCTGGATTTTAGTATTTTGCTACCGACTTCCGAAATTAAAGTAAGTTATTTCACTCACTATCTACTTTTCTTTAGTTGTCACTTAGTTGTGTTTTTTTTTGTGAGAGGGGCTTGTGGCTAAGAAATAACAGCCGCACGGGTCGATCGGTCAGGTTAAGCTACGCTTGCCGCGGTTGGTCCGTGGATGGGTGACCATCTTTACATATCAAGACCCCTCCGTGCCTCGGAAAGCACGTTAAGCCGTTGGTCCCGGCTGTCATTCATGTATCTTTGACAGTCGTTACGGGTCGTCAGAAGCCCGAAAGTCTGACAACCAGTCTTACCAAGGGGTATCGTATTACCCAGTAACTGGGTTGTGGAGGTCAGATAGGCAGTCGCTCCATGTAAAATACTGGTATTCAGCTGCATCCGGTTAGACTGGAAGCCGACCCCAACATAGTTGGGAATAGGCTAGGCAGATGAGTTGTTTTTTTTTGAAGTCGGTTGTTTTTTTTTTGTTAAAAAGTTTTTTATTTTTCACTTTTTAGTGGGTCGGTTTGTAATTTATCTAAGTTACAATAGCCTAATATCAACTACTCTTCACCTTTTACAAAATAATGCTTTTCCCAATGCAGGGACGTTCATTGTTGAGGAGTTCTCCTGGTACTTCACCATCAGCTCCACTTTACCATAATATATGCATTGCGCTTAGCAATTATTTTAAAGTAATCGAATCGCAAACCGTGAAATACTTATTATTGAGTTGTTCCGGTGGCCGTCTGTGGTCTTCATCATCAGTTAATTAAAGAGGAAGCGCTAATGTAGCCCGCGAAATTTAAATTTTCTTAAGGTTTTTGCAATTTGCAGCTCAGTGTCTGGGTGTATGTTGATTAAAGTATGATTCGCGACCGTAACGAATATGTATTTACAGAATTATAATAATTTGAATCAGTAATATAACTCCTTAAATTAGTATAATCCTCAAATGTCAAGATTACTTCACCAAATGGAAACTGCTATTCGAGAGCAAATGCACTATTTACTATAAAAAATAGCCCAAACCACTGTAGGTGTGCTTATAATATTTGAAGAGTTCCCTCGATTTCCACAGGACCCCATCATCAGATCCTGACCTGATGACAATGGGACCACCTCGAAAGTATACCCTGTCAAACAATAAAATTATTTTCCAAATCGGTCTATTTATTTATTTATTTATTTATTTAAACTTTTCACACTTAAAAAAGTACAAAGGCGGACTTAATGCCTTAGGCATTCTCTACCAGTCAACCAAGGGTGGTGAAGAGATTAGATGGCAGGTGCTCTGTTAGAAATGGAACAATTTGTACATAAATAAGTCATAAACTTATAATACACATACATACATATTTACTATAATATATACCTATATTATATATATATATATTATATACAAATTCAAGAGAGAGAGGTTTTGAGATGACTCTACGCTATTTATTTTGAAAATAACTCCGCAATCTCCGCTTAAATGAATACCGACTGGTGGCCATCCTGATGTCAAGAGGTAGCGCATTCCAAAGAAGAATGGACTGAATATGAAAGGAAGAATGAACAAAGTCAGAAGTATGAGAAGGACAGAGTAGGAGAAGATTGTTAGAAGAACGAAGATTCTTAGCGTGTGAAGAACATAGATATTGGAAGTGAGACACTAGATAAGAAGGAGGAGTGGGAGAGTTAAGAAGGGAGAAAAGCGTGGTCAAAGCACGCAAATTTCTTCTCTGGCGAATGGGCATCCATTTGAGCTCAGACCTGTAGCTCGATACATGGTCATATTTTCTGAGGTTGAATATGAACCGGATACAATTGTTAAGCAGTCTGTCAAGCTTATCCAGCAACACCGCATTCAAGTCAAAGTAGCACACGTCACCATAGTCAATGATAGGGAAAATCAAAGTCTGCACAAGCATAGTTTTCGTCTTAGCGGGCAAAAAGTTTCTCAGACGATACAGAGATCGTAGAGTACCGTTGACCCTTTGACTAACATTAGAGACCTGGCGCTGCCAGCTAAGCGTCGAGTCAAGATGCAAACCGAGATCTTTCACAGTAGGGGTAATGGGTATGACGGTACCATTGAAAATGAGAGGAGGAAGAGAGCTAAGCGTCACCCTACCCATCATGCGCGAGCTTCCAATTACAATGGCCTGACACTTTGAGGGGTTCACTGATACCCCAAAACTATCAGTCTTCGAGTAATCGGGGAACACACACACACACACACACAAAAAAAAAAAAAAGATTCCGACGAACTGAGAACTTCCTCCTTTTTTGAAGTCGGTTAAAAATTGTGTAATCATCATTTACACCCATCCATATCATTATAATCTGTCATTCCCAGTGCACCTCCCGTGCACGTCACACAGTCGCATCCCGCACGTCTCCGCGTCGTCTGACGGTAATTAGCGGCTAATTGTAGCCGCTCTCGCGGTATGAGTCTACGAGGTTACTCCTCCGTGTGTTTGAGACCTCTCCCGTTGTACGCGGTTACTTATGATGCTTCAGAATGCTGGAGCCTCGGGGGCCTGAGAGTGCTTGAGCAACATGTCGCTGAGGCTTATGGTAGTCTCGGAAATATTGCAAATTAATAATTAACCTAGCCTAACCCTACGGGGATTACAGGCGTAATGTTACATATGTGGGAGGCGCTATACACTGTACCTGTACACTGTACCTGTACCTGTACACTGTACAGGAGTACACTTGTGTACTAGTAGTGAATAGTAAGGAAGAACGTTTGATTGAAAATACATTTATAAGAGTCTGATGAAAGTTTCACACGTTTATATGATTTAAAAGTTCACAAAATACAACTGGAGACTTAGATAATACCTAATTAGTCCACACGATTTACGCATACTTAACAACATAAAAGTTAGATCAACAAATAAATAATAGAAAGAAACTTTAACTTTACGGTCAGACATGCGTCATTATAAGGAGTTGTATTAGTGGCGCGAAAGTACCGCACGCTGGGCAAAGTCAAAGTCAAATCGTTAGGCACATAAAAGGTAAGTACTTTTGAACGTCAAAAATTAACAAGAAAAACTTAAATAAAAATACAACCGACTTCCAAAAAAAAAACACTACAAAGTGAAAAATAACTTTAATTTCGGAAGTCGGTATCTTTGGATCTGTATTTTAGTTTTTTGCCACCGACTTCCGAAATTAAAGTTATTTTTCACTTTAAGTATAGTGTCTTTTTTGGAAGTCGGTTGTTTTATTTAAAAAAGTTTTTCTTTTTCACTTCTTAGTAGGTCGGTTTGTAATTATAAGGAGATTACTGACAGATGCTTGCACTGACTGGACAGATCCACTCAATCTGTGTGGTTCTTTCCTCAAAAGACGATTTCAGACACCAACCTACATGGTCTTCACATGATCTGACCAAAATTATGTCTGGACTTTAAAAGAGACTGTGACTTTCTGAGTTTGTTTCGGCCTTTCTTCTCAGAGTAGTCAGATAGGAAACATCCTCATCGAGCCTCATCGAGTTTAAAAAAAAAAATGTTTGACGTGTAAAAGTGTTTGTATAAGCCTACTTACAGAAAAAAAAATTATCTAAGTTACAATAGCCTAATGTCAACTGTCACCTTTTACAAAACATTGCTTTTCCCGATGCAGGGACGTTTATTGTTGAGGAGTTCTCCTGGTACTTCATCATCAGCTCCACTTCACCATATGCATTGTGACGAACATAAATTGCTTAGCAACCATATTAAAGTAATCGAATCGCAATCCATGTAATACTTATTATTGAGTAGTTCCGGTGGCCATCTGTGGTCTTCATCATCAGTTCCACTTCTCCAAATGGTGCTTTTCAAGAGCAAATGCACGAGTTACTATAAAAAATACCCAAATCGCTATAGATGTGTATATTTGAAGAGTTCCCTCGATTTCTCCAGGATCCCATCATCAGATCCTGACCTGATGGCAATGGGTCTACCTGGGAATCAACCAAAAAATGCTTGTTCTGGCGAATATCCAAAACGGCTGAACCGATTTTGACGGGACATACACTGGCAGATAGCTGATGTTACGGGAAGTAGCTTAGGCTACTTTCATTTTAGAGTAGTTGTGCCCCCGACTTTGTTCTCGTGGAAGTCATAAGATACACAATATACTATAATAACAGCGACATTTTAATAAAACTCCCTCGTCCCCCGACCCGTCACGTTGCATCGCCCGCCCGCACAACGGCACCACGGGCTTGCCTGTAGTCCGGCTGAACGATCCCACTTAGCGGTGGTAGGCTCCACAAGGGGCTGCCTGCCTCGCGACCACCATCCCACCGGAGTCTGGCGCCGAGCAGCTTCCTGTGATCCGTCAGTGTATGAGAGTGCCAGTGCCTTTGGGGGAGAAGAAGATTGTCAGTTGCGCTGTTCAGAAACGGTCTTGGTCTCTGGGTATGACTAGCCGGGTAACTCATTTTGGAGGGTAGCGGGATCTGAAGCGCGGTGCCAGCCGTTGGCCGACCGCAGTCAGTAGGGAGCCCAAGTAGCATGCCAGCCACGTGCCAAAGGCTGCCCCGCCAACTCGCGAAAAATCCCGATATGCTCCACCGTGCTAGCCGGTGACTGGATGGGAGGACCCGGTGGCCATATCCGGGGGGGTGCGGGCGTCCCCGCAGTCTCCAAATGAGTTCCCCATAGGTTTGGTTAGCTCTAGTGTTCCACTTGGATTATATTGAGCAGCGCCTCGACAAGTCGACTTTTTTCCCCAACAACTCTTCACAAATATGGCCAAAGTAAAAAAGAAAAACAAGGTTAGACAACGGCTGCACTTCCTCCCACTAAAAGTGCACCTCACTAACATCAGGGGGTTGCACTCCAATCTCGATCCGGTCCATCACCACCTTGAGACTGAGAAGCCGCACCTGTTTTTCCTAACGAAGACCAAGATAACAACCCCGTCGGATGTGGCGTATCTCAACTACCCGGGTTACTCTCTTGAACAAAAAAATGTTTTATAAACCATGTATGCGTCCTTGATACATAAAATAGAACAATAAACTAAAAATAAAATAGTCTTCTATTAATAAACAGGCTATGCCATCAATGCCACATCTAGTACAAATCAAATGCATACATCCATGTTGTGCTTGGCTTACTTTACTTACGATTGAGTTTATGTTATCTGTTTACCCACATTTTTTTCTTTTTTCTCTTTGTTACTTGATTTTGTTATTTTATATACGTACATCTGTGCGCTCTAATTATTAATTTTAGTTTTAGATATTGTTTCTCAGTAAGTGAATTATGTATGCAATTCTTATGAGAAATAAAGTTGTTCTTAAACCAAAAACACAAGTTTAAGAAGCAAGCTGGGGTCTGTGTGTACGTCCGCGATGACATTTGTTGTCGTCGTCTCCGTTGCTTTGAGAAATCGGGTTTTTCTGCCATATTGCTACTTGTGGACACTGGCGTGGAGAAATCTCTCTACATCGGCGTCTGCCAATCGCACAGCGGTGACCAGGAGACAACAGCGCTCTTTAATTTCCTCGTGGAGTCGACTGACGTAGCCCAGCAGCGGTACCCAACAGTGAAGCTAATCTTTTTGGGGGACTTCAACGCCCATCATAAAGAGTGGTTGTTCCCGTACTAGAAAACTGACCATGCCGAGTTAGAGGCGCGCAAGTTTGCTTTAACGCTAGATCTAACCCAGATGGTGAATGTGGCAACGCGGGTACCGGATGTTGACGGCCATACCATACACCTTCTGCTGGCATCTGGTCCGGACAGTCACTCAGTATCGGTCTCAGCCCCGCTGGGAACGTCTGACCACTGTCTGGTGAAATCCATATCGACCTGCTCTCCTCCAGATGAGAGTCCTAGAGGCACGAGGCGAGTATGGCGATACAAGTCAGCAGACTGGGATGAGATGCGTCACTTTTTTGTGTCTTACCTCCATTCTGTGCAAGGTTATGGAAAGGGTTCTGAACAGTAAGTTGCTGACCTACCTTGAAAACAATGATCTCCTCAGTGACCGTCAATATGGCTTTCGCCGGGAACGGTCAACTGGCGATCTTCTTGTGTATGTCACGCACTGCTGGGGCGAGGCCATCGAGAAACACGGCGAAACACTTGCTGTATCGCTTGATATCTCAAAGGCCTTTGATAGGGTCTGGCACGCTGGTCTACTCAGCAAGCTTCCTGCTTATGGCATCCCAGCTAATTTTTGTAGCTGGATATCAGACTTCCTTAGTGAACGGTCTATCAGGGTAGTCGTCGACGGCTGCTCTTCCGACCTTATGGCTATTGATGCCGGAGTTCCTCAGGGGTCTGTTCTCTCTGCAACTCTTTTCCTGCTACACATCAATAACCTACTTCAGTTTGGTATTGTTGGGTACGCAGATGACAGTACAGTTTCAGAGAGATACTTGTCCAGCGCAAAAACCAGCGGGGCCGAAGTTCATTCCTTGAGAGAGGCCATGGTAGAGCGGACAGATTTGACCTTAAGCCTTGTCTCCCAGTGGGGTGATGATAATCTGGTCTCTTTTAATGCCACCAAAACACAGGCGTGTCTTTTTACCGCTAAAAGGAGTCGTTTCGATCAAACTCTTACTTTTCGGGGTACATCTGTTCCTGTAACTGATCGGCTCGAGCTCGTAGGCATGGAGTTGACATCATGTCTCAACTTCGGTGCCACCATCGAGTACAAAGCCCAAACTGCAGCCAAGAAACTGGGCGTCATATATAGGGTGAAGCGATACTTTACGCCTAGACAGCTTTTAATTCTCTACAAGCGCAAGTCCGATCCTGCATGGAGTATTGCAGCCACCTTTGGGATGGCTCAGCTAAATACCAACTTGCAGCACTTGACTCGGTGGAACGCAGAGCTAAGAGGCTCATTGGCGACGTAAGACTGGTGGATGCCAAGCTTCACAGCTTGGCTCATCGCCGCAAGGTTGCCTGCTTGTCGGTCTTCTACAGATTGTACTTCGGTGAGTGTGCTCGAGAACTCCACGACCTCATTCCGCCTGCCCCCTTCTACCATCGGAAATCTAGACGCACTGCAGGTTACCATCCCTACCTAGTTGCTATTCCACCAATTCGCACTAAGCGTTTCCAAATGTCTTTTGTGATGCACACAGCAAAGGAGTGGAACTCTCTGCCTGCGTCTGTGTTTCCGAACGCATACAACCCCGATCTCTTCAAAGTGAGAATGAAAAGGCTTCTTCTGGGTAAGCTCGCTCCATCGTCGACTTTGTCTCTGTCATCTCTGACCTAGACTAGAGTCAAAAGCAAACCTATCCCAAATAAAAAAAAAAAAGCTAGTACGTAATATTTTTATAAATGAATGGGCAAGGTACCGTCATAATATTAATCCTTTTAAATAGTTCTCTAAGTAATTCAAGGCGACGTAGCTTATAAATGGCTCTGACAGCTCTCTTTTGTACCTAATAAAACATGTCCAACAAGCAATATTGCATAATACGACAGCTGTGCCGGTAAATAATCGTCTTCGTAATATTAAACCTTGGAATACTCCTGGAATAATCCGCTGTATAAGACACAGAGATAGACTACATCAGAGAACTAAGAAATACCTTGATAAATAAATAAAATAATCAACATTTTAGAGCATGTCGACGTTAGGTTACTGCGCCGCTGAACAGAATCGCGATTACACGCAAACGGGGTGATGTACTGAGCATAGCTTCCATAAATATACGGAATATGAAATGAGTTTTAAATACTGAGGAGATTGAGTACTTGTGGCGTAAGAAGCTTAATGCATATTTGCTATTTCTCTAAGTATAACCAAGACTTTCGAATTGTGCTCTCAAAACCTAATAACCTCACAACTAGTGATCTGATATACTTGCGACTCAAACAAGTGATCTGATATACTTGCGACTCAAACAAGTGATCTGATATATATACTTGCGACTCAAACAAGTGATCTGATATATATACTTGCGACTCAAACAAGTGATCTGATATATATACTTGCGACTCAAACAAGTGATCTGATATATATACTTGCGACTCAAACAAGTGATCTGATATATATACTTGCGACTCAAACAAGTGATCTGATATATATACTTGCGACTCAAACAAGTGATCTGATAAATATACTTGCGACTCAAACAAGTGATCTGATATATATACTTGCGACTCAAACAAGTGATCTGATATATATACTTGCGACTCAAACAAGTGATCTGATATATATACTTGCGACTCAAACAAGTGATCTGATATACTTGCGACTCAAACAAGTGATCTGATATATATACTTGCGACTCAAACAAGTGATCTGATATATATACTTGCGACTCAAACAAGTGATCTGATATATATACTTGCGACTCAAACAAGTGATCTGATATATATACTTGCGACTCAAACAAGTGATCTAATTAAGTTCGGTGGCAGCAGAGGATGCAAAAAAAACCGATTTTATTTATAAGAATTTAATTAAGACAAAAAGTTACAATTATAACATTAATCTAACTAATTACTAAAAGTATTGTTCAGTCGATGATTGACCAAATAATAATTGTATGAATCGCGGAAATCCAGTGGCTCGCGTCCGGTGTCAGCTTCGCGACGACACGAGGCGGCACGTGTGCAGCGTCAGCGTTCCAGATATTGCGCGGTGTTGTTACCGGGTGAATTCAGGGCGATGTATACTATAGCAATTTGCCTCGGCTATGCTTGCGTAACACCTCCCCCCGAAGAACAGCGACTATTGAAGACCTTGGTCGTAAATTGCGCTGGGAGATGATCTGTTCTATCTCTTTGTGTCTCTGGTATAGCGTAGATGATCTGCGGTCGAACTTCCTTGTCATCGGAGGATTCTTTGTTAAGATCAATCTGTTTCGGGTAACATCTTCGATAAATGAAGTATCCAGTTAGTGCACATGCACTGAATAGTAACACATAGAGCGGTATAGTTGTATGATAGATGCTGCTATTTGAGTGTGTATTGAACTGTATCGGTGACTGCAGTGAAATCTCCTTATTGGTAGCGTGCAGATCATCCAAATTAATAGAGTTGAGATTGAATAGTGGGCGGGCCATTGCGCTGGGAGTATCTTCTTTAGGAACATCTATTATCTTCAAAGCTTGACCTTTCAGTCGATCATTGGAGTTTGAGATGGTGAACTCTGCTGTCTGGATAAAACAGTTGTGAGGAAGTATGGCGAGGTAACTTCCTTGTAGCAACTTGTGGAGATCTTGTTCGCAGGATAGCCGTACTTTCGTCGGAGTCGGGAAGCTGATGGTGTAGTGGCGGTCATCGAGTTTCTCGTAGGCTGGGTTTTGAAGAGATATGGTGACTGGTTTGCATTCAGGAAGTCTCTGCTGCGTGGTGATGAGGGCTCCAATACAGTCCGGCGACGTTCGGCTTTGTATATTGTGTATCTCTTCACATAGATACCCTTTAGTGGACTTCGGGCATTCAGCCTCTATGTACTTGAAATCTTTCGGATGGATTGCAAGGAATTGGAAGTGAGGGACGAGAATTTCGTGGTTTTTGTTAGGAACTATGGATATCTTGTATAGATCATATGTCTGGGGTAGAATAATCGGGAACTTGTAGACTATAACTATTTCATTACCTATATAATAAGAACCTAGCTGTATAACGTCATAATATTCTCTAGCTCCTATATCTAATACCTTATTACTACCATATAACCTAGTTAATTTGCTTATTATAGATCTAATAGTATCTAAACTAATAACGTCATGGTGTGCCGTTGACGTTCTTATAAATGCCAGTACGTTCTGCAACTTCGATATCTCTCGCGATAGCCTATCAACGTTATCGCTAACTATTAAAATGGTCTGTCCTAGATGAGCATATTGAATTAACTCTTGATTTCCTTTATCCAAGCTCTGACTAATATTTCTGACCAAGGCTGTTAGTCTGTTCTGATTGTCTACCATGCTATCTACTAATTTAGAGTGTTGAGTTACCCATGTTTTGGTCAAACTCACGTGATTGTTGAATTCTGTTAATAACTGGTTTTCGTTATCTTGAAGAGATTTTATGGCATTATTGAAATGTACTGCATCTGTATAATCAAGGTTACCGGTTATACTTTTAACAACAGAGCCGAGTCCGTCTACGAGGCCTCTTTTAGAACGAGTAGTTTCAAATGACTGCAATTGGTTAAGTACAGATTGAATCTGATCTTCTAAGTATTCAATATGGGGCTGGAATAAGGAAAGGCTTCTATTATTAAGGTCGGGGCTTATTTCTCTTAATTGGTTATGAACGGTATTGACCTTATCCTGCAATTCGTGAAGATTTATATGTTGTAAAAATGAATGGTAATGAGATACTATACTACAGGGGCCTAATTTAAAAGGTAATACACCGGGGCCATCGTCCAGATTTTCAAGTTTTATCTCCTGTGTCAGGGCCGAATACAGGAGCAGATGAAGTACTAGGAGGGTCCTGTAACAATTGGGCACTTTTAGGTACTCTTTTTAACCTTGATTTAGCAATAGGTCCACGCTTCTTGCGCGTGTATATATGTATTGGTAGGTTAGCCATGACAGTATCGTGCGTGTAGCGGGGTACTATCTTTTGGCGAGAGGCAAAGGGATTTTTCACAAATATTTGTTGTTCAGGCGAGTACTGGTTTTCTGTCTCTCTAGATTTATTACGAGAATCTATTAAATCTTTGCGTTGGGTCATGCTAGTTTCGTGAATTAAGTTGTAAGCATTAGTCATTTTGTTTTTATGTTCAACTGTATACTGCTGTAGCAGGTGGGTAGTTAGATCTATGTCCAATGGGTCTCGTGGGTCGAAATGTCCAGTAATAACGTCGATTGGTCTGCATCTCGTCAAGCTATGTATAGAGCTATTGTAAGCCAAAAGGGCGTAATTTATTAAATTTAAAACGGATTCATTCTTTTGTTGCACTTTCAAAATACGTAAGTGTTCCAAATTGTTGAGTGGAATCGCTCGACAATTCCATTTTCGTTAGGAGCATGAGGTGCTATTTTGTGGTGTTGGATTTTATGTAGTCTTGTGAACTCGGCGAACAGTTGGTTGGTGAACTCCGGTCCATTGTCCGTCACCGCAGTGTAAGGTACTCCGTGATGGGTACAGAATTTTAATAAACCTTGAACTACGCTTACTGCTGTCCCGTCCCTTAAGAAATAGGCTTGAGCGTATTTTGAGAAAGCATCAACAATAGTTAGAAATTTTTCACTCTGAATAGTTAGTAGATCTAGATGGACGGTTTCGAAAGGCTTACTAGGTGGAGGGACAAGACGAAACTGTTGTTTTATGGGATTGCGGTCATACTTGGCCTGGCCGCATACTGTGCACTCGTTAATAAATTTAGTGATATGCTCTCTCATTCTAGGCCAAAAGTATTTGTTGGACAGTGCCAAATAGCACTCATTTATGCCTCTATGATTTGTTTTACCGTCGTGATATTTATTAATTATTTCTTGTTGTCATAATATACTCTCTTACGTTTTCCAATTCCGTTTTTGCTATTGCGAGGTTCATGGCCGAGTTCTTAAAAGTCTTCTGTATTACGGGAATAACTTTATATATTGCTAACGGTGGATTTATTAGTAAGCCTGTTTTGATTTTGGGGTGAACATACTCTTTAATAGCATTAATGACGTCTTCCTCCAGATTGGATTCCGACAGTTGAACAGCGGTACGCGTGTGCGTTTCGAAGGGTTTTGTGACTGCTGGTCTTCCTTTGATGTCGCCTACGATAGTAAGTACTAGCTGTTTAGTGAATTTGTTGAGTGGTTGCTCAGTAATGGGGGTTTCTAAGATGGGATTTTCAGCGTCGGTATGGACTGTTAAGGTGTTAGAGTCGTTTGCTGCCTCTGAGGCTGTAATTGTTCTGGACCCGTCAGCTGATTGATTCCTTTCAGACAGGTTTACAACTATTGAACTTGCTTCTTCATTATGGAGCTCTAAGCGAGACAGGGCATCGGCATTGGTGTTTAGTTTGCCTTGCTTATAAACTACTGAAAAATCGTATTCCGATAACTTTAAACGCCATCTTGTAAGTCTAGAATTGGGTTCTTTAAGGCTCACAACCCATTGTAGAGGCTTATGATCGGTGATAATTTTAAATTTTCTGCCAAATAGATAGGGTCGAAAGTACTTGCAAGCCCATACAATAGCTAGTAACTCCTTTTCAATGGTGCTGTAATTAAGTTCGCTTGAATTTAAAGTTCTGGAGGCGTACGCGATGGGTTTATCCGAACCCATTGGACCCTGCGATAACACGGCCCCTAATGCGACATTGGAGGCATCAGTGGTCAATAAGAACTCTTTAGTAAAATCCGGGTATTGTAAAATTGGGTCATTTGTCAACAGGGTCTTACAATGCTCGAAACAGCTGACGTAATTTTGGTCACAAACTATTTTAGATCCCTTCTTTAAGCATTGGGTCATGGGTTTTGTGATACGCGCAAAATCCGGTATGAATTTCCTATAATATCCGAGGAGACCAAGGAAACGTTTGATCTCTGTAGTAGTTTTAGGTAATGGGTAATTATTTATAACACTAATTTTGTCTGGATTTGGTTTAACTCCATCTCTACTAACGACATGTCCTAAAAATTGGGTTTCTAGCTTCAAGAACTCGGACTTATCCATTTGTATCTTGAAGTTGGATTCCCTTAATTTTTTGAAGACCTTTTCTAAATTAATAATATGCTCCTGCAGGGATGTACTGAACAGGATAACGTCATCTAAATACACTAAGCAGATGTCCTGAAGGTCTCTTAGGATGTTATCCATTACACGCTGAAACGTTGCCGGAGAGTTTTTCAAACCCATCGGCATTCTTAGGAATTCATAATGTCCATTTTCTACGTTAAAGGCAGTTTTGTGTATGTCAGAAGGGTCTAACTCAACTTGATAAAATCCACTGGCAAGGTCGAGGGTGCTAAAATATTGACATTTGCCCAACTTATCTAATATGTCTGAAATGTTCGGTATGGGGTACTTGTCATCAATAGTTTTTTCGTTGACTTTACGAAAGTCTATCACAAGGCGCCACTTGGTCTTACCCGAAGCGTCTGCCTTTTTGGGGACCACCCAAATGGGAGAGCTCCATGCAGAATCCGAAGGTCTGATTATATTTTGCTCGAGCATTTTACTAATCTGGTCTTTAACTTCTTGTTTATGGATGTATGGGTATCGATAATTTTTAGCATGGACAGGGATTTCGTCAGTCGTCTTAATTTTATGCTTGATTTTGTTCGTAAATGTTAGAGGTTCTCCTTCCAGATAAAATACATCTGAATACCGTGCGCATAAAGCTCTTAGGTTTGCCAATTCTTCCGGATTTAAGTGGTCGGTGCGGAGGCGCGTTAAAACTTCCTGTGTGCGGTCAGATAATTGCTGTACATGTTCACTCTGTACGTTAAATAGTTCGGCGGTAACGGGACGGTCCATAGAAAAGATTACGTCATTAGGCGACTTATTGGAGATTTGTACCCAACCTCTATTGTTTTTTACTGTGGTCAAGCAATCAGATATTAAGCAGTTACTAATTTCCTGGTCAGGAACGAACACCTCACCATCGTGGGAGTTTATGGGCAATCTGACTAACTTAGATGTCTGAGCTGGTATGATTTCTTCGTAGAGATTAGCATTGCGAGAGTCATACATGGTAATGGGTATCTCAGTATTTCTGGTGATTAGTTTCTTGTTTCTTAAGTCAATGTTAGTACCCCATGAGTCCAATAAATCGAAGCCAATAAGGCCATCAAAATACTTATGGAAATCTAGAATGAATAGAGTTATATCGCCTTCTTCTTTGAATTCGGGGAAACTAGGTAAGGTTATTGAATAGTTATTTTTATAAACGTTGCGCACGTTGGTTACTTCAAATGGGTTATAGTTAAGAGGCACATTGGAAAAGTATTTTTCAACAGCTTGAGGTGATATGAACGACTGGTTGGCTCCAGTGTCTATAAGAAACTTTAAAGGTGGATTATGTATTCGAATGTACCCGAGTTGTCTCTGTATGTTAAAATTTACATCTATTTTGGCTTTTCTGATTTCGGGACCTCGGGAAAATTTCCATCCGGTTTCCGATTTTCGTTTCCGGATTCGTCTGCGTTTGACTTAAGTTCCTCTACCACTGGAACTTCATATTGCCCATAGTTATTGTAAAAATCCAGGTACTCTTGGTAAGCATCATAGTCCTGGCTATACGCGGCATAAGCTAAGTCGTAATAGGGATCAAATACGCAGTCATAGTTATTAAGTTCGCGTGTTCTGAAATAGTTGCTGGGCGGTGGATTACCGGTTGTACGCCAGTCATGCCCAGTCGAGGGTAAAGGTTTAGGCACAAAGTGGCTGACGCCACTCATAGGACGCGGCGTATTATTAGAATTAGTGGGTTGCACGGGTAATCCATTTGGGAGCCTAAAGGCATTGCCTTGAGCGTTATAATTTGGGGGTGGTGCGCGGAACATCTGTTGGGTCCGAGTAGGGCCACGTAATGGTTGTAGCTGGGGTACATTGTGTCGCCAACCTTGGTAAGGCTGAGGAAAGAATTGCTGGGGACGCAGAGGACCAGGAATGCTATGCATTTGTGGTTTCGAGGGACCGGGCGTACCCATTGCAAAAGGTTGCTGCATAAAATTATTTAATGGTGAATTAGTATTGGGCTTGGAAGGCTGCTGATTATTATCTTTCTTACTAGACCCGCCTTCGGTGCGTTGTTGCATATAGAGGGTATTAAGCTCTTCCTGAACGAACTCGAGCGCTTTTTCCATCGTTTCGGGACGCATACAACGGACCCTAGAACCTAAGGGATCTTTTAAGCCACGCAGGTAACATTGTAGGGTTAGTTTCTTATAAAGATCGCGTTTCGCCGTGACTGTAGTAGCCACGTTTTCATGCAATGTGACGTATGTCATGATTGTACTGAACAGATTCTGGCAGCGCTCGTAGAATTCTTGTGGGGTAGAAGACCCCTGAGTTTGCAATGACAAATCATTATACAAAGCGGTCTCGTCGCGATGGTCAGCAAAGTTGTTAATTAGTGCATTTCGAATGCCAATCCAATTTTCGGGAATACCGTTGGTATTTATCAGTCGAGCTGCGGAACCCGTAACCTTGTTTAATATGCCATTTATAAGAGCCAAATTGGTTAACTCATTACCCGGTTCTGTCTTGAAATATGCAAGTACCAGTTGGTCACAGAGATTTACGAAACGGGTTAACACGTGAGGGTTACCATCAAAATCAGGCAAAACCTTAAGCGAATTAAAAATCTCTCCTATTTTGTCGTGTGACATATCTGCGTCCAGTAATGCTGGTTCACCTAACCGCCTAGACTCGTCTATAGTGTTTAGCCTATTCGATCTACTACTACCTAAACTAGGGTTACGCGACTCTCTTGGATGGAAAATCTTGAAACTATTATATAAAACACTAAAATAAATCGTACACACACAATATCTATATATAAGATGCGTTATTGCAAAAAGAGATACTGTAAATGACAGGTAAGGATCTGGGTTAGAATAAAAATAGGATAATAAGGATTTGAAAGATTCAAAGTACTTACAACATAGTTTTCTTGCCGAATCGATGTCTGGATTCACCTCTGCTGGCGCCTCACAGTGTATATAGATTCAGGATTCTCGAGAATCGGTAAGTCACGCGGGACTTCGGTCCGATTTTAGGGGAAATCTTGACGCGTCACGTACCTACTATACCTCGAAAATCCTACCGGCTGCGCCAATTAAGTTCGGTGGCAGCAGAGGATGCAAAAAAAACCGATTTTATTTATAAGAATTTAATTAAGACAAAAAGTTACAATTATAACATTAATCTAACTAATTACTAAAAGTATTGTTCAGTCGATGATTGACCAAATAATAATTGTATGAATCGCGGAAATCCAGTGGCTCGCGTCCGGTGTCAGCTTCGCGACGACACGAGGCGGCACGTGTGCAGCGTCAGCGTTCCAGATATTGCGCGGTGTTGTTACCGGGTGAATTCAGGGCGATGTATACTATAGCAATTTGCCTCGGCTATGCTTGCGTAACAATCTGATATATATACTTGCGACTCAAACAAGTGATCTGATATATATACTTGCGACTCAAACAAGTGATCTGATATATATACTTGCGACTCAAACAAGTGATCTGATATATATACTTGCGACTCAAACAAGTGATCTGATATATATACTTGCGACTCAAACAAGTGATCTGATATATATACTTGCGACTCAAACAAGTGATCTGATATATATACTTGCGACTCAAACAAGTGATCTGATATATATACTTGCGACTCAATCGTGGTCTACACAAATCACGTCAGCGTACTTAACATACTCGTCCCGCTCCACACGAGCATCGCTGCCAATGCGGTGTCAGTGTCGACTGCCTCGGACAACATGGCCTATCCTGCAGTAAGAGCGCAGGCCGGATAGCACGGCACGCCAGCATCAATGACATCATCCGTCGTGCTCTTGTCACCGCCGGGGTGCCAGCTGTTTTAGAACCCAATGGCTTGGCGCGCGACGATGGGAAGAGACCATCTTCCTAGCACGGCAGGCTGTGCTGGAGCGGCTGCTGCGGGTGCGGAAAACCTCAAACGGCGCAAATACTCCAGTCTTATTGGGACTTATATGTTCGAGCCGTTTGGGGTTGAAACACTTGGGCCATGGGGTCCGAGTGCCCACTTGGTTTTTCGAGACATCGCCAGGCGGTTGGTCGACTCCACACGTGACCAGAGGGCTGGCCTATTTTTTGGCCAATGAATCAGCATTGCTATACAACGTGGCAATGCTGCCAGCCTTCTGGGCACTTTTCCTGTTGACAGCGATGCGGATGAATTTTTTGATGCCCTCTGATTATTTACCCCCTCCCTTTTTTATATACCTGTACATATTATTATTATTATTTTAAGATTGTTAGGTTTTAAATTATGTCAATAGTAGAATATAAAAGATAAAAATACATACACTATACATACACTATACATACTATACATACACTATACATAGGATCGTTAGCCGTCGCCGCAAGCCCGTGTCGGCTCCAGTGGACTGTGGAAATTCTACACTTTGAGCATCCGTTGAACGAGACGATTTTCCTGAAATATGCAAAATTGTTTACCTTTTGTACGAGCCGCTGTACTTTGCATAACCGTTTTACGGAGGCTGCACCGGCTCGCTGCGATGGATGCTAGTGTAATGCTTACGGAGGCTGCACCGGCTCGCTGCGATGGATGCTAGTGTAATGGTTACGGAGGCTGCACCGGCTCGCTGCGATGGATGCTAGTGTAATGGTTACGGAGGCTGCACCGGCTCGCTGCGATGGATGCTAGTGTAATGGTTACGGAGGCTGCACCGGCTCGCTGCGATGGATGCTAGTGTAATGCTTACGGAGGCTGCACCGGCTCGCTGCGATGGATGCTAGTGTAATGGTTACGGAGGCTGCACCGGCTCGCTGCGATGGATGCTAGTGTAATAGTTACGCTACTGCCTACCCTCACTGAATGTCATTGAAATGTTTTAATAAACAGTGAAGTTATTGGAATCTATTTACAGAACAGAAGAGGCAATGTAATGCAATGTAATGTGTCTGAGATGTTTTGTGAAGTTTCCGAATGTATTTGATGGATATTACCATCGTTCCTGAATCTGCCAGTCATCCATACTTGATTAATGTTTCCTCCGCATTCCTCCGACAGCACAGCCTCCCCTCTCCACAAACATATCATCGTAATCATCGTCAAACAAAGCCGCTCTTTGTCGACTTGTAAACGCTCGCGAGGCGAGCACGTCGGCTGCCGGCTGTCGGCTGCCGGCTAGCTCAAAGAAACCAACTTTATAGCGCTATTAACATTTTGAGATAGCTTTCGACTTCAGTACACAGCACTTACCCGTGCCTTAACAGTTTTGGAGATGCCACGGAATTTAAAGCCACAGAAGTGCCACACACTGCATGTTGGAAATATAAAGCCACAGAGGTGCCACACACTGCATGTTGGAAATATAAAGCCACAGAGGTGCCACACACTGCATGTTGGAAATATAAAGCCACAGAGGTGCCACACACTGCATGTTGGAAATATAAAGCCACAGAGGTGCCACACACTGCATGTTGGAAATTTAAAGCCACAGAAGTGCCACACACTGCATGTTGGAAATATAAAGCCACAGAAGTGCCACACACTGCATGTTGGAAATATAAAGCCACAGAGGTGCCACACACTCCATGTTGGAAATATAAAGCCACAGAGGTGCCACACACTCCATGTTGGAAATATAAAGCCACAGAGGTGCCACACACTGCATGTTGGAAATATAAAGCCACAGAGGTGCCACACACTCCATGTTGGAAATATAAAGCCACAGAAGTGCCACACACTCCATGTTGGAAATATAAAGCCACAGAAGTGCCACACACTCCATGTTGGAAATATAAAGCCACAGAGGTGCCACACACTCCATGTTGGAAATATAAAGCCACAGAAGTGCCACACACTCCATGTTGGAAATATAAAGCCACAGAGGTGCCTCACACTCCATGTTGGAAATATAAAGCTACAGAGGTGCCACACACTGCATGTTGGAAATATAAAGCCACAGAGGTGCCACACACTCCATGTTGGAAATATAAAGCCACAGAGGTGCCACACACTCCATGTTGGAAATATAAAGCCACAGAGGTGCCACACACTGCATGTTGGAAATATAAAGCCACAGAGGTGCCACACACTCCATGTTGGAAATATAAAGCCACAGAGGTGCCACACACTCTGTTGGAAATATAAAGCCACAGAGGTGCCACACACTGCATGTTGGAAATATAAAGCCACAGAGGTGCCACACACTCCATGTTGGAAATATAAAGCCACAGAGGTGCCACACACTCTGTTGGAAATATAAAGCCACAGAGGTGCCACACACTCCATGTTGGAAATATAAAGCCACAGAAGTGCCACACACTCCATGTTGGAAATATAAAGCCACAGAGGTGCCACACACTCCATGTTGGAAATATAAAGCCACAGAGGTGCCACACATTCTGTTGGAAATATAAAGCCACAGAGGTGCCACACACTCCATGTTGGAAATATAAAGCCACAGAAGTGCCACACACTGCATGTTGGAAATAGTGCCAGGTGGAAGTTTGTAAATTGAACTCGACTGTCTCGAACCACTGTGAAACACAACACTTATTGTGCAGTTTTAACGCGTAGATTGTCGAAGAAATAATGTTTTGTGGATACCCATGCAACTAGTTAGCCAAAGAAGCGACATTGCCCTCCTTTTAAAAGTCTTATGAGTTTTGTCACAGAGCATAGTGCTATGTACCTTCTTCTTTTTAAATACTGTGTCCGTGTCGCTCCGTGGCGTGAGGTGCCGTCTCGTGCTCGTAGGTGTGTCGTGTCTCGTGCCCCGTACCGCCGTGACGTACGCGCGCCAGGACCGCTGTTAAGCCCAAGATAGATGGTAGTGCCAGCGCGTAAATTCTTACAAGATTTAGATTTGCCGCACAAGCACCTACATATATTGTTTTAAGGTGAGCCGACGTTTTCGCCTTAAGTGACTTCGTAAATTATTTATGTACAGAGAAAAGCTTGCAGGGGTTCCGTAAAGTACGTGCGTGTGTGGGTGAAGCGCAATTTACTGAGTAAATTAATGTTAATTAATGTTGTATGTTAATCCTGCAATAAGGACATGGTGTTCAAATCGCAAAAAAGATGCATTAGAGCTATTACCGGGATAAAAATAACTGACAGCTGCAAACCTTATTTTGTATTGTTAAAAATAATGACTTTACCTTGCTTGTATATATTTGAGACTGCTTTATTTGTTAAAAAGAACATGCATCTATTCAGAAAAGCATCTGAGAATCGCTGTAAAATGATTAGACAAGTGTATAGACATGAATTATGCGTTCGACCATCAAAGACCGCCTTGATGCACAAAAGCATACTTTGCATGGCCCCAAAAATATTTAATAAATTACCGAATGGAATTAAGGACTTAAATGTTATTCAATTTAAAAACAAATTAAGACATCTGTTATTGGAAAAATGTTATTATACTATCGACGAATTCCTTAATGATAAATTGTAAGTTACTTGACATTGATATTTATTTAATTTTGACAATTTATTATCTTTACTTCCATTCATTATTTATAAATGTATCCGCTGTTGTTAATGTTTTGTTTGTTTTTTTTTTCTGTCTTATGTTGTGTTTTGTTGTAATTATTTTATTTTAATATGTTGATTATTCTTTTCTATAACAATTACTAATTGCGAATGAGTGTACACCTTTAAGGTAGATTTTTGAGGAACTATTTATTATTTATTTATTAAGATCTCATGTAAAAATGTACCAAAAATCACACCAATAAACGAATTTGAATTTGAATTTGAATTTGTTGTTATTATGATGTTTCATAATTTACGCGAACTTTGTAATCAGGGTGAGTTGTAAAGACGGAAAGTAATCGAGTTTTCCGCAGATAATTTTAGGGAGAACATGTAATAAGTTAATTCTTTGAAATAACTTTTTGAACATTTTCAAGTTAAAGTTCGTTTATGATTTGGTTCGTTACCCAAGTTGGGGTTTTCGTTATTATATCTGAAGCATTACTACTAACATAATAATGTATTACAAGTAAGATAAGATAACATACGACCGCAGGTACCTGCAGCATGCCGCACGCAGGGTAGCTGTGTTGCGGTTGCAAAGGTATACTGGGTGCCGGCGACAACGCATCTTCGATGTGTCTGGTTCTGCAGATGTCCAGGCGGCAGTGGCAACTTACCATCCGGTGGGCCGTCGGATTGTTTGCGATTCATTATCATAAAAAATATCTGACTCTAATAATTTTTATTTTTCGCTTTAAACACCGACACAAGCGGCAAACTGCGGTTTAATATCAAGCCCAACACTTCGCAAGTCTCCCTGAGTGGCGAGTTGACTTGTAAAGTAACTTAAAGCAAGGAAAGTGTGCCGGCAGGTGAGCGCGGGAGTTACAGTTAGAGTTACGGCTTGTGGCGCGGCGCTGATTTACTGCGGGCGCGGTGGAGCGCGGCCTGTGGCGCGGCGCACTCGCCTGCCTAGCTACCTGGGCCACTACTTGTACCTACATATGTGTACTAACATATTGAGACGTGGTTTCTGGTAAATATGTCAAGAGGGCGTGCCGCACATTGCTAAGCGTCGTGAGTAGTCGTTGTGACGGCCAGTCTGCTCTCAGTATTGCACGCTGTTCTGACACCAATACCAAGCTAAAAATTCCTTCTGACTCATGTATCCTAGTTAACATGTTCTTAAGGCTACGATACACACGTGTAAGTACAACTTAGGAAGGTAACGTTCTTGTAAAGTGTTCTCCACACAACCCGCCTGTGAACTTTATTCTGCAGTTTATACTCGAGGTGTTTGTTAATGTTAAACATGTGGCTCACAAGTCGCGCATTAGGACTTCCAACTCATATTCAATTCTGGTTCTAAGTATGCCTAACGCGCCTGTTCCCGACGTTCATGTCATTAGCGACCACGATTGGATGATACAAACAATTTAATATCTAATTACATGTTATCGTTCTAACTTAACATTACGCTTATTAGTATTCCCGAAGTGTTAGGTAGAAGTGTATGGAACACCCACTCGTCAACAGTTATGTTTTTAAGTCGCATGCAATGGGGGAATGGGAAGGGGTGAATTATTCCACAAACAACAATTGGAGTCGTCGCGTATTTGACTTTATATCACACACTTTTTTGTTGGAAGCTTTTCGTCAATGTGTATACCTCTGTTGCATGCATAGCGTCAGTGACGAATAAAGCCACCAGTACAAACACCATGTTACACCAGTTCCGAGTGGTACGCAAAGAATAACAAAGCTACCGGTATCAGTTCCGGTCTCGGTACCGGCGCGAATCGAATTCATCGGGAATGCATTGCGGAGCGTCCCGCGACACTTTTTGTCCTATAATAGAATTCTACACAAAGGTTTGTCGTTTGCGCGCGTAAATCTTCCACTGGCTTGTTTTGTGTGCGTGTGTGTGTATGTGCACAACTGCACACGGGACGTGAGTATTTGAGCTGGTGTCACGTTGTATGTGCAGAGGTGTGTGTGTGTGCGTGTGTGCGGTGTAATACCTGGACTAGTGACTAATAGCTTAGCGGTTTTCGTTTCAGATCTGTAGAAGCGAATAGATTGCAGTGCGACGTGCGATCCTAATACTTGTTGTTTTAATAACGTTTCCACATCACGCCAGTGCAGGTGTTGCATTTAGATGTATCCAATTCTTAACTTTACTTATGGCAATATAATTGAATTTTAATCTCGTTAACCTAACGGAGCTCGTCACGTATGAGTTTCCCAAGGTTTAAAACTGTATAAACAGAAGTAAATGGTAAAAAGCCATTAGTTAGTGATCAGACGCGCACTAAGCTAGTAATCCGGCGCTGAGGAACTACTCGCTAAATGCGCAAGCACGCACACACGGGACATGAACAGAAGGTCTACGGCATTAAATGTACGATGACATACTGACGCCCGATGCTTCAGATCACGCCTTGGCCCTCGGCCTCGGCCCTCGGCCTCGACCTTTTTGGCGGTACAACTAGATTTTCAGGTCAGAAAATGAGTCATCCGATTTGCTTTCACGCTATTGCATAATGTAGTAGCCTAGTTCCCCGTCACAGCAACAAAGAGTAGACCGCTTAATTCAAAAACACTGACGTCCATTTTGATTAACTGGATTTCAGGTTGATATGTTGTGTGCTCTGGATTGCAATGAATATCTAGGTTATGGCAATGTTGCAGCACGTAAACGCAGGAGCTGTTAGCCACTCGTTGGAAGGACTGTAAGGCGTGAGTCTTCTGTAAGTTTTCCGATACAGTGGCCGCCATCAGCCGAGTGTGTTCCCGGGTTATGCACGACCCCCGCGGGACTCCCGGCGCCTACAATTTGCGAACACTAGCGGATACAGTGGCCGCCATCAGCCGAGTGTGTTCCCGGGTTATGCACGACCCCCGCGGGACTCCCGGCGCCTACAATTTGCGAACACTAGCGGATACAGTGGCCGCCATCAGCCGAGTGTGTTCCCGGGTTATGCACGACCCCCGCGGGACTCCCGGCGCCTACAATTTGCGAACACTAGCGGATACAGTGGCCGCCATCAGCCGAGTGTGTTCCCGGGTTATGCACGACCCCCGCGGGACTCCCGGCGCCTACAATTTGCGAACACTAGCGGATACAGTGGCCGCCATCAGCCGAGTGTGTTCCCGGGTTATGCACGACCCCCGCGGGACTCCCGGCGCCTACAATTTGCGAACACTAGCGGATACAGTGCGACACTTACAACTTATACCAAATGATATTCATTCTCAGCTGGTTTCCCTGAAAACTTGTTTCAATATGACGTTTTGAATCTTTTTCCAACGTAGATAGAGTACTATCTACGATTACCAAAGAGACGTTTACCAACGAGTTTGGTAAAATGATGTCAAATTCAAACAATAAAGTAGTGTCAATTACATGTTAATTACAATTATTTATTTAACTACAATTATATATTAATTAGTTCAAACTACGTCACATTTTAATGCCATTTTTGATAGTAATTCATCCATAAATATTAATAAAATACCTCCTTTTGGCTAGATCCATTCAAAACCCTCTAAACACGTGTATTATCATTATGATCATTTTGAAACAGTCCTTCAAACCCTTTGGATGAGTTCCGCTCCCTTCGCGTGAAAGTTATAATGGCGTCGAGGGGCTCCATAAGCGGGGCCCATGAGCGGGGCCCATGAGCGGGGCCCATGAGCGGGGCCGCGTGCACTGACATCACGGTAATGGTCCACAAACTGCCGGACGCCGATCACAATAATATGGCCGCGATCGTAAGTTATTACCGCGCCGGCGCCGGGAGCTGTGCGTGTGCGTGTGCGTGTGCGTGTGCGTGTGCGTGTGCGTGTGCGTGTGCGTGTGCGTGTGCGTGTGCGTGTGTGTGTGTGTCATAAACAATGCGCTTATGAGCAGAGTCGAACAAGATGAGTTCCGGAGGTGTTAATGGTAACTTTATTGTTAATGGGCTCTTTTATGATACCGAAGTGTTTGTCACTGGCCTAGTGGTCGCAGCGGCGCCTGCTGACCGTGGAGGTTTGGATTCGATCTGCAAGTTGGGCAAATGTTATTGGGTTTACCCATCGTGAATTTCTCCCCATTACATGGGACTTTAACATAACTTGCGAATTGTGGGTGTTCTTTACACTACTGCCTAACCCTACCAGTTATACAGGTGTGACGTTGTGTAATATTATTTAAGACTTACAGACTGCGGCTCGCGTGCAGCTAGTCTTTTTAATTCCAATCTCTTTCTAAAAGGTACAGCTACAAATAAAATCATAACTGCGTACTAACAGTAACGCACGCGCGCTCACCTGCGCCAAGTGACGCACGCGCGCTCACCTGCGCCAAGTGACGCACGCGCGCTCACCTGCGCCAAGTGACGCACGCGCGCTCACCTGCGCCAAGTGACGCACGCGCGCTCACCTGCGCCAAGTGACGCACGCGCGCTCACCTGCGCCAAGTGACGCACGCGCGCTCACCTGCGCCAAGTGACGCACGCGCGCTCACCTGCGCCAAGTGACGCACGCGCGCTCACCTGCGCCAAGTGACGCACGCGCGCTCACCTGCGCCAAGTGACGCACGCGCGCTCACCTGCGCCAAGTGACGCACGCGCGCTCACCTGCGCCAAGTGACGCACGCGCGCTCACCTGCGCCAAGTGACGCACGCGCGCTCACCTGCGCCAAGTGACGCACGCGCGCTCACCTGCGCCAAGTGACGCACGCGCGCTCACCTGCGCCAAGTGACGCACGCGCGCTCACCTGCGCCAAGTGACGCACGCGCGCTCACCTGCGCCAAGTGACGCATGCGCGCTCACCTGCGCCAAGTGACGCACGCGCGCTCACCTGCGCCAAGTGACGCACGCGCGCTCACCTGCGCCAAGTGACGCACGCGCGCTCACCTGCGCCAAGTGACGCACGCGCGCTCACCTGCGCCAAGTGACGCACGCGCGCTCACCTGCGCCAAGTGACGCACGCGCGCTCACCTGCGCCAAGTGACGCACGCGCGCTCACCTGCGCCAAGTGACGCACGCGCGCTCACCTGCGCCAAGTGACGCACGCGCGCTCACCTGCGCCAAGTGACGCACGCGCGCTCACCTGCGCCAAGTGACGCACGCGCGCTCACCTGCGCCAAGTGACGCACGCGCGCTCACCTGCGCCAAGTGACGCACGCGCGCTCACCTGCGCCAAGAAACGCACGCGCGCTCACCTGCGCCAAGTGACGCACGCGCGCTCACCTGCGCCAAATCCTTCGCTTGGTACTTAGCTAATGTACTAACAGTAGTCACTCGCACCAAATGACACTGAATACGAACACTAGTTGCTCTCCCACTGTCACCTAACAGTAGTCACTCGCACCAAATGACACTGAATACGAACACTAGTTGCTCTCCCACTGTCACCTAACAGTAGTCACTCGCACCAAATGACACTGAATACGAACACTAGTTGCTCTCCCACTGTCACCTAACAGTAGTCACTCGCACCAAATGACACTGAATACGAACACTAGTTGCTCTCCCACTGTCACCTAACAGTAGTCACTCGCACCAAATGACACTGAATACGAACACTAGTTGCTCTCCCACTGTCACCTAACAGTAGTCACTCGCACCAAATGACACTGAATACGAACACTAGTTGCTCTCCCACTGTCACCTAACAGTAGTCACTCGCACCAAATGACACTGAATACGAACACTAGTTGCTCTCCCACTGTCACCTAACAGTAGTCACTCGCACCAAATGACACTGAATACGAACACTAGTTGCTCTCCCACTGTCACCTAACAGTAGTCACTCGCACCAAATGACACTGAATACGAACACTAGTTGCTCTCCCACTGTCACCTAACAGTAGTCACTCGCACCAAATGACACTGAATACGAACACTAGTTGCTCTCCCACTGTCACCTAACAGTAGTCACTCGCACCAAATGACACTGAATACGAACACTAGTTGCTCTACCACTGTCACCTAACACTAGTTGCTCTCCCACTGTCACCTAACACTAGTTGCTCTCCCACTGTCACCTAACACTAGTTGCTCTCCCACTGTCACCTAACACTAGTTGCTCTCCCACTGTCACCTAACACTAGTTGCTCTCCCACTGTCACCTAACACTAGTTGCTCTCCCACTGTCACCTAACACTAGTTGCTCTCCCACTGTCACCTAACCCTCTCACTGCGAGTGCGTGAATTAGTGTATTTCATTTTTCATGCGGTGCGTGGGGTGGCGTCACCCGGCACTCGGCTGGCGCCTGGCGGGGGTTACATCGCCGTTTGTCATCTGAATAATACAAAATGTGCCAGAAAGCCGCGTTTTTGTCGTATACGACGTACATTTTATGAGCGCTACATTTGGATGTGTTCGGAAGTACTCGGAATGGACTCGGTTTTAATGTGTTTCCGATATGTCAGTTAGTGATGGCAAATTACATGTTTGTGTGTTTTGTTTATTTTCTTTTCAAGTGTTAGTCCGAACATAATGTATGATGTGTCCTGTTAATGCTTGTAATTCCGAGACTCATCTAAATATTTACCAGGAAACTCCCTAAAATGTTGATGAAAGTATTCTGAATCTCAGTATATCTTTGTTATGTCAATCATGAAGTCCTGTTGTTATTTGCTCTTGTATGACGGATTTATTCTCGGTACTCATGAAAACCTGCTGCAAAAACAATACATTCCCTCAGCGGTAATTACTATCGGCGCGTTACGAGTGCTAACGTTACCTCGTTGCCTCGTTCCACGGGGACTACTTCTGCAAACTTTATGTGCCGTTCGTTTTATATCGTGACTTGCGCTTTGCTGATAGTTTGCTCGGAAATGTGTCATGTGGCGCTGATGTGTTCCGACAGTTCGATGCCAAATACACTCTGCAACGTAACTCTGTCAGTTTCGCTTTAAAACTTATATTCCTGTTCCTGTATATTACCACATAGATGTTGGTTCTTTAAGCGACGCCAACAGTTCTAACCCTTGTAAAATTAATGAACCTTTAAACGACTTAAAATTACTTACCTTATTTTTAGTAACAAATCATGATCTGTAATTTAAATAAGAATTAACTAAGAAAGCAGCGCACTGAGCCAACTAATTGCAATCTTCTAAGTTCGCGCCGATGATTAGGGAAAGTTTTCGCATCGGCGCTCGGCCGCGCTCACGGTAACAGCCGGAGGATGGCGTTCACTAGTAAAAGAACAAGAGCACGGAGCAAACGAGAGCAGAAGGCTCACGGCAAATAAAACTGGTTCCCCACTGTCAACTACGTAACAACATAAGGCTCTAACAAAAACCCTTTAAACGTTTAATCCGTGGACAGTTAACATGATAGTTAAATTGTTGATTGTTAATTTATTTCCTACTTTTATTTTTTACTAGCTGCCGCCCGCGACTTCATCCGCGTGAAATTCCTTGCACCCCCGCCCCACCCCGTCACATCGCATCACCTGCCGCGCTGTTACTTCGTTTTCGCTTAGCGCTCGTTCTTACTTTTTTTCTTTTTGCTCGGCTTCTAAGGGTCCTAGTGTAATGTTACATACCGTATAGCCTTCCTCAAGAATTGGGCGATAAAATGCAAAAAAAAAATTCTAATCCAACAGGGAGTGACAGAGATTAGCGCGTTCAAACAGTCAGTACAAAATAAAATATATAGGATGACTGGTAATTAGTGACCGATACTTAATCACATGATTTTACACATGATAACAAGCAACTTTTACTATGGCACCAATCCTGAAATCGCGAAAAAAAAATCAGCTGATTCATACATTTTGACGAGTTATGCGAACATAAATAAATAAATAAATGTAAGGAAGAGCTGATTTTTTTTTCGCGATTTCAGGATTGGTGCCATAGTGAAAGTTGCTTGTTATCATGTGTAAAATCATGTGTTTAAGTATCGGTAATCTTGTTCAAGGTTGATTGAGAAAATTTGACAATTTCGGATAGCTTGACGTGCTGGCGTCTGTACATAGACAGTAAAACTATTTGCACGTAGAAGTGTCTGCGGTGCGTAGTGACGTAACTACAGCGCGGATAAAAGTGATGAAGTGAGTCCATGCGCGGGCCTTTTGCTTGCTTTACGAGCGTGCTCGAGGCGCGAGCAATGCGGGCATATTTCACGGATCACTATCCGATATGAGCATTAGAGCAAGAGTTATGCTCGGCCAATTGTTTACTGAACACTTACAGTACTATAAGACGACGAAACTTGTGATTGGTTCACTTTTTGTAGTATTTTAATTTGTTTGTTATTGTCAAAAGTTTTTGTAAGATTACGATTTGAAATACTCGCACGTGACTACAGTTATGTCTGGGTTTACTTGTGTATTCACAGTTTACCTAACAGAGTAGCAAGCTATATTTACTACTGCAATATATAGCGTGACTGGTAATTAGTGACCGATCCTTAAACACATGATTGTACTCATGATAACAAACAACTTTTACTATGGGACCAAACCTGAAATCGTGAAAAAAAAAATCTGCTGCTCCCTACATTTATGCTCGCATAATTCGTCAAAATGTAGGGACCAGCTGATTTTTTTTCACGATTTCAGGTTTGGTCCCATAGTAAAAGCTGTTTGTTATCATGAGTACAATCATTGTTTAAGTATCGGTCACTAATTACCAGTCACCCTATATTTTCGTGACCAAGGATCGATCGTTAGAAAGCCTTGCCACCTCGCTTTTCAAACAGAATGGTGATTGTTAATGAGTGCAATAAACGTTGGAACTATACAGCCTTTCCACTTTACATTACTTCTGCCAACATTTCTTGGAGAAAATCTAATTCGATTCTAAAAAATCTACTTAGCATTTACCAACTAAAGCAATGAGGCAGTACTTACTAAAGTATTTGTAGTAACCGAGCGCGAGCGCCGCCACGAAGCTGCAAACGAATTTGCTTTTAAATTCTAATTGCGGTGGAAGTAGGGGAGTTATAAAAACATGCGCTGGGGGCTTTGAGAGAGTCGCCGTCAAAGGCGAGTGGCGCCGGCGGGCGCGGCTAGCTCAGGTCTGTTTACACGCCACCATTTCTCTTTACAGCGACGCCAACATGTCAACATGCCAACAGGGGAGGTTCAGATACCACACTACTGTATCGGTAGTTTCAACAAGAGATGTGTTGCGGCTTTCGTCTGTGATATAAAAAAAATGAAATAAATAATTGTAGTATGAGGCATTGCAATATTGCAGCTTGCCCAGCGTAGCGCTCGAAGCTGGTCTCAAGCGCACTCGACTGACATAATTAGTGAACTTATCATATCCATCGCGTACAACGTAGCTAGGGGTGGCTATTTGTGAAGTATTCAGTTAACGCCAGCGTTTGGTTTGAAATCAGAGTACAATATCGTGATACAGGGAGATTATTACGTTGCTCCCTCTGAGTGCCTGTCGGTAGACTCTGTGCCCTTAGATTAGCCATGATCTCGTGCAGCCGCTGCAGCGGTGACGTGCGGCGACACTGATGGTTTTTAATTCAAATTCAAATTAATTTATTCACAATTAAATAGAGTAAGTACAATTGGTGGTTTCACATGTTACATTATTTGGTCTTATAATCTATTTAGCCTTAGTATGGCATGTGAGGCTTTTCCAAAAATAAAAAAAGGATGGGTATTTTAATCATGATCAATACATGTCTCTGATTTCCATAGTGCCTAATGTCAGTTATATAGTACCTGGCTAAATACAGTGTCAATATAATACCAATACCAGTAGTCAGTAAGTAATAATGTCAGTTATATAGTACCTGGCTAAATACAGTGTCAATATAATACCAATACCAGTAGTCAGTAAGTAATAATGTCAGTTATATAGTACCTGGCTAAATACAGTGTCAATATAATACCAATACCAGTGGAGTCAGTAAGTAATAATGTCAGTTATATAGTACCTGGCTAAATACAGTGTCAATATAATACCAATACCAGTAGTCAGTAAGTAATAATGTCAGTTATATAGTACCTGGCTAAATACAGTGTCAATATAATACCAATACCAGTGGAGTCAGTAAGTAATAATGTCAGTTATATAGTACCTGGCTAAATACAGTGTCAATATAATACCAATACCAGTAGTCAGTAAGTAATAATGTCAGTTATATAGTACCTGGCTAAATACAGTGTCAATATAATACCAATACCAGTAGTCAGTAAGTAATAATGTCAGTTATATAGTACCTGGCTAAATACAGTGTCAATATAATACCAATACCAGTGGAGTCAGTAAGTAATATTCTATACTAGTATGGTCAGTTTTTTATGTTAAATAATGACATATTATTCCAGCCGCACGGGTCAATCGATCAGGTTAAGCTACGCTTGCCGCGGTTGGCCCGTGGATGGGTGACCATCTTTACATATCAAGACCCCTCCGTGCCTCGGAAAGCACGTTAAGCCGTTGGTCCCGGCTGTCATTCGTGTATCTTTGACAGTCGTTACGGGTCGTCAGAAGCCCGAGTCTGACAACCAGTCTTACCAAGGGGTATCGTATTACCCATTAACTGGGTTGTGGAGGTCAGATAGGCAGTCGCTCCATGTAAAATACTGGTATTCAGCTGCATCCGGTTTGACTGGAAGCCGACCCCAATACAGTTGGGAAAAGGCTAGGCAGATGATGAATGACATATTATTCCTGTAACCTCTCATTTATTGAATAAATCATTGTTTTAAGCAGTAGCTCTTTAAACTTTAGCTTAAATTTTGGCAGAGGAAGGTCTTGAATATCTGATTGTAACCTATTATAATTTTTTATAAATTTTAACACACATAGGTGAGCAATTTTTTTAAAACACCGCAGTCTTTGGTGCAAATTCCAGCACTAGTCGCTGACCATGCCTTGAATTACGAGGATGGATATTATCACGTGTATGAATATCACGAGCTTTCAGAAATAGGTTAAAATTGGATTTTACGAACACACAAATTTCAAAAATGTACATACTCGGTAGGGGCAATATTTTGAGATTATTAAAGCGAGGTTTACAAGACTCATATGGAGGAATGCCAACAATTGCTCTTATGCAACGTTTTTGGGACAGAAGCGCCCGCCCAGGCTGGCAGTCTGTTGAGTTTCCCCACAGTATCAACCCGTAACGTAACACCGAAGCTACATAACTATGATAAGCCAACAATACCGTACGTTGTGTTCATGTCGTTCTTAGTCTGTTTAAAACATAAACGAAACTATTTATTTTCTTGCAGACTCCATCAACATGTACTTTCCAATCTAGGTATTTGTCCATGGTGAATCCAAGAAATCGCACATTGGTAGATTCACTAATTTTTGTACCGTCATATGAAATATGCCTTGGAACATTCTTCGATCCACGGGTTTGAAATTGCATAAAAGTCGTCTTGCTGATATTTACCTGCAAATTGTTCCTTACCAACCACCCTATAACTAAATCAATAGTGTTATTTATATTAATGTTTGTTTGATGTGTGTGTGTGTGTTAATGTGTTGTATTATTAATTATATTGTCGTATGTTAATATTATAGAAATGTCATCAGCAAATAGTATACATTTATTATAAATAATGTCAGGTAAATCATTAATATATATAAGAAAAATAAGGGATCCGAGGATACTTCCTTGCGGGACACCGCAACTGTTGACTAGATACTCGACCTCTCCTGTTTTACTACGGCATTTTGCTCCCAAGACATTTCGACGAACACGATTCACGATTATTCAAGTATTTTTCTAACCATTGTAGAGCTGGGCCTCTGATACCATATAGTCATCTAACTTTTTTGTAAGCAGTTCATGAGAAACAAAGTCAAATGCTTTTGACATGTCAAAAAATATTACCATAGTCTGATTTTTCTTATCAACATTTACCAGGATACTGTACACTAAATCAAATGCGGCAAGTGTCGTTGATTTTCCCTTTTGAAAGCCATACTGTTCCTTTTTAATTAGTTTACACTTATCCAAATATGAAGATAATCTTTTATGCATAGCCTTTTCAAATACTTTAGCGATAATAGGAATTTAGGTTATGGGTCTATAGTTACTCATTTCTGTTTTATCCCCTTTTTTATGCAGTGGCTTGACTACTGACTTCTTTAACTGGCTGGGAAAATTGCCTTGTTCGAATGATAAATATATTAGGTATTTTAGCATGGGGACAATACTGACGACGCATTTTTTTAAAATGTCAGTTCTGATACCATCATAACCAACAGAAGTAGTGTTATTTAATGATATAATAATATTTGTAATTTCAATGTCCTCTATCGGTCTAAGAAATATACTATTACTTGTACGGTTTTTATTTGTGTTTTGTATGGTCCCGTTATCGCTGTTCGTTAGTTGTATTAAATAGTTATTGAATTTGTTTGCTATTTCATGAGGATTGGTTTCCATACCACTGTCGTTGCAATATGCATGCATAACTATGCTCCGAACGAGTTCATTCAAAGATCGCTGGATCATTCACAATGAACGAACGTTTGCGATATATGTGTAATGTGTGTATGTCGTAGGTACCTACATTGCACGTTCTGCTGAGAACAGACGAGACTACGAACGTTCGACAACATTTATCGAATCCATTTTCTTGCCGTGTTACCTTTCTCAACCTGTGGTTAGCTGGAAGTTGCAAGATAATGTTTCGTTTAATTTTAGCACAGTAGCATACTAAATTAACAACCAACACATCGTATCAGAAATGACGTCATAATATAAATGATAAAACATTAATAAATTCACAACTTAGGTAATTTACATCCATTGCCAAACATAAAATAGCATAAATCAAATAAATTTAAATCAAATCAAAATAAATCAATATACAGGGTCAAATGCATATATTATTTACTCAGTTATGAATCTTAACTACAATATATTAGGTCCTTACATATGAAATTAGCGTTTTGTCGTACTGAGCACCTTGATATGAAATATCTCCTCTTTGGTTAAGTATTGCAAATTCAAATTTATAAATTCATTTAGCTGGTACATTTGAGTTTTGAAAACAGTCATTCATTTGTTTTTTCCTCATTATTTTTTTTCTTTGGCGTTGCTTATTACCGCACAATGGAAAACATGAAATATCGGTATATAATATTTACAAGTACGAGTTCTACCGTGGCACCAGTGCTGCAGAAACAGCTCGAAGGATTAATTATGTGTACGGCGCTGGTATCGCAAAAGAAAGCACGGTAAGTTTTTGGTTTCAACGTTTTCGTTCTGGAAATTTCGACTTTCAGGACCAACCCCGTGGACGGCCGGAGACCAAAGTGGAAAATGAAGAATTAAAGGCTATTGTGGAAGCGGATACATCACAAAGCACTTCAGAGATAGCTGCAGGCTTCGGGGTAAGTGATAAAACTGTATTAAGCCACTTGAAGCAAATCGGGAAAGTAAAAAAACTTGAACGATGGGTACCTCATGAATTGAGTGAATCGAACTTGCAAACACGCGTCGACTGCTGTGTTACTTTGCTCAACCGACACAATAATGAAGGGATTTTAAATCGAATCATTACTTGTGATGAAAAGTGGATACTGTACGATAATCGGAAGCGCTCGTCACAATGGCTGAACCCTGGAGACCCAGCCAAATCCTGCCCTAAACGAAAATTGACTCAGAAAAAGTTACTTGTGAGTGTTTGGTGGACTAGCACCGGTGTCGTTCACTACAGCTTTCTAAAATCTGGCCAAACGATTACGGCAGATATCAATCGCTCTAGGCCACTGCTGCTTCACGACAACGCAAGACCACACACTGCACAACAAACAACCACGAAGTTAGATGAGCTACAATTGGAATGTCTGCGACATCCACCGTACTCCCCAGACCTTGCTCCAACAGATTACCATTTTTTCTGGAATTTGGACAACTTCAATCAATCAATTAATCACATTTATTGTGGATCATAGGTACAGAAATAGATACAGGTGTTAAGAATTACAGTGATGTTGATCAGCTATGTCCCGCCTTTTGGGCATACAATACAAATTTTCAAATTATTAACATTGTGTCTTCTTATTATACAAGAAATTAACATTACTATTTTAATAAATTAACAAAGAAAATAAAATAACATTACTATTAAAATTTAAGAATAAATTAAATTTACTAGTTAGGTGAGTAGCTACAATCTAATATTACAACAAAAAATAAACACAAAATAAAGGTCAGTTGAAGGTCTTAAAGTTAATAAGTAAGCAGCACTGACCGCACCATGGTCTTGGTCAAAATATAATTTAAAGGGACTTGTCTGACATAAAGTCTTTTAAACAGTAATAGCATTTATCGACTAACAGGCCATGAAGTTTCTTTTTAAATAATTTAATTTCTGAGATGCTTCAAATACGTTTTGGAATTTTATTAAATATTGTTGGAGCAACCCACAATACACTTTGCTGCAGAAAACGTGTCTTGCTCGCGATTGTGCACAATTTATCGCGATGGCGTATTCGGCTACGGTATTCAAATAAGTGAATATTGCTCTTCACAAATACCGCGCATTCGAATATGTACAAACATGGTAATGGTAGTATTCTTAGGCTTGTGAAAAATGGCTGACAAGAATCGGTCTGATGCAGATTAAACGTAGACCTGATGCAACGTTTTTGAGCCTTGAATGCTCTTTCCTTGTCTACACTGTTCCCCCAAAATATTAAGCCATATCTAAGAAGAGTAAGAGTTTATTGATTCTCGCCCCCATGGTTTTTTAGTAAAGGGATCAATGAACTACCTATGAGATAGCAAAAGTGCATAGATAACAACGGTGCATACTTTGATTAATTAAATATATTTTACAAGAAAACAATTGACTTTTCCCGTACAAAACGCCAATGTCATATGTAAGGCCCTAAATAATAAGGTATGTATTATGTACGAGTTTTATTTATTTACACATTTTATTTTTTATTGATTGTGAAATAATCTAAGTATTGTTGAAATTTACGATGATAATGATGTTAACAATTAAAATAAAGTTCATTGAAATGTATATAAATACAAATACAAGCTATAAATAATATGAGTGTATACTAATTATTATTTCAATTAAGTTATACATATTTACATTTTGTACTGGGCTTGCGCAGCCCCATCATATATGAAAATGTATATAATTTTAAATGACTATTTTTTTAAATTCATTTGTCACACACCACTACTAATGAGAGTGTCCGTGGAGCTTCTTGCCCGTTCTTCTCCATAGGTACCTACTACGCTTTGGAATGGGCAACTAGCTTCATCTTTCTGACTGACCGACTCCTTGACAATTCAAAAGTGCCTGTAAATGGTTTAATTGAAATAATTGCTTTGAGTTTGAGTTTGATGTGTGCATGCCTAGTTTAATGTAGATTCAAAATCAAAATATTATATTTCACATAAACAGCTACATGTGCACTTATGAAATGTTAGAAGCTAGGTGCACGGTTCCAATTGGTCGTTTCAAATGGAGAAGAGCCAGCAAGAAACTCCACATGATTTTACAGGAATCGCCCATTTTTGTAACGACAAGTTATCTTACATATTTATGTACTTAGGTACTTACCTACAATCTTTGCTAATAAAGTTTACTATAGTAAGGAGGTACACGGGCTCGATACCCACACAGACTAATATTTACATAAATAGATAACACCAGCCTACTGTTGTCCCACACTGCGAGGCAAAGGCCTCTTCTCATACAGAGAAGGCACGAGCATTGATCGCCACAAATTGGACTAATATTTACATAAATAGATAACACCAGCCTACTGTTGTCCCACACTGCGAGGCAAAGGCCTCTTCTCATACAGAGAAGGCACGAGCATTGATCGCCACAAATTGGACTAATATTTACATAAATAGATAACACCAGCCTACTGTTGTCCCACACTGCGAGGCAAAGGCCTCTTCTCATACAGAGAAGGCACGAGCATTGATCGCCACAAATTAGACTAATATTTACATAAATAGATAACACCAGCCTACTTTTGTCCCACACTGCGAGGCAAAGGCCTCTTCTCATACAGAGAAGGCACGAGCATTGATCGCCACAAATTAGACTAATATTTACATAAATAGATAACACCAGCCTACTTTTGTCCCACACTGCGAGGCAAAGGCCTCTTCTCATACAGAGAAGGCACGAGCATTGATCGCCACAAATTAGACTAATATTTACATAAATAGATAACACCAGCCTACTTTTGTCCCACACTGCGAGGCAAAGGCCTCTTCTCATACAGAGAAGGCACGAGCATTGATCGCCACAAATTAGACTAATATTTACATAAATAGATAACACCAGCCTACTTTTGTCCCACACTGCGAGGCAAAGGCCTCTTCTCATACAGAGAAGGCACGAGCATTGATCGCCACAAATTAGACTAATATTTACGATATACGGCTTTGTAGATATATTGATGATGATGATTCAAAAGAAATTTCGTGAATTTAATTAATTGTTATTCCGTGCTGTTGCTAGTTTTATTTTATTTTATTTGATTCACCAACAATTGTATACATTGATGTAAGCAAATAAAACAGAAGAAACAAATAAAACAGAAGAAACAAATAAAACAGAAGAAACAAATAAAACAGAAGAAACAAATCAGATAAAGTGTAACAATCACTTATAGGTAAACTCTGCGCGCGCACAAGACGTTGTCGTAACTTACAAAAAAATAGAAATAAAAGACTATATTATAAAGTTGCACTGAACAGAACTTAATAAATTAATGGAACTAAATTAAAACAAAGCAAACTAAACAAACTAGGCAATACAAAGAATAAGTAACATGTAGCCCAAGTTCTCCCAGCCATTAGCCAGCGAGACAACGCAGGGCCAAGAGACTCAATGTTCGGGGAGATACTTATAAAAACTGGCTTTCAATTTGCCTAAACTGTCGAAATGGAGGTCGATCCGATCACTGCAATCGTTCGCAGCCCTGCAAAACCTCACGTACGGAGAATTAGCACCCGGAACCGTTCTCTGCGGAGGGCAGAGTGGCGTTATAGGGTTGCGAGGAATTCTGGAGGGGGCACGGAAGTTAAAATTATTTAATATTTGCGGACAATCAATTTTATGTAATTTAACCTAATTAACCCCCGACGGAAACAGAGGGGTGTTATAATTATATTATCATGCGTAACTAGTAGTATGGACCGTTAACTTGTATGTGCGGTGCACACTGGGAATATAAGTTGGTTATTAATCAATGAATGGAATGAAATTAGAGGAAGCCGGGGCAAGTCGGACACCTCTTTTCCTTCGCAGAATAATAAACCGAAACGTTCGGAACTAGTTGGATCTCATTCCAGTCAACCTCGCACTTGTGAGCAAGTGATTTTGTGTGCGTAACTGCACGTCACTCGTAGAAAAAACGAAAAAACCTAAGTTGACGCTTTTGATATATTTTTGAATTTTAAATCTGTGTTGTATGCGTAGTAGCTAACTCCTGGTTGTGCCCAATTCTTAGTTCTATAATAAATTAGTACGTAACGTAGTAATTAGAAACTAGAAACCCACTACTGTGGGTGGTACTGTAGGTACACCTCTGCCTAACCCTTCGGGGAAACAAGGCGTGATGTTATGTTATGTTAGAAACTAGAAAAAGCTGTGACCTTTAGATTTTGATAACATTAATTTTATTTGACCGCGGGGGAATGTCGGGTGGGCCAAAATGAGCAAGGTGCCCCGTTTTGCCTCCTCGGGCAATCATGTTAAGTTTATCTTTTTTCTGCAGATACAATTATGGTTCGCCACTACAACAAGAAAGGACGTACTAAATGGAGCTTGTGGAAATGGAAACCACCGTAAGTGCCTCTATAGGCACTTATATCTATATATAAAGCCAAAATCCAAAGCACAAGTCCAAAGCACAAGTCCAAAGCACAAGTCCAAAGCACAAGTCCAAAAGCGAACACCAAAAGTTCACAAAAATAAAATAGAAAAAGCTCAAACACAGAAACCAGTATATAAGAAGAAAGGAAAAAGAATAAAACGAAGAGAAAAGAAAAAATAAGAAAGAGAATCAGAATAGAAGACATGGAGTGTTATTACTCTGGATATTGGTACCCGGAATCTAGAGAAGGTTTGGTCACTTGCATGTTAAAGATGAGCCCACTATTCCTGCGCCGGCAAAGAGGATAATGATGACGAGATCCTTCACATTTACTGCTTTTTTGCTCGGTTTCAGACTTACATAAGACTATAAGACTGGATATGCCTGTCTTGCACCGCATGTGATCATTTTGCTCGGTTTCAGACTTACATAAGACTATAAGACTGGGTATGCCCGTCTTGCGCCGTATATGACCATTTTGCTCGGTTCCAGACTTACATAAGACTTTAAGACTGGGTATGCCCGTCTTGCGCAGTATATGACCATTTTGCTCGGTTTAAGACTTACATAAGACTATAAGACTGGGCATGCCTGTCTTGCGCCGCATGTGACCATGTTGCTCCGGATACGGAGCAAAACAGGCAGTTTCCTTTTTTAAAGTTCGGTTATCTCAGAATTCTATAGACTAAGATAATTATTTTACGTTAATTTTAAAGATCAGTTATGGGACTAATACATGGCGTATACTTAACATTGTTTGTAAATATGTAACCACCATGTATCTATCACATATTTTATTTATCTGTCATCGCTTCATTTTTAATTCTTTTTACCTATTGTGGTTTAGTAATTTTATTTTAGGTGCATTGTCTTCACATTTAATTATATTATTAATGTTTACAAAATATTGTAAAACATTTTAAAAGACAGTTTCTTATGGAGAAGAATCTCAATACGAAACTACCTTTTGCAAGGGGTGACTAGAATCAATTAATTTTTTTTTGTACATTTTGACGTTCAAAAGTGCCCTATATGTGCCGATTTGAAATAAATAATTTGACATTTTTTTTGCTTAAATTTTCTTTCATTATCTGGGTGTTATTCAAGGGGCCCGCATTGCCCTGGTTTCCCCTACCTAAAACAAAAATGAAAGTTTTCTTTTAATCAGTTATTATCCGAGATTACTCTCTCTGATAGAAAGCTAAACTATTCCCGATTAACATTAAAATGCCATCCTACCTGCGGGAACGCTTTTCCTACGCTCTTCCTTCTGATGCACCTTGCAGGTCGCATCTTAGAAATCTCCTTAAATCCCCTCCCCACTCAACCGACTTCTACTCCTACTCCTTCACTGTGCATGCGGTTCGGTTATGGAACTCACTTCCGCCTGACATTAGGGACTGCCAAACTGTTGCAGTGTTTAAATGAAGAGTGAAAGAACACTATCTCTCCACTTCGTCATAGCTATTAGTATTTATTATGTTATGCTTCATTATTATCGTATATATTTTAGTGATATTTATTTTGGTAGTATACATGTATGTATTTGTATGTACTCATATTTTATGTTTGTATATATATTTGCATATATTCATATTAGTGTATCGTTTGTGATTTTATGTATTCTGTTTTCTCTTTTACTCTTACACACGTTGTCTACATCTCTTTATCTACTTTCCTATCGCAGGGATGCTGGAAGAGATTTCTTTAGAAACAAGCATCACCTTTGTACGTATTTTTCTGTTCCTTTCTTCCTGTCTGTTTATATGTGTGTACATAAACTGTTAAATAAATAAATAAAATAAATAGGATACTTATGATGGAAAAATGCAGACTCTGTGAACATCTCCTGCAGGTGAAAGCGCGGGTGCAGCTAGTGTTACTTTGCCATGCATTAGTAAAGAACTCTATTTATCGAGTCCGTCCTGCAGGCTGCAGGCTTAGCAGTAGCGAACCCTTATTGTTGCTCTGAATGTAGCATTATTATACAAGTCTGCTTCACGTGAGAAGTGCAGAACAAACATGCCGACATTAGGACGCGGTACCGCGCGCATTCGCCAATTAGTATGCGCTGTAACTGGGCCACTCTTTATTTCGTCTTAGATTTACGAGCGCCGCCGCCGCGAGCCGCAATATCGGCACATAGTGACGCCTGGCGCGGCGCCGCCTCTTGCACGCTGTCCCCGACTCCGGCACCGCGGTACAGCATCGTTTGTCTGCGAGAACAGATCCATGTATCTGCCACTGTTTGTTTGTTACATTCATACAAATCATATTCAGCGTTGGATTTGTTTTTATTTACATAACAATATAATATTATGATACGCTAAGCCTTACGCAATGCCCCACAGCTCTCGTGTTATAAAGTTCTATCTGGTTTGTTCTCCATTGTCTTATCGCATAAATATTGTTTGGAGACCTCTCTGCAGATTAGATTTGCCGCTGTGAGTGTCATCTTGGCACACAAATAGAAAACAAATACAAAAGTATAAATATTTAGTTCTGCTTTGTGTTTAGGCAGCGGCCATACAGCGCTGGTCGTTGTGTTTAGTCAAAGCTTTATTGTAGTCGTATAAATAGAAAAGTGACAATTCACAGATTTATTAGAACGAAGCTCCTTAACGCGGCTTGCAGTAGGAGTTGACTGGTAGAAATCGTCACATAACGCGGCTTGCGGTAGGAGTTGACTGGTAGAAATCGTCACATAACGCGGCTTGCGGTAGGAGTTGACTGGTAGAAATCGTCACATAACGCGGCTTGCGGTAGGAGTTGACTGGTAGAAATCGTCACATAACGCGGCTTGCGGGATGGAGTTGACTGGTAGAAATCGTCACATAACGCGGCTTGCGGTAGGAGTTGACTGGTAGAAATCGTCACTTACGCGGCTTGCGGTAGGAGTTGACTGGTAGAAATCATCACTTAACGCGGCTTGCGATAGGAGTTGACTGGTAGAAATCGTCACTTAACGCGGCTTGCGGTAGGAGTTGACTGGTAGAAATCGCCACTTTACGCGGCTTGCGGTAGGAATTGACTGGTAGAAATCGTCACGTAACGAAAAATCATTCTGCCGCCTCCTTGCGACTTTCTGTCTCTTTTTCTTTGTGTCTCTTTCTATTGTATACGAGTGTGTGTGTGCGTAAGGAACTTCGTGCCTGACGGGGTCCCCCGCCGCGACGCACGTGTGTTTTTATTTTACAATGACTACGTGTCGCCGATAGTTATGTTTAGGAGCGTTTCAACATTTATAGAAAAATCAGGGTAGTTAAGAAATGACAAAAAAATGGCACTGCCAATGGAAAGCATTACTTATATTCTATGTATAATCACTACATGATGTCTGCTGCCTATAGACTGTATTTGTTCCCAGTTGATAGTCATAGGCTCGCCCTCTAAAACCTTTCCAGACGTGTATAATAATGTTATGTAATGCGAACAGTGTGGACGGCATACAAACTCAACGCGAACCCTGTATGTGTTCAACTGCGAGAGCTTTTGTGTTCGCGCTAGAAACCGACAGCCGATGGATCAGCGGGAGCGCCAGCCGAGCGTCACAAGCACTTCCCAATCTATTGGTCACACAGGGGGACGTCGTCACACAGGGGGACGTCGTTACGTCACCCTTTTTTTTTTTTTTTTGGATGGGAAATCATCAAATAACTTCTCCCGCTCTGGGCGGAGCGGGAGGGCGTGTCAGACTTTTACTGACTAAAACCCACCCGTGTTCCTTCTGTTGCCTGTGCCGGGGCCACGGTAACTCTTTCGAACATCCCGCAACCCCGGCTGGTCGTTACGTCAGTCGAGAGGTGGTTGCTGAAAATCAGCGCTGTTGGTGACAGGTTCGTCCGAAGTCACAGCATTTTGCTGAGCAACAACCTATTCTTGCACAATTGCGGCGCATGGCTTATTGTTCTTGTTCGTGTTGTTTGTTTGTTACAAATGTAGTTATTTTTTCACTCCGCAATTCGGTTTTTTGTTTTGGTTTTGATTTTTTTGTTTGATGTTATTTGCCAGTGTCGCAATACCACAAAACACTATACTCACAGACTATACTCATATCTACCTATTTAAAAAAGAGTGTGTGTGTGAGACTGTGCTCATGTCGGAGCGCAATACGCACACAGAGGCAACGTAAATTGTCTTTGGTCCCTGGTTCGGACATCAAGCAATGGACAAAAATTTGTCAACTTTAGGCGGATTGAATATGAGGCTTTTGGATACTTTGTATGTGTGTACTTTATGTAAAATTTTCTGTAATGTGCGTTTTGTTTGTGCAGAATAAACAAGTTTTCTTTCCTTCTTTCTAACGCGTCCACACGCAGAATTCGCTTTATATTACACGATACATTACATTACACACGTCTGGACCGGGCTTTACATGGAACTTGAACATAACCGGCGAATTGTGGGTGTCACCAACCTCTGCCAAGCCCATTAGGGAACACAAGCGTGATGTTATGTATTATTTGCTTTCGTAACTTCTCTCAAGGTGCAGGTATATAAGCAGGTCTCGTAGGTACATGCAGGGTCTGTGAGCTACTTTCCTTTATATCTCATATCTAATTTAGCTGTTTTCCAAAGCCGGTTAATTGCCTCCATTTTATCCGTAATAGGGCGACCAGAGCGACGTGCATCTTTGACATCAAAATTTCCGGATTGAAAACGCTTAAACCAAATTTATGCTACTCTCACAGACACTGCACCAGGTCCATAAACATCGCAAATTTTTTTCGCGGCTTGCGTTGCATTTTTACCTTTTTTGTAGTAAAATTTTAAAATGTATCGAATTTCTTCATTAGATTCAGTCATCTTGACAGTACGAAAAACAAATGAAAATCACACATTTTCCTAATTTGAATTTGGAATTATGTTCTTTAAAATTTAAACTTTCAATGATACCAAAACCAGCCAGATACAAATAGTATAGCCAAAGAGATTTTATTACAAGTTCATACATACTATAATGCGAAAAGACTTTTTCCAGATAAACGTAATCCCGGAAGCCTCGCATCGGCTCAGAGCTAGGAAGCTGTTCCACGGGGAGCTGCCTCCACTCAGCACTCACGTCAACAAAGGTACGACACTAATGAAACGTATCGGTAAGGAGTATTTATCGATAATTTGTCATTCTGATATTCTTTTAGAAGTTGGCTTAAGTAACGTGTTAAAGATGACCCCTTCATACTTTCTGATCAAGGAGATTAACAGAAAGCTGATATCAGATTGTGGAGCATGTTTTCAATGTTCAAGCTGGAAGAACTTCATTAACAGTCACTTTTAAATTATGGGAATGGACCATATCGTTAACTTATAGTACTTACTAATGCTGACGTACAGCAGTTGTCGTGAATCGTTACTTACTTACTGTTGAATCACAAAAACCTGGTTTTGATCAGGTTTATGTGATTCAACAGTAAGTAACCTAATTCAATAACAATTCCCAACATCGATACTCTTCAGTGATCGTTCAGAAGTAACACCCGCGTCCGGTGCAAGTGTGCTGGGACAGTCCGGTGCAAGTGTGCTGGGACAGTCCGGTGCAAGTGTGCTGGGACAGTCCGGTGCTAGTGTGCTGGGACAGTCCGGTGCTAGTGTGCTGGGACAGTCCGGTGCAAGTGTGCTGGGACAGTCCGGTGCAAGTGTGCTGGGACAGTCCGGTGCAAGTGTGCTGGGACAGTCCGGTGCAAGTGTGCTGGGACAGTCCGGTGCTAGTGTGCAGGGACAGTCCGGTGCAAGTGTGCTGGGACAGTCCGGTGCAAGTGTGCTGGGACAGTTCGGTGCAAGTGTGCTGGGACAGTCCGGTGCTAGTGTGCTGGGACAGTCCAGTGCAAGTGTGCTGGGACAGCTCTCAACTAGTCTAATTTGAATTGTATTGAAATAGAAAGCGCCGCATCGTCTTCACGCGTTTTGGTAAACTTGCCCAACAAGCTGGGAACTTGCCCAACAAGCTGGGAACTTGCCCGACAAGCTGCGTGAATTGCTGCTATTTCACAGACAGAGTGATCCACACTCGAGACAAGTTTGAGAGTGTTAGTATATGAAAAGGTACTTTGATCAGATAATGTTATGTCAAAGGAAGCGAGTTTTAATGTGCATTACCATAAACTGAGTCTCGTCAAGTCCCGAAGGTCCTTGTCGCTCGGAGCCCTTCGGAGTACTTCGGAAGCACTCGGCCAAGTTCGGTGGAGTTTTTGCAAATTCTCGAACACGTCGCTCAGTTTTATAATGTGTCGGAATAATTCATAGTGCGCCGGGCGAGGCGCATGAATATGTAACGTGGTCGGTCCACCTGCCCCCCCCCCCGCCCCCGCGCCACCCGCGCCCCCGTGCTCCGAGCGCGTACAGGGTGTGCTAACGACACTGCGGTTAATGTTGTGCACACATTAATATGAACATGGCACAGACCTGTGTACGATTTATAAACAATGCACTTGAACAAATTAATTGAACACAGGAAGTTGCACTTACATACACTCTGTTTATTTCAATGCTTGTTCAATCTGCCAAGAATGTTCTCAGACACACAATTCGCTCTTATAGTTTTATTAGCACAAGCATGCTCAAATATTTGAATGATAAAGATATTATCTTCCATTCAATGTACTCCAATAAACACTCAGACATAAACCCAAATATTTTGCAACACAATACACTTTCTTTCTTACAACACATATTGTTATTCATATCGTATTCACCCATTCGAGAACATTTCGGTACAACGCAAAAGTAAATAAACGCTTCGTCTCACAAACGTTTATCGTAGCCAGTGCTACGAGCTACGCAAGGTCAACGCTACGAGCTACGCAAGGTCAACGCTACGAGGCTACGAACTGCTACGCTTGCTTGTCGTAATTGAGTAGTGTCTTTCTTATAAACAATATCCGCTTTTATAACAAGTTGCCGAAGTCGGTTACAGAACTTAGCGATGGAAAGTTCAAAACCCACATCAAACGTGTCCTTATTAAAAAAGCATATTATAGGATTGAAGACTATTTTGAAGACAGAGAAGTTTGTGCTAATTCCTTCTGCACATGTGGCTTCCCTGGTGCCTCATTAACAGCATAACTATTTATGTTAATGTCTATTAACTGCTCCCAAATTACTTTAATCTAATTTATTTTATTGTTTTTTTACATACTTCCAGAACATAATATTTTCATTATTTTACATTATATAGTCTTGTCTTTTAAATAGATTCCTTTATATTTTGTGAATCTGAGAACGTTGTAGGCTTTATAGACTGTACATTTGTAGAACATTTTCATTTTTTTGTTAAGTACCTGGTACCTACTTGTTGACGGTCCTACACTGTCCTCCCATGCTTAAAAACACTGTAATTTGAAAACATTGTAAAAGCCAATTATTTTTAAAAGAGTAACCGTGGAGTTTCTTGCCGATTCTTCTCCATAGGAAACGACCAATTGGAACCGTGCACCTAGCTTCTGACGTTTCATAAGTGCCCATGTAGGCTTAAGTGAAATAAAATATTTTGAATTTGAATCTGGAGCGTTTTCTATTTGTAAGTGTTACAACTGAGAGTCGAGTGTCCGTGTGCCACGACACGCGAGGCGTGTCCTGCGACTAATTAGTCGCGCGACTTATTAGACGCGGCGCGCACTCGGCGGAATCGTTTCGCATTCAGCTTGAGCCCGCCTGGCTGTCGCAGTTAGAGTAAGCTGTATGTACTCACTCGTCGTACTTGCGGTATTTAATTTAGCGGTTTCCGCGCGGTGGCTCGTGGTTTCGGTTTTATTAGACAATTTGTTATACCGGTTAATGTGTTATGTGGGTGTACTACTGGTACACCTCTGCCCAACCCTTCGGGGACACAAGGCGTGATGTCATGTTATGTGTTGTTAGACCGGATTTTACATTCGTAATAGGTAAACATTTTTGAGAGCAGTGGTGGCCCATTGGTATAAGCCAGCACTTATGAGGTGTAGGTCGTGGGTTCGAACCCGCAGGCAGGCGCAGGCAGGCGCAGGCAGGCGCAGGCAGGCGCAGGCAGGCGCGACACTATGTGTAAATTATTTCATCATCACTGCTCTCAAAATGGTGAAAGAAAACATCGTGAGGAAACCAGCATATCCTAGAACAAAGTTTCGAAGACTTCTACCAGCCCGCACTGGGCCCGCGTGGAGGATCACGGCCCGCCCTCAGCGAGAGGAGGCGTGTGTCCCAGCAGTGGGAACACTGTAGGCTGATTATGTAAATATTCTACGCACGACAGTTATTATGTTTAATTAATCGTTTTACAGTATTGATGAAGGAAAATAGTCCGTTTTAGCTTTATCTGAGTAGACCTTTGGATATCCTAATGCACAAAAATGTATTATCTGTATATGTATTATCTTAAGTCACTTAAAGTCATTTTATGCCTTATAAAAATATAAAAAATATTTTATTTCAGACAAAAAAAAGTCCATATGCAAGGCAAGGTTGTTAGTAACAAGAATTTTGCTTATATCTAATGTTAGTAATTAAAAAGTAACACAAACTAGACACACCGCCTACCCCTGCTCAGCAGGCTCATCGGTCCCGCGACACATGGAGTTCAGTGAACCTACTGAGCAGAACAGTATCAGTTCTCTCGCCAATCATCCTGAGGACGCTATTTGGGCTCCCCCGTACTCGGCGCACCACCGACGCAACTTTTTTACGCATAATTGCGTGGAAGTCATCTACGCTGGCGTCAGCAAACATGCCGGATGCGCGACAGTATCGAGGAAGCTTATGCTAGTTTACACGAGTTTAGTGCTTGTCGTTAAGTCTGACCACGCCCCATTGCCGCTGTTGCTCTAGTGCTTACTAATTACCAAGCACTAACTTAGAACGGTTCACACGCAAGGTATTAGTGCAAGCAACAAGTAGGCACTAAGCCTTCGTTGCTGAGCTCGTGTACACTAGGGTGAATTAGTAGCTGTCTACATGTGTGTACATATTCTTGTTCATATTTTATTAATATCCCCAATGTATAATGTATCCGCTGTCGGGCTTCACTCTGCTAATACTTTCATCTCGGGTGCGGATAATAGCAGCGATCTCCTGTCCCGTGTTCTGTTGTTACTAACTCGATCTGCTGTCCCGTGTTCTGTTGTTACTAACTCGATCTCCTGTCCCGTGTTCTGTTGTTACTAACTCGATCTCCTGTCCCGTGTTCTGTTGTTACTAACTCGATCTGCTGTCCCGTGTTCTGTTGTTACTAACTCGATCTCCTGTCCCGTGTTCTGTTGTTACTAACTCGATCTCCTGTCCCGTGTTCTGTTGTTACTAACTCGATCTGCTGTCCCGTGTTCTGTTGTTACTAACTCGATCTCCTGTCCCGTGTTCTGTTGTTACTAACTCGATCTCCTGTCCCGTGTTCTGTTGTTACTAACTCGATCTCCTGTCCCGTGTTCTGTTGTTACTAACTCGATCTCCTGTCCCGTGTTCTGTTGTTACTAACTCGATCTCCTGTCCCGTGTTCTGTTGTTACTAACTCGATCTGCTGTCCCGTGTTCTGTTGTTACTAACTCGATCTCCTGTCCCGTGTTCTGTTGTTACTAACTCGATCTCCTGTCCCGTGTTCTGTTGTTACTAACTCGATCTCCTGTCCCGTGTTCTGTTGTTACTAACTCGATCTCCTGTCCCGTGTTCTGTTGTTACTAACTCGATCTCCTGTCCCGTGTTCTGTTGTTACTAACTCGATCTCCTGTCCCGTGTTCTGTTGTTACTAACTCGATCTCCTGTCCCGTGTTCTGTTGTTACTAACTCGATCTCCTGTCCCGTGTTCTGTTGTTTCTAACTCGATCTCCTGTCCCGTGTTCTGTTGTTACTAACTCGATCTCCTGTCCCGTGTTCTGTTGTTACTAACTCGATCTCCTGTCCCGTGTTCTGTTGTTACTAACTCTTTCACAGAGACTGCTTTGTTGGTATCGTCTCGTCCCGCGCGTGGCGCGATAGTACACATACAATAGTACGTCACGTGAGGAACACTTATCACGAAATAAATGTTTAAAATGTAGGTGCGGTTTACTGTACTTGTGAAACACTACTACTGTTCAACGGATTATTCATAATGCCTTATACGTAGATATTAGAAGCGGATTATGGACGGTTTATTAATTTCACTATTTTAGTTTCAAATTCTGTGTTGTTTAGAATAGCAAAAGGTAACATAATAACTGCTGGCTTAACTTTTCAGTTCTGGAATTTAAAACTGCTGTGTAGTGTAAGTTTGCTATCTAAACGCTGAACCATAAGTAAGTATGCAAGTACTACATAATATGTCTCTAGTATAAGTAAGTATGCAAGTACTTCATAATATGTCTCTAGTATAAGTAAGTATGCAAGTACTTCATAATATGTCTCTAGTATAAGTAAGTATGCAAGTACTTCATAATATGTCTCTAGTATAAGTAAGTATGCAAGTACTTCATAATATGTCTCTAGTATAAGTAAGTATGCAAGTACTACATAATATGTCTCTAGTATAAGTAAGTATGCAAGTACTTCATAATATGTCTCTAGTATAAGTAAGTATGCAAGTACTTCATAATATGTCTCTAGTATAAGTAAGTATGCAAGTACTTCATAATATGTCTCTAGTATAAGTAAGTATGCAAGTACTTCATAATATGTCTCTAGTATAAGTAAGTATGCAAGTACTTCATAATATGTCTCTAGTATAAGTAAGTATGCAAGTACTACATAATATGTCTCTAGTATAAGTAAGTATGCAAGTACTACATAATATGTCTCTAGTATAAGTAAGTATGCAAGTACTACATAATATGTCTCTAGTATAAGTAAGTATGCAAGTACTTCATAATATGTCTCTAGTATAAGTAAGTATGCAAGTACTACATAATATGTCTCTAGTATAAGTAAGTATGCAAGTACTACATAATATGTCTCTAGTATAAGTAAGTATGCAAGTACTTCATAATATGTCTCTAGTATAAGTAAGTATGCAAGTACTACATAATATGTCTCTAGTATAAGTAAGTATGCAAGTACTACATAATATGTCTCTAGTATAAGTAAGTATGCAAGTACTACATAATATGTCTCTAGTATAAGTAAGTATGCAAGTACTACATAATATGTCTCTAGTATAAGTAAGTATGCAAGTACTACATAATATGTCTCTAGTATAAGTAAGTATGCAAGTACTTCATAATATGTCTCTAGTATAAGTAAGTATGCAAGTACTACATAATATGTCTCTAGTATAAGTAAGTATGCAAGTACTTCATAACATGGATTCGGCCGTTACCCTCGGTGTCAGGTAGATGTGCTCGTTTTGCTCGCGAACATTTTAATTCATCAACCCAGTATAAGGTGCAGCAATCTACTCCAAAGTTACATTAATACGTGCTGAATAAAACCTGCAATAGGCTGTGAAAAAACTATAACTGTGTACAAACTATCAACAAAGTTACAAACAAAAACATTACAAGTTTTAAAAGTGAACGTTAAAAATCTTTCTTTGTCTCTGTGTCGAAGTGCTTTGACCTTGAATGGGTCAATGACACTTGTCTGCGTCCCACAAATTACTTGGACGAGAACCCCAAATTTGCACTATTCATCATAGCTCCAGTGGTCTCGAGGCGTAAGCCGCTACACACCTTACGCCGTCGTGAGAAGTACCGAGTTCGAGCCCCGCAACTGCATCTTTTTTTGAAAGTTTGAATTGTTTATTTAATTTAAATCTTCAACTACCACAACCGTATACAAACATCTGCGTGTTAGCGAATTCTGCTAACTAACGCTAAGTTATTAAAACTTCCTTATCGCCGGAATAAATGAGTCAACCTGACTACATTTGTATAGGTTGAATTGGATTGGCAGTAGCTCAAGTAATACTGGACGGAAAGCTGTTTCTAACCAACCCGTCGATCACGACCACCTTAGCCTGAGCTCTAAGTGTGGCTCCGACCGAAATTCGACCGCTTGCCTTGCTTGTTGACTGCGCAGCTTGGTTTACGCAGTGCTCACGCGCTTATCCGCTTATCGATTGTGACAAAGTCTACGAGTTTTTGCTATTGTTTGCATCACAACTATTTTGAAACATGTCCACTATAAGACGCACTCCCCCGAGCACGCCGAAAACGCAAACAAACAACCTTTGTCAGTCCCAGACCAAAACGGACTCGGATATAGCCCATGCAATGGTGAGTGATAATGTAAACACTAATCGAAATAAAAGAGCCCGGAAGGCGGACTCGCCACAAGGCGCCACTACATTAAGCTCGCACGACCTTCAAACTCAACTCGCAAATTGGAAGGAGGAACAGGACTCGTCAATTGCGAAGGTACTTGCGACTCAAACCACTTTGATGGCTAAACTGGCGACTGACATTGGGGAAATTAAATCCCAGAACACCCAGATTCAAGCAGCTAACACGGAAATACAAAAATCAAATGAGGAGATGGTTAAATCTATGTCTTTCATAAACCAACGATTTGAGGGGCTGAAGAAAGAAGTTGAAGACCTAAGAAGGGAACGCCGGGAACAGAGAGAGTATATAGAAAGTTTAGAGAAAAAAATACAAGATCTGCATCATAAATCAAGGTCGTCGGGCATCGAAATCCGGAATATACCGCAAAGTAATACTGAAACCAATGCCACACTTGCAAAAACATTATGCAGCATTGGTGAAGCTGTCGGTGTCTCCATTCGGGACTCTGAACTGAGGGATATTTATCGCTTGCCGGGGAAGTCATCGAACCCATCGACCATATCACGACCAATTATAGCAGAATTTTATTCTATTATGATAAAGGACACACTCATATCTGCAGTTCGGACTTTCAACAAAACCAGGGCAAGGCAAGATAAACTGAATACTGGTCTCATTGGCATTTCCGGAACGTGTCATCCGGTTTATGTCACGGAACAGCTTCCGGGTAACACCAAAAAACTGTATTATCAGTCAAGAGAGTTCGCGAAAACCCACAATTTTAAGTTCTGTTGGGTCTCAAACGGTAACATATTTTTACGCAAACAAGAAGGTGACAAACATATGTTAATCAGTTCTGAAAAATGTCTACAAGATATAGGTTACACTGGCAAGTGACTAGCAATCCATATTGTCAAAAACTTTATAATATTAGCATCCGTCTGTATAGTATTATTAATTTCAGATATTGTACTTGCTTCTAAATTTATAAACACACACAAATTATGCAACATTCACTTAACCACACAGATAAAATCTCAAAATGGCATACATACGCTATACAAGAATACACTCACAACTCACTCATACAATGACACTTCCTATAACATTCTACCTTAAACAAAAAAAACTAATAATAAACGACATATTGCATTAATATGCAATATGTGTATGTTAGGACTTGCCTAATGGTAAGTCCTAACTATTCAAGACTACGCTCTGGGTCACCTCTTGCTCTCTCTACACTCTCCCAATGGATAGCATAATCAGTATAAGCCGCGAGCTTGACTCGCTAACAGTAGGTGACTCATTTAACTGTGCCCCAGAAAATTGTGTTGACTATGTTAATAACACTAACAGCAACATAAAAATACTACATTTAAACATCCGTAGCTTAAATAAAAACTTTGACCAAGCCCAGCTATTATTACACTCACTGAAACTTGATTTAGACGTGGTAGTCCTTACAGAATGTTGGCTTAGTAAAGTCAGTAATGTGCCTGTTTTAGCTGGATATGATTCCTATTGTACCACTATAAACAATAATCAAAATGACGGGATTGTTATCTTTACAAAACAAACTCTCCGGACCTCAGAATGGGAACCAGAATTTGTGAGTGGGAATTGCTTGGTATGCAATATGGCTAACCAAAATACCGCTATTGTGGCAGTGTACCGATCGCCGTCATACAGTTCCAAAGAGAGTACCGAAAAATTTCTGGATAGTTTAAATAATGTCTACGCAAGCCTATCTTCCTTTAAAAATATAATTCTCGTGGGAGATATTAATATAGATCTCAAACCCAGTAGTACAGATAACCGCTGTCTCGACTATCTTATGTTAAATGCCTCCCACGGTCTACTTCCTACCCACCGATTCAACACTCGACTGGATAGCTGTCTGGATCATGTATTTGTTAAAAGTACCCTGCCTGTTACTACCCTTGTACTAGATTCACACATCACGGATCACAAACCAGTGTTATTTGATATTGCTAACACAAACCCTGACACTATACCACTTCACATAGCTACCCGCATAGATTACGAAGCAGTTAAGTTAGATTTAGAAAACTCTGATTTCTCCCCCTTGTACAAAATTACTGACCCCAATTTGTCCATGAATGCCTTCATAAAAATCATCTCCTCAGTCATTGACAAGCACACAAAACAAATTAAAATCCCTAGGAAAAAAAGAATAATAAAACCATGGATAACCACAGGCATTTTAAAGTGTATACAAAACCGTGACCGATTGCATAATAGATTAAGGAAAGATCCCAATAATCTTATCCTGAAAATAACGTATTCGCGGTACCGGAATTTTTGTAATGACTTGCCCCGAAAACTAAAAATTGCCTATGAGAAAAGCGAACTTGAAAAATCTCGGAATAACCCTAAAGCACTTTGGAAAACAGTAAAACAAATCACAAATACCACCAAAAAGAAAACTAGCCCGGTCGAATTGTTGGATATCTGTGACAACGCTATATCATCCGCAAACGAAGTGTGTAGTTTTTTCAGCAATATAGGAACGAACTTGGCTGAAAAAATCTTGTCCCAGTCTCATCAACCTACAAACCTACCTAGGAGATTAAGTCACAATACAACACCCAACCCCGCCAACTCTCTTGTAATACTTGAGGTTGATGAATCAGAAGTGGAGTCACTTATTCTGCAATTGCGAAATGATTGCGCAATAGGTTGGGATGGCATATCTCCCCTAGTGTTAAAGAGTTGCCGCCAGATCTTGACGCTGCCATTGACGTATATTTTTAACTGTTGCCTTCAAAAAGGCATCTTTCCTGATGCGCTTAAAAAGCTGTTATTCATCCAATTCATAAGGGAGGGAACAGAAACTGTGTCAACAATTATAGACCCATATCGGTCCTACCAGCGCTCTACAAGATACTGGAAAGGATCTTGAATAATGCTTTAAAAAAATTCCTCAGCAAACATAGGCTCATAGCAGATAATCAGTATGGTTTTCGCTCAGGAATCTCAACTGAGGATGCAGTTCTGGATCTAACACAGTTGGTTGCGAGGAACCTTGACAGTGGCGTTAAAAGTCTAGGGATATTTTTGGACCTCTCTAAAGCGTTTGACACAGTATCTGTTCCTAAACTCATATCTAAATTGGAACTCCTAGGGGTACGAGGAAACTCCCTCGAAATTTTCAAAGATTATCTCAGCAACCGGACCCAACGAGTGAAAATAGGAGAATATGTAAGTGATGAAATAATAATAAACACTTACGGTGTGCCTCAGGGAAGCATTCTAGGACCCACCCTCTTCCAAATATACGTCAATGAGTTGTGTAATTTGACCATCCCCAACTCTAAAATCTTTGCGTATGCAGACGACACCGCAGTCATAGTTTACGGACCAAGTTGGGATAGCGTTAAATGCCACGCTGAAGTGGCAATAACAACTATCATGACATGGCTCAACCTAAACTTGCTTACCCTGAATTGCGATAAAACCTCGTACATTCCATTCGCTATTCGAAGAAACAACTTACCTGAAAAGTCATTCTCCATAACAGCTCACACCTGCTCCACACAATCTCCCCACTGTTTATGTCCGAAACTCACAAGAACAGATAACGTGAAATATCTGGGTGTCCAAATAGACGGAGGACTACGATGGGACAAACAGGTTGACGCTATTACTGCTAGGTCTATGAAACTTTTGCATACTTTCAAATCCCTCAGAGACTCAGCAGCGCCTGAAACCCTGAAGATGGTGTATTATGCATTATGTCAATCTGTCATTGGATATTGCATCACAGTTTGGGGTGGTGCAAACAAAACCAGTCTTCTGAGGATTGAAAGAGCGCAGAGAGCCGTGCTGAAGGTAATGTTTCGCAAACCTTATCGCTGTCCCACTACGAAACTATACGCTGACTCATAAGTGCTTTCTGTTCGCCAGCTCTTTCTACTGCGGTCTACTTTAAGAAAACACGGTAGTGTTCCCCCTACTGACCCTAAAAAAAGGAAGAAATTACCCATTAGCACCCCCCACAAAACCGCCTTCGCTCAACACCAATACTACACATTAAGTACATACATCTACAAACAAATTCACAAAAAAATAAACATAGTCGATCTAAATAAACATGAAGTAAAATCAAAATTAACGGAATGGCTACTGAAACAGGACTACCTGAAAACAGAGTCTTTACTCAAGTATGTTGTCTAACTACCTATGTACTTATATATTTCTAATTACATACCCACACACACACACACACACACACACATATACATACACACACACCCGCGCACACACAAACATACACACACTTGCGCCGACACACATACATACACGCTCACACACAAACACACATATCAAGTGAACGTAAATATATTTTCCTACATAATATTTCCGCAAAATTTCAAGTATAAGTTTACCGGCCTTCCTCTCTTCGATCCACGGTACCGACAAATTAACCAGGAAAATTTTATCTTCCTCACTGGTCGATTTTGAGGTACCGTGTTTGACCGATGCGTTGAACGCGTGGAAGATGGCTTGTCCCAATACGGATTTACCTGACAACCCAGCCTCCCAGAAACGGTGGGACGTGCCGCTCTGCAGTATTATACGGAATACCCTAGTAAATACGTCATTTAATACCCGTCTGCTGGCTGTGGGAGAATGGGAGTCAGGCTTGTGGCTTCAAGCGCTTCCGTCATCCACCATAGGCACTATGATGGATGACTCTTCGTTTCGGCTCGCTACGTGTCTCCGCTTAGGCGCACCTTGTGTTGCTCCGCATCGGTGTCACTGCGGTGAAGCTGTCGACAACCTCGGACACCATGGCCTGTCCTGCTGCAGGAGTGCAGGCCGCATAGCACGACACGCCAGCATTAACGATATTATTCGTCGAGCTCTTGTCACCGCCGGCGTACCAGCGATATTAGAACCAAGCGGCTTGGTACGTGACGATGGGAAGAGACCAGACGGCATGACGTTGTTGCCTTGGAAGGTGGGTAGACCTCTGGTATGGGACGCAACCTGTGTCGACACCCTTGCGCCATCTCATGTTCCAAGCACGGCGAGCTGTGCTGGCGCCGCTGCTGCGGCTGCTGAGACCCTTAAACGGCGCAAATACTGTAACCTTATCGGTAACTACAGTTTTGAGCCGTTTGGGGTCGAAACGCTCGGGTCATGGGGCCCGAGTGCGCGTCTCCTTTTTAAGGAAATTTCTCGCCGACTGGTCGACACTTCACGTGACCAGAGGGCTGGCTCGTTCTTTGGCCAAAGAATTAGCATTGCCATTCAACGTGGCAATGCTGCCAGTCTTCTGGGCACGTTTCCGGATGACAGCGATGCGGACGAGTACTTCAAAGCCTAAGTTTCCTTTTGTTTTGTATATTTATTTGTATAGTTAGTTAGTTCGTTAGTTAGTAGAAAAAGATATTTTAAGTTTTTTTAACATATAATTATTATAATAACTTCCTAAAATTAAAATAACAAAATAAAAGTACTATATTTCCTTAGAATGCTCGGGTAGATCGACACAGCCTACTATAAATACTATAGCATCAATTTTAAGCTGAATCCCTGTCTCTCAAGATACAGGTTACCTAGTTTGAGAGGCAGGGTTTTCCTTATTGTGTACAGATTTTAGTTCCTAGATTGTACTGTATTGTGTTACTACCAAAGCACTTTTAAATTGTCTTTATTCTACATTTGAAATCTGTATTTTTTGTGAAATAAAGTAATTATATTATATTATATTATATATGTCTCTAGTATAAGTAAGTATGCAAGTACTACAAAATATGTCTCTAGCATAAGTAAGTATGCAAGTACTACATAATATGTCTCTAGTATAAGTAAGTATGCAAGTACTACATAATATGTCTCTAGTATAAGTAAGTATGCAAGTACTTCATAATATGTCTCTAGTATAAGTAAGTATGGAAGTACTTCATAATATGTCTCTAGTATAAGTAAGTATGCAAGTACTTCATAATATGTCTCTAGTATAAGTAAGTATGCAAGTACTTCATAATATGTCTCTAGTATAAGTAAGTATGCAAGTACTTCATAATATGTCTCTAGTATAAGTAAGTATGGAAGTACTTCATAATATGTTTTTAGCATAAGTAAGTATGCAAGTACTACAAAATATGTCTCTAGTATAAGTAAGTATGGAAGTACTTCATAATATGTTTTTAGCATAAGTAAGTATGCAAGTACTACATAATATGTCTCTAGCATAAGTAAGTATGCAAGTACTACATAATATGTCTCTAGTATAAGTAAGTATGCAAGTACTACATAATATGTCTCTAGTATAAGTAAGTATGCAAGCACTACATAATATGTCTAGCATAAGTAAGTATGCAAGTACTACATAATATGTCTCTAGTATAAGTAAGTATGCAAGTACTACAAAATATGTCTCTAGCATAAGTAAGTATGCAAGTACTACAAAATATGTCTCTAGCATAAGTAAGTATGCAAGTACTTCATAATATGTCTCTAGTATAAGTAAGTATGCAAGTACTTCATAATATGTCTCTAGTATAAGTAAGTATGCAAGTACTACATAATATGTCTCTAGTATAAGTAAGTATGCAAGTACTTCATAATATGTCTCTAGTATAAGTAAGTATGGAAGTACTTCATAATATGTCTCTAGTATAAGTAAGTATGCAAGTACTACATAATATGTCTCTAGTATAAGTAAGTATGCAAGTACTTCATAATATGTCTCTAGTATAAGTAAGTATGGAAGTACTTCATAATATGTCTCTAGTATAAGTAAGTATGCAAGTACTTCATAATATGTCTCTAGTATAAGTAAGTATGCAAGTACTTCATAATATGTCTCTAGTATAAGTAAGTATGCAAGTACTTCATAATATGTCTCTAGTATAAGTAAGTATGCAAGTACTACAAAATATGTCTCTAGTATAAGTAAGTATGGAAGTACTTCATAATATGTTTTTAGCATAAGTAAGTATGCAAGTACTACATAATATGTCTCTAGCATAAGTAAGTATGCAAGTACTACATAATATGTCTCTAGTATAAGTAAGTATGCAAGTACTACATAATATGTCTCTAGTATAAGTAAGTATGCAAGCACTACATAATATGTCTAGCATAAGTAAGTATGCAAGTACTACATAATATGTCTCTAGTATAAGTAAGTATGCAAGTACTACAAAATATGTCTCTAGCATAAGTAAGTATGCAAGTACTACAAAATATGTCTCTAGCATAAGTAAGTATGCAAGTACTACATAATATGTCTCTAGTATTAGTATTTTTTTTTTTTGGATGCGGAATCATGACTTCTCCCGCTCTGGGCGGAGCGGGAGGGCGTGTCAGACTTTTACTGACTAAAACCCACCCGTGTTCCTTCTGTTGCCTGTGCCAGGGCCACGGTAACTCTTTCGAACATCCCGCAACCTTTGCTGGCATCGGCCCTAGTGGACCCCGTCAATAGCGCTGACATCTCTTTGAGGCGCGCATGGAACACAACGCGCCGTCGACTCGGGCCTGGTCCTTACCGGACGGCGAGCTACCCATTGCTCGCAGTCCGCAAGTCCGAACCTACGGTGGCCGGGAATCGGCTGTCAATTCCTGATGCCTAAGGCGTCTCCTGCGACAACTAGAGGCATGAGGGCGCAAAGTTTGCTTCTTCCTCACGCGTTCCGCATCCTCCTTCGCGAGCATTATGCTTCACAGAAGGAGGTGATGGCTTCCCATTTACTCTCGCTCCGTACCATGACCTGGACCAATGCCGGACGCGAGAGATCGTCGCCGCCGATCGCTTCCGCGAGGACACGGCGGTGCTCCGCTCAAGCCGGACAGACCTCCACCGTATGCTCCACCGTGTCCTCCGGGCGATCAACACAATGGTGAAGCATAAGATAAGTGAGTATGCAAGTACTACACACATCTCTAACAAAATCTGTGTAATTTATGCAGACGCGCATTAATTGCGTACCCCTCACGCATACATTAGTGAAGGCGTGACTAATTAACACCGGAGTCTTAATTCATTAGCGGAGCTCGGATTAGCATCAGAATACCGAACAGGAATACATGTCATAGCCGGTGAAGAACGAAATTGAATTACCAAAAGATTTACCTGAGACTAGGACACAAAAGCCGTGATTACCTGTGAATAAATTCATAATACTTTTAGATTTCGATCTGAAGCGTCGTTAATTGCGAATGATTCATTAAAAGTTTTGCTGGAAGCCGTCTCCGGGCTCCTCAGAGCCGGTATAACGTAATGCGCAATGAATAAGATCCATCGATTGCGGCTCATAAATACGCAACGATCATTCATTCCGCGCTCAATGCGCGCGGACAGCCGGGCTTTGCTCAAAAGACTGTCTTTCCGCCGCACACAACCTAATCCCAACTCCACTTGCCTTTCCTCAAAGTCGGTTTTCGTGTGCACGTTTTAGGCGGGTCGTTCGTCCGGGCTTGGCGTCTCATACATTATGTAGGGCGCTATTGCCGTCGGATCGCGGCGCGTTTTCTTCGAGATGGGGCTCAAATCTTAAGTGGTGATATTTATTTAAGCAGACTCCTCTGTTACACCTTCCGAGCGCCACCGAGAGCGGCGCAGCTCTAATGGATCAGACTCCTCTGTTACACCTTCCGAGCGCCACCGAGAGCGGCGCAGCTCTAATGGAGCAGGATTGTTGTGGAGCCAGCTGTTTACTTTCATGGCACCGCGAACTGTTTGCAGGAAAAGGTGATTTTTAGGTTGGCTATAGTATCACTTACTTTAAGTTCGTAGTGCGTAACCCAGTATACTACCGGGACCACTATGTCTTTTTTACGTTTTGAGGAATGTTAGACAGATTTGATGTCAACTTTTTCTATTAGTGCGGTTTACATTATGGATTGTACGACGCTGGCAAAAATAGCAGTTTGAGTGTTTACTAACTTTAATATTTAGGGCCCGTTTGAGCTTTTGATTCAGTACAATGAAGTTACGTTACAACCGCTAGCGATGAGCTTGTGGCCTCCTACTGGATGTTTACCAAATCATGTTATCGTTTCCTTTCATAGTTTGTGCTTACGTCAGGATATACAAATGGTTTCCTAATTATCTTCAAAGAAACATTCCCTACACAAACGTTCACCCACAGCTGCGCCCTCTCTAATATTCAGGCGCGTATTATAAAACGTTTCGTTTAACTTACGACCGGTCGTTGTTCGCGGGAACTCGACTCATATAATAAAACAGTAGGATTCAATGCGATGCGGAAAACATTTTGCTGTTCGCATCGATTTCTCTGTTTCCGGAGTTACCGAGCACCAGCCGCCGGGAGCGAAAAAAGCCGAGAGAGCGGAGCGAGCGCTGAATAAAATATAAAAGCGTCAATATTTGATAAAAACAACGAATAGAAACCAGGCCGGGGCAGCCGGGGTAGCCGAGGACGCCACTCAGCCGCTCACCTTGTGTGGCCTGCCGGGGTAGAACGGGATTACGAACTACTCGGATATTCATAGAAATAATAAATTAAACTGCGACTGTGTCTGTAGCGCAACTTGCTGGAGCTGCTGTACGAATGTAGCTACACTGTACACTCGCTGCAACTTGCTGGAGCTGCTGTACGAATGTAGCTACACTGTACACTCGCTGCAACTTGCTGGAGCTGCTGTACGAATGTAGCTACACTGTACACTCGCTGCAACTTGCTGGAGCTGCTGTACGAATGTAGCTACACTGTACACTCGCTGTAACATCTGATATTGTAATGAATAATGGCCTTTGATTATTCTGTACCGCGCGGGCCGCATTCATGAATCTGTTATTATTTCGATAATATTAAAGCGGTTATTGTCCTACTGTTAATAAATGTAAGCAAAAATTAACATTTCATTGTGTAACAATAAATTATTGTTTCATTTTGCAATATAACTAAATAATTTAGTTTTAAAAAACGTGCTAAGCAATATTTCTCTGACCGCACAACGAATTTATAAAACAAATTTTTACAATGAAAACTCATAAACAGATATTGCAGTCGTGGTCAAAACTTATAAACAGATATTGCAGACGTGGTCAACATGATCGATCCATTACTGTGAACTTCCTGCATCTACTTGCATGCAGTAAGTAGTACTCGTGTGTATAAGTGCGCAGTCACAACTCAGGCGCCATGCATGCACGAGGCCCGCGCCCTGCGCCCCGCGCCCCGCGCCCCCGCGCCCCGCGCCCCGCGCCCCGCGCCCCCGCGCCCCGCGCCCCGCGCCCCGCGCCCCCGCGCCCGTCGGAGCAATCAGTTTATATCCGCTGCTCTATTTTTATATCCGCCGGCTTCAGCGGATTTATGATTTACTGTTTAGTTTTTATGTGAGAGAGGTGCACCTACCTACTGTTGTTCTGACAAAACTAATCAGTAGCAGGGCTTAGCACTACTCACTAGTAGACACGACTCGTACTGAGGACGAGACGACACCTGTTCGGTATCGAATGAGACGACACCTGTTCGGTATCGAATGAAAAGTAACGATACTTCTATCAAATTTGTCTTAGACATAAAGATAAATAAAAACAGCAGTAAGTATAAGAAATAAGGAAAAACCGGTGTTGGCCTGCAAACGATTTCTTGGTGCAGTGAGTGTCGGTCGCACCAGCTTTGGAAGACAACCTCTCACAAGGTACAGAGGTACCGACATTGTGTACATCATTCGCGTCTGTTAACGTTTTTAAGTCCTCCGATTCTTCTAATGGATTGACTTTTAATGCGCAAACAGGATTCGCCAACACCTCATCGGCAACTGCATTAAACTAGGATGCGTTCAGAAACTTCAATATTATATTATACAGTAGAATTCATTGAATTTTTGTTTAAATTGGCTGCAATATTACGATGATTGATGAAGATTTTGTGGGCAAAACTCATGCCGACTGGGAGCTTGACTGGCGTGCGCCGCGTACACCAATAGAGTTATATGAAAACAATGTATTACTAACATCCACTCAAACTTAAACTCAAAGCATTTATTTAAAATAAACCAATTACAGGCACTTTTGAATTCTCAAGGGGTCGATCATGAAGCTAGTCGCCCATTCCAAAGCGTAGTAGGTTCCTATGGAGAAGAACGGGCAAGAAACTCCACGGACACTCTTTTAAATCAAAATATTGTTACAAATTATTGGTTACATCATTCATGTTGAAATTTGAGAACAATGTAGAAAGACATGCGCTTTAAAGGCGTCCGTAATTAAAAGATATGTACAAACAATTCACAAATTAAAAAAAATAAATTAAATTAGCCGTGGTAGCTAAGAGATGACCAGCCCTTACTGACGGCGCCCGTTCATGGACATAACGCATGGATCAGCACCATTCATCTCAACCATTTTAAAGGGAATTTAATGATCCAAAACACACGCCACCACCAGCGAGATATTTGAGTGAGCACGACATATTCTCAGCCGCCAGGGTACATTCAAGTCAGTAAAAGACGTACCCAGTAAACGATAGCTCAAACTCAAACTCAAAGTATTTATTTCAATTAAACCAATTACATGCACTTTTGAATTGTTAAAGAGTCAGTCAGTTAGTCAGAAAATTGAAGCTAGTCGCCCATTCCAAAACGTAGATCTCTATGGAGAAAAATGGGCAAGAAACTCCATATGTCACTTCTATATCTGAGAACAATGTAAAAACCAAATAATTAAAAATAACCCAAAACATAAGATCAAAAATAAGCCCTGGCAGTTACGAGATGACCAGTTTCCACTGACGGCGCCCGTTCACGAACATAGCGTAGCTTTATAGTAGGTACATAGTGCTCACACATGTGCTATGCAATTGAACAATACCACTAATACCCATACCACGCGGGCGAAGCCGCGGGCAAAAGCTAGTAAAATATAAGTTGTTCTTCCAACCAGACTAATCATTGCGTACCGAGTAACGAGACAAGTACTTTTGTCCGATATCTGCTAGGTACTCGGATACAAAGTATCGATTTCAAAAATATTTGGTATCGAAAAAAAAGTATCAAGTAAGTACTTGCATTAATTCGTATCGTTTCATCCCCACAGTGGCACCTGAGATCTTCGGCTACTCTCATCTAGCTGCTACTAGCCACTTTTCGATGATCTTCGCTCAAAGAGAATTAAACCACGGCTATATAGTCATTGTCTTCGCTCTACCTAGCCTTTGGGCATCCCATCTGCCCCGTTCACAATCTCGAGCGGTGATTCGTGGCATGATCTAATCAACTTCTTTCATTTGTTTTCTCCGGAATGGTTGTCGCGAGACGCGTTTTGCTTGAGCTTGGAGCTCGTGGCAACGAGGTCACGTGTGCAGATTCGCCTTCTCCACTCAAGAACACTTCTACTCCACCGGTCATTGATGTCGACTACTTTAATTCTCTGGAATCACCTCGTTCCGGATTCAATCCCTCGAGATGTAAACTAAATAATCTGCCTCGAGTTGATATCTTATCAACGAGTAATAAGTGACTCCAAACTGGTTACACTTCTAGCCGGTTAGTCAGCAGTACAGGGCTACAAAGCAATTTGTTGACAAGTATCCTATCAGTTGCCACAAGCATGCCATGATTCGTTACAGCTACTATTAATGATTGGTCACAGTGATACGCTAGAGGGCGATGGGGAGAGCGGGACGCAAATTACTCACATGCTTTACGACCACAGCCGTGCGGAAATATGGACGCACTGACCGGAAATATAGATGATACGTGAGCACAGAATTAAAACTGCCCGCGAAGAGTGAATCGTGAAGATATTACAGTTTGAAGGTAAGATTTCTTTTTTTACCCAAGTCTTTACAAATTAAAGCCATTTAAATCAAACGGGATCCACGCGATAAGACCGTACTGCCAACGCGTTACGTTGCTCACCCAATGGGGAGTCGTTTAGTATGCACGCATCGCGCCACAGTTACGAGCGCAAAGTTTTTAACGATATCTGCCGAGTAACGCCGTCTAAGTAATTTGCTTCTTCGTAACGCTTACCGTGTAAATGTACGGAACGAGATGAATTGCTCAATTTTAGCGACAAACAAAATATATTACTGCAGAATTAAGTAAACCCTAAACAATAACATCACGCCTGTATTTCCCGAAAGGTAAGTCAGAAGTAAACACACTTTGCCGGTTATATGTGAGCCCATTGTAATAGGGCTGAGCTTATTGCTATAAGCCGGGCACAAGTTCGGACTCTAGACTACTAATGAGAATGTCTGACCTGGGAATCGATCCCAGGACACCACGAACAGCAGTAGCGCACTTAAGCCTAGTTTGTACGTAATAATAATAATGTTAACTTGGCAACACTGTCAAGTCAACATACGTCTGATTTTTCGTATCCCATATTTTCGTTATTTATTTATTTCCTCAGCCACATTTAGTCTCAGAAAGTAAGAAGAACAAATTAAAACCTATAGAAATATATATTTATCACAAGACGACAAACAGCAAAAAATGAAAAAACTAAAATATAATCCAAAAACTAAGAATGACATCTGTCAAATTCAACAATTTTATTTATGATGATATGAAAACCAACTGGAAAACGTTATGTTGACAAGATCAGCAGCTCGCCGCGCACGCCTACTATTTTCGGACTCGTCGCTCAGCTCCGCTCCGCCGCTGCCGGCACCCAGCCCCATCGAGAGTGCTGTGACACCGGCCATGGCAGTTGCGTCGAGCTCGAGCGACGAATATTTTTCCCCGCCGACGTCGCCACCACCTGCTCGTCGACGGGGAGGACGCCGGCCGCCGGACGGCTTAGGACCTCGAGGCCCACCGGCCTCTGATAGGGTCCCAGCTTCCGGCGGAAGTGTGCAGCGCATGAGATGGACACGATCCATCAACGAAAATGTCATGCGCTCATACTATGGGGCTACAGAGGGGGGAAACAATCTGACCGCGTACCGTGTTCGGGTGCTCTCTCTATTTCAGGTGCTTGAGCCAGCTGTCAACGTTTCGGCACAACGACTATCGGATCAGGTGCGAGTCATCCAGCGTAATCATAATTATGCTGGATGACACTGTACTTAATCGCCTGCGAAATGAAATACAGAGTAGCCATGTCATCGCCTCCCCGTCGCGGACTGTTATTGTACCGCAGTGCAACACAAGTCAAGCTGACGAGGGAAGTGATGACAGGGCTACAAACGTAAGTACCCAGTGCAATGAGCAATTGAGGAGTGCTTTGGAGAGTGCGATTCGAGAATATCGGTTTATGTCGCCTGAACTTAGACCACGCTTACCTCGTTTGTTTGAGTTGTATAAAGTAGATGCAACTCTGCGCACCTTCCTGATGTCGTGTATGGGGCAATGGAGGACGGTCCTTCGCTATCCAGGATGTCGAAATATCCAGAGGAATAGCGAGCCGATAAGGATCGAGCGAGGCATATTTCAGGGTGATAGTTTGAGTCCGCTTTGGTTCTGCTTAGCCTTGAATCCTCTAAGCACACTGCTGGAGGATTCAGGTCTAGGCTATCGGCTGAGGAGAGGTGGTCAGGTTATATCTCACTTCCTCTACATGGATGACCTAAAACTCTTTGCTTTGAATTTAGAGTGGACAAATGTGCGGTCATGCATGTAAAGCGAGGAGAGATTGTGGAATCCGTGGGAACCCAACTCTCGGATTCCATAAACCTAAGAACCCTCTCCGCAGCCGAAACCTATAAGTATTTGGGTATGTCGGAAGCGTTAGGCATTAATAGTGCTGACATGAAGCAATCGTTAAGGGAGCGCTTCTTTGGTCGCCTGAAGAAAGTATTTAATAGTCTTCTATCAGGCGGAAACAAGGTGCGCGCCTTCAACGGTTGGGTCATGCCGGTTTTGATGTACTCGTTCGGCATACTCAAATGGACTCAGACTGAACTCGACGCCCTGGATAGGAGGGTCCGTACGCTGCTGACTGCATATCGAATGCATCACCCACGATCATCGGTAATGAGACTGTATATCCCGCGAAAGTGTGGAGGTCGAGGCTTTTTAAATGTTAAGACCCTCCACAATCGCGAGATATGCAGTCTCAGGGAATATTTCCTTGAAGCCGACGTGGGGATGCATCGAGATGTGGTCGCAGTGGACAAGGGCCTCACCCCGCTCTCCTTGGCTAAAGAGAACTGGCGTAAGCCTGTAGTGCTTGACACTAACGATCGCCTGGAGGTATGGCAGAGTAAGGAGCTTCACGGACGCTTTTTCCGGGCCCTACATGAACCCGATGTAGATTTCCTAGCGTCCGTAGCCTGGCTGCGTTTTGGTGACCTCTTTGGGAAAACCGAAGGTTTTGTCTGTGCAATTATGGACGAAGTTACAATGACGAACAATTACCGGAGATTTATTGTGAAGGACGGCACGGTTGACATCTGTAGGGCATGCCACCGTCCGGAAGAATCAATCCGACACATCATCTCCGGTTGTTCTCGTCTAGCTAACGAAGAGGACTTGCATAGACACAACCTTGTAGCCAGGATTATCCATCAGCAACTTGCTCTGAAATACAGTCTTGTGGAATCGGAAGTGCCGTACTACAGGTATGTGCCTGACCCAGTTCTCGAAAATGGACATATCACATTGTACTGGGATCGATCCATCATCACTGACAGGACTATTGTTGCCAATAAGCCTGATATAGTGGTGGTGGATCGAATAGAGCGGCGCGCAATGATTATGATTATGCGGGTAACTGTCCCGCATGACGGGAACCTCGTGAAAGCCGAGAAAGATAAACAAATCAAGTATCTTGACTTGGCCCACGAGGTTGTGGGATATGGACTCAGCGATCATTGTGCTGATAGTCGTATCAGCCAATGGCTTAATTGCCAAGAGCCTCGACCAACACCTAAGGAGGCTCTCGTTGGGCAGCTGGATTAAGGGCTTGATTCAGAAAGCGGTACTTCTGGACACGGCTCGCATTTTTAGGAGGTTCCTCTCTCGGGAGCCCTGACCGCCGGTAGCTTGGACCCTGTTCCCGATACCGGTGGGCTACTATTTTTTATATTTTTAAATGTTTTTATACTTTTTATATTCTAATATTTAAAAATATAATTTATATGTATTTAATTAAATAAAGGAAATAATAATTTATATGTATTTATTGTAATAAAGGAAATAATAAATAACTTTATTTCCAATTTTACAATTTGCGGCAATAAGTTAATTCTATGAGATTATACTTGCATAAATCACTGATTACTCTACTGGCACCCGAGCTAAGATTAAACTTGTGTTATGGGTGCCAGGACTCTCTCTGTAATACATTTCTCAATTTATACAAAACTAGTGCGGAGTTACGTAGTGTAAGTAGCTATGGATTGAGTACAAAAAAACAAAGTTATGAGACAAAGAAACAAACGATAGAAAAGATAAAATATAAAAGATAAATAAAAATGTATAGCCTCTCTCTAGTGTGAATTAGCTGAGATTTGTGGTGTAAAGTGTAAGTGTATGACTGTGTCATGTGTGTGTGTCGTGTGTATGTGTCGTGTGTGTGTGTCGTGTGTGTGTATGATGTATGCGTTTGTAGTATAGTAGAGTTGTTTGAAAAAGCAGAAACTTTTTAAAAAAGCTTTCCAAGTAACTTTTCAGTCTCCTCATAGGTAAGAGTTGTGAGCCATTGTGAGTAATAAAGCGACACGAATAATCTGGCGACACAATAAGTCATGTCTATTCTTACCTTAACCTGCTCATCATGGCCTGTTCCTAAACAATGGTCTCACAAATTGTTTACGTCGGCTACTTATATATCTTCCTTGTGATAAGTTGTTCAAGTTTTTTCCTCCTCAGCGCAATATCTCGCGCTGTGTGAGAGATAAGTTATGTTGTTTATGATGTCTCGATGTTTTCGTCGAGTGTTTGCTCTCCATTGTTTGTGGGAACTTCCCGGGTTGAGACTACGCAAGTGGACGAATACATGGCAGACTTGTATAGTCGTAATATACCTTAATATACGTGTAACCGATTTCAGGAGTTATTTTTTAAGTATGTGTATTTGTTATTCATGTTTGTCTCTGGGCTGACGTGTTGCCTTGAGGCCAAGATGCAATACAGAAGTCCATGGGCGGCGGGGACCAACCATCGGGTGAGCTGGTGTCTTGTTGCCAACCAATATAAAACAAACATAAAAAACACATACTATAAGTAAATCTAAAGCAATTTCTCACATAGGTAATAATAATTCATAGAAACAATAGCCACGCGGAGAACTAGCGTCACCGACACGCGGAGAACTAGCGTCACCGACACGCGGCACATGGAGATTGATGGAGGAATGCGCTCGCCCGCGAGCTATTGTGTTATCATGATGACGTTTCGTACTACCCACTAGCGTCACCGACACGCGGCACATTGAGATTGGTGGAGGAATGCGCTCGCCCGCGAGCTATTGTGTTATCATGATGACGTTTCGTACTACCCACTAGCGTCACCGACACGCGGAGAACTAGCGTCACCGACACGCGGCACATGGAGATTGATGGAGGAATGCGCTCGCCCGCGAGCTATTGTGTTATCATGATGACGTTTCGTACTACCCACTAGCGTCACCGACACGCGGCACATTGAGATTGGTGGAGGAATGCGCTCGCCCGCGAGCTATTGTGTTATCATGATGACGTTTCGTACTACCCACTAGCATCACCGACACGCGGCACATTGAGATTGGTGGAGGAATGCGCTCGCCCGCGAGCTATTGTGTTATCATGATGACGTTTCGTACTACCCACTAGCGTCACCGACACGCGGCACATTGAGATTGGTGGAGGAATGCGCTCACCCGCGAGCTATTGTGTTATCATGATGACGTTTCGTACTACCCACTAGCATCACCGACACGCGGCACATTGAGATTGGTGGAGGAATGCGCTCGCCCGCGAGCTATTGTGTTATCGTGATGACGTTTCGTACTACCCACTAGCGTCACCGACACGCGGCACATTGAGATTGGTGGAGGAATGCGCTCGCCCGCGAGCTATTGTGTTATCATGACGACGTTTCGTACTACCCACTAGCGTCACCGACACGCGGCACATTGAGATTGGTGGAGGAATGCGCTCGCCCGCGAGCTATTGTGTTATCATGATGACGTTTCGTACTACCCACTAGCGTCACCGACACGCGGCACATTGAGATTGGTGGAGGAATTCGCTCGCCCGCGAGCTATTGTGTTATCATGACTAAGTTTCGTACTACCCACTAGCGTCACCGACACGCGGCACATTGAGATTGGTGGAGGAATGCGCTCGCCCGCGAGCTATTGTGTTATCATGATGACGTTTCGTACTACCCACTAGCGTCACCGACACGCGGCACATTGAGATTGGTGGAGGAATGCGCTCGCCCGCGAGCTATTGTGTTATCATGATGACGTTTCGTACTACCCACTAGCGTCACCGACACGCGGCACATTGAGATTGGTGGAGGAATGCGCTCGCCCGCGAGCTATTGTGTTATCGTGATGACGTTTCGTACTACCCACTAGCGTCACCGACACGCGGCACATTGAGATTGGTGGAGGAATGCGCTCGCCCGCGAGCTATTGTGTTATCGTGATGACGTTTCGTACTACCCACTAGCGTCACCGACACGCGGCACATTGAGATTGGTGGAGGAATGCGCTCGCCCGCGAGCTATTGTGTTATCATGACGACGTTTCGTACTACCCACTAGCGTCACCGACACGCGGCACATTGAGATTGGTGGAGGAATGCGCTCGCCCGCGAGCTATTGTGTTATCTTGATGACGTTTCGTACTACCCACTAGCGTCACCGACACGCGGCACATTGAGATTGGTGGAGGAATGCGCTCGCCCGCGAGCTATTGTGTTATCATGATGACGTTTCGTACTACCCACTAGCGTCACCGACACGTGGCACATTGAGATTGGTGGAGGACCACGCTCGCCCGCGAGCTATTGTGTTATCATGATGACGTTTCGTACTACCCACTAGCGTCACCGACACGTGGCACATTGAGATTGGTGGAGGAATGCGCTCGCCCGCGAGCTATTGTGTTATCATGATGACGTTTCGTACTACCCACTAGCGTCACCGACACGCGGCACATTGAGATTGGTGGAGGAATGCGCTCGCCCGCGAGCTATTGTGTTATCATGATGACGTTTCGTACTACCCACTAGCATCACCGACACGCGGCACATTGAGATTGGTGGAGGAATGCGCTCGCCCGCGAGCTATTGTGTTATCATGATGACGTTTCGTACTACCCACTAGCGTCACCGACACGCGGCACATTGAGATTGGTGGAGGAATGCGCTTACCCGCGAGCTATTGTGTTATCATGACGACGTTTCGTACTACCCACTAGCGTCACCGACACGCGGCACATTGAGATTGGTGGAGGAATGCGCTCGCCCGCGAGCTATTGTGTTATCTTGATGACGTTTCGTACTACCCACTAGCGTCACCGACACGCGGCACATTGAGATTGGTGGAGGAATGCGCTCGCCCGCGAGCTATTGTGTTATCATGATGACGTTTCGTACTACCCACTAGCGTCACCGACACGTGGCACATTGAGATTGGTGGAGGAACACGCTCGCCCGCGAGCTATTGTGTTATCATGATGACGTTTCGTACTACCCACTAGCGTCACCGACACGTGGCACATTGAGATTGGTGGAGGAATGCGCTCGCCCGCGAGCTATTGTGTTATCATGATGACGTTTCGTACTACCCACTAGCGTCACCGACACGCGGCACATTGAGATTGGTGGAGGAATGCGCTCGCCCGCGAGCTATTGTGTTATCATGATGACGTTTCGTACTACCCACTAGCATCACCGACACGCGGCACATTGAGATTGGTGGAGGAATGCGCTCGCCCGCGAGCTATTGTGTTATCATGATGACGTTTCGTACTACCCACTAGCGTCACCGACACGCGGCACATTGAGATTGGTGGAGGAATGCGCTTACCCGCGAGCTATTGTGTTATCATGATGACGTTTCGTACTACCCACTAGCATCACCGACACGCGGCACATTGAGATTGGTGGAGGAATGCGCTCGCCCGCGAGCTATTGTGTTATCGTGATGACGTTTCGTACTACCCACTAGCGTCACCGACACGCGGCACATTGAGATTGGTGGAGGAATGCGCTCGCCCGCGAGCTATTGTGTTATCATGACGACGTTTCGTACTACCCACTAGCGTCACCGACACGCGGCACATTGAGATTGGTGGAGGAATGCGCTCGCCCGCGAGCTATTGTGTTATCATGATGACGTTTCGTACTACCCACTAGCGTCACCGACACGCGGCACATTGAGATTGGTGGAGGAATGCGCTCGCCCGCGAGCTATTGTGTTATCATGATGACGTTTCGTACTACCCACTAGCGTCACCGACACGTGGCACATTGAGATTGGTGGAGGAACACGCTCGCCCGCGAGCTATTGTGTTATCATGATGACGTTTCGTACTACCCACTAGCATCACCGACACGCGGCACATTGAGATTGGTGGAGGAATGCGCTCGCCCGCGAGCTATTGTGTTATCATGATGACGTTTCGTACTACCCACTAGCATCACCGACACGCGGCACATTGAGATTGGTGGAGGAATGCGCTCGCCCGCGAGCTATTGTGTTATCATGATGACGTTTCGTACTACCCACTAGCGTCACCGACACGCGGCACATTGAGATTGGTGGAGGAATGCGCTCGCCCGCGAGCTATTGTGTTATCATGATGACGTTTCGTACTACCCACTAGCGTCACCGACACGCGGCACATTGAGATTGGTGGAGGAATGCGCTCGCCCGCGAGCTATTGTGTTATCATGATGACGTTTCGTACTACCCACTAGCGTCACCGACACGCGGCACATTGAGATTGATGGAGGAATGCGCTCGCCCGCGAGCTATTGTGTTATCATGATGACGTTTCGTACTACCCACTAGCGTCACCGACACGCGGCACATTGAGATTGGTGGAGGAATGCGCTCGCCCGCGAGCTATTGTGTTATCATGATGACGTTTCGTACCACCCACTAGCGTCACCGACACGCGGCACATTGAGATTGGTGGAGGAATGCGCTCGCCCGCGAGCTATTGTGTTATCATGATGACGTTTCGTACTACCCACTAGCGTCACCGACACGCGGCACATTGAGATTGGTGGAGGAATGCGCTCGCCCGCGAGCTATTGTGTTATCATGATGACGTTTCGTACTACCCACTAGCATCACCGACACGCGGCACATTGAGATTGGTGGAGGAATGCGCTCGCCCGCGAGCTATTGTGTTATCATGATGACGTTTCGTACTACCCACTAGCGTCACCGACACGCGGCACATTGAGATTGGTGGAGGAATGCGCTCACCCGCGAGCTATTGTGTTATCATGATGACGTTTCGTACTACCCACTAGCATCACCGACACGCGGCACATTGAGATTGGTGGAGGAATGCGCTCGCCCGCGAGCTATTGTGTTATCGTGATGACGTTTCGTACTACCCACTAGCGTCACCGACACGCGGCACATTGAGATTGGTGGAGGAATGCGCTCGCCCGCGAGCTATTGTGTTATCATGACGACGTTTCGTACTACCCACTAGCGTCACCGACACGCGGCACATTGAGATTGGTGGAGGAATGCGCTCGCCCGCGAGCTATTGTGTTATCATGATGACGTTTCGTACTACCCACTAGCGTCACCGACACGCGGCACATTGAGATTGGTGGAGGAATGCGCTCGCCCGCGAGCTATTGTGTTATCATGATGACGTTTCGTACTACCCACTAGCGTCACCGACACGTGGCACATTGAGATTGGTGGAGGAACACGCTCGCCCGCGAGCTATTGTGTTATCATGATGACGTTTCGTACTACCCACTAGCATCACCGACACGCGGCACATTGAGATTGGTGGAGGAATGCGCTCGCCCGCGAGCTATTGTGTTATCATGATGACGTTTCGTACTACCCACTAGCATCACCGACACGCGGCACATTGAGATTGGTGGAGGAATGCGCTCGCCCGCGAGCTATTGTTTTATCATGATGACGTTTCGTACTACCCACTAGCGTCACCGACACGCGGCACATTGAGATTGGTGGAGGAATGCGCTCGCCCGCGAGCTATTGTGTTATCATGATGACGTTTCGTACTACCCACTAGCGTCACCGACACGCGGCACATTGAGATTGATGGAGGAATGCGCTCGCCCGCGAGCTATTGTGTTATCATGATGACGTTTCGTACTACCCACTAGCGTCACCGACACGCGGCACATTGAGATTGGTGGAGGAATGCGCTCGCCCGCGAGCTATTGTGTTATCATGATGACGTTTCGTACTACCCACTAGCGTCACCGACACGCGGCACATTGAGATTGGTGGAGGAATGCGCTCGCCCGCGAGCTATTGTGTTATCATGATGACGTTTCGTACTACCCACTAGCGTCACCGACACGCGGCACATTGAGATTGATGGAGGAATGCGCTCGCCCGCGAGCTATTGTGTTATCGTGATGACGTTTCGTACTACCTACTAGGGATATTTCCTGAGCACAAAATATATATAAAAACAGTGTAAAAGACCAGTTAGATTCTCACTTATTCAATTCCTCTAAATTCCCCACCTGTCTATTTGTTCCTGGCGATGCCTGGAAGCCCACATTTCCATCTACATTTTCATTTCACTTAATTCAAGGTGTCGTCCGGTAAACATCTCTCTAAGCAGATTTTTTTTCATTTCTGTAAATTACTGTTGACATAATTTAAAACCTAACAATCTTAAAATAATAATAATAATATTAGTTGATTTGACTCGCGAGGTTATCGACATGTGGGATGTGGACTATGCGATCATTGTGCTGATAGTCGTATCAGCCAATGGCTTAATTGCCAAGAGCCTCGACCAACACCTAAGGAGGCTCTCGTTGGGCAGCTGGATTAAGGGCTTGATTCAGAAAGCGGTACTTCTGGACACGGCTCGCATTGTTAGGAGGTTCCTCTCTCTAGAGCCCTGACCGCCGGTAGCTTGGACCCTGTTCCCGATACCGGTGGGCTACTATTTTTTATATTTTTAAATGTTTTTTTTTTATAATCTTTACATTATAATATTTAAAAATATAATTTATATGTATTTATTGCAATAAAGGAGATAATAATAATATGTACAAGTATATAAAAAAGGAGGGGAAATAATCAGAGGGCATCAAAAAATTCATCCGCATCGCTGTCAACAGGAAAAGTGCCCAGAAGGCTGGCAGCATTGCCACGTTGTATGGCAATGCTGATTCTTGGGCCAAAAAATAGGCCAGCTCTTTGGTCACGTGTGGAGTCGACCAACCGCCTAGCGATGTCTCGAAAAACTAAGTGGGCACTCGGACCCCATGGCCCAAGTGTTTCAACCCCAAACGGCTCGAATATATAAATCCCAATAAGATTAAAGTATTTGTGCCGTTTGAGGTTTTCCGCACCCGCAGCAGCCGCCCCAGCACAGCCCGCCGTGCTAGGAAGATGGGATGGCGCAAGGGTGTCGACACACGTTGCATCCCACACCAAAGGCCTACCTACCTTCCAAGGAATTATGGTCATTCCGTCTGGTCTCTTGCCATCGTCGCGTGTTAAGCCATTGGGTTCTAAAACAGCTGGCACCCCGGCGATGACAAGAGCACGACGGATGATGTCACTGATGCTGGCGTGCCGTGCTGAATCAATCTTATAATTTTTTTTGTATTAGTAAGAACTAAGTAACTGGAGCAATGTGTATATGTGTGGTGTTCTGTGAGAGAAAATATGCAAGGGAGCCCACTGTCCCATGTTAGGTTTAATTAAATTATGTATAAACAACAAAATTGTTAATATTCATCGGATACACATTCATCGTATTTTTATGTTTCTATGTTAATTAATTTAATTGGTCTTGTACCGTTTTAATTAACTATAATAAATAATAACTGAGTTCTTAATAATTTATTACAATCTAGAATAATAGACTAACAATCAGTTTAACTCTTACTTATTACTAGCTGCGCCCCGCGACTTCGTGGATGTCGTAAGATACACAATATACTAAAATAACAGCAACATTTTAATAAAACTCCCTCGTCCCCCGACCCGTCGCCAACTGTCGCGATGAATCGCCCGCCCGCGCTATAACTTCGTTTTCGCATAGTATTCTTTCTGCCTTTTTACGTTTTGCTCGACTCCTAAGGGTCGTAGCGTGATGTTAAATAGCCTATAATTACTCTCAGGAATTGGGCTGCCAAATGCAAAAAGAATTTTTCAAAAAGTAGCTAACGTTACCCGGCGTAACATCAGTTATCTGCCAGTGAAAGTCCCGTCAAAATCGGTCCAGCCGTTTCGGATATTAACCGAACTAACAGACAGACAGACAGTCAAAAATATTAAAAATTGCTTTTTTGTTATAAATGCCGTTTATTCTTTGTTATGCATTTAGTAAAAAGTTGTTATTTTGACATTACAAACAGACGCTTCAATTTTATTTTTTTGTATAGATTACATGTGATAAATTACGTTATAACTGAGAATAGTGTTAATTTGCAATTGTACACAATTCCGTAGCACTTTCTTACGGTCTAACAACGCTTTGTTCATGTGTTACTTGTGCAGCACAGCACTGTTACTATTGTCCTCTCACTATGTATACACTACACTGACTCACATAGTTTAGTTCTCTTTCTTACGGTCTAACAACGCTTAGTTCATGTGTTACTTGTGCAGCACAGCACTGTTACTATTGTCCTCTCACTATGTATACACTACACTGACTCACATAGTTCAGTTCTCTTTCTTACGGTCTAACAACGCTTAGTTCATGTGTTACTTGTGCAGCACAGCACTGTTACTATTGTCCTCTCACTATGTATACACTACACTGACTCACATAGTTCAGTTCTCTTTCTTACGGTCTAACAACGCTTAGTTCATGTGTTACTTGTGCAGCATAGCACTGTTACTATTGTCCTCTCACTATGTATACACTACACTAACTCATGTGAGTTAGTGTAGTGTACTAAACCATGTGGTTTAGTTCTCTTTCTTACGGTCTAACAACGCTTTGTTCATGTGTTACTTGTGCAGCACAGCACTGTTACTATTGTCCTCTCACTATGTATACACTACACTGACTCACATAGTTTAGTTCTCTTTCTTACGGTCTAACAACGCTTAGTTCATGTGTTACTTGTGCAGCACAGCACTGTTACTATTGTCCTCTCACTATGTATACACTACACTGACTCACATAGTTTAGTTCTCTTTCTTACGGTCTAACAACGCTTAGTTCATGTGTTACTTGTGCAGCACAGCACTGTTACTATTGTCCTCTCACTATGTATACACTACACTGACTCACATAGTTTAGTTCTCTTTCTTACGGTCTAACAACGCTTTGTTCATGTGTTACTTGTGCAGCACAGCACTGTTACTATTGTCCTCTCACTATGTATACACTACACTGACTCACATAGTTTAGTTCTCTTTCTTACGGTCTAACAACGCTTTGTTCATGTGTTACTTGTGCAGCACAGCACTGTTACTATTGTCCTCTCACTATGTATACACTACACTAACTCACATAGTTTAGTTCTCTTTCTTACGGTCTAACAACGCTTAGTTCATGTGTTCACAACCAGCTGCGCCCCGCGACTTCGTTCCCGTGAAAGTCGTAAGATACACAATATACTAAAATCAAAACAGCCACATTAAAAATCCCTCGTCCCCCGCCCCGTCGCGTTGCATCGCCCGCCCGCGCTATTACTTCATTTTCGCTTAGCGTTCTTTCAGATTTTGTTTTCTTTCTGCTCGGCTCCCAAGGGTCGTAGCGTGATGTTTAATAGCCTATAACCATCCTCGAGAATTGGGCTACCAAATACAAAAATAATTTTTCAAATCCTCTTCAACTTTATTATTTTTGCTCACAATTTTATGGGTTTTATTTTTTGCGCCGAACCCTAATCCTTTTTCTAAAATAAAAATAGCATCAGTTACTCCTTATAACATCAGCTATCTGTGAAAGTTCGATCAGCATCGGTCCAGTCACTTCAGAGATTAGCCATAATAAACAGACAGACAGACAAACATTTTTAAAATTGTTTTTTGTTATACGTACCGTATACAAGGTGGAACAGGAGGATTGACATTCCTTTAAACCACGTAAAGAGAATCATGTTCTTTGCCCGTATACAAAAAATCAATCAAATCCAATGAATACTTTAGCCACAGGCAATTATTTTTCTTTTTCTTATTTTTCAACATGATGTAGATCTGAGTCCGTAATAATAGGTAAACATTGCCGCCGCCGCGCCCCGCGCCCCGCACCGCACCGTTGGTCAGTGACTTTTCGTAGATAAAGCGTGTTTACTTTTTATGCAGTTGATTCTGCTATTTATTTTGTTTGAAAACTGCAATTTTTTAATATTCCATTAACTACTAATCTTTGTGTTTTAAAATGTTTCGATGGATTAGTACTGTGCTCGTTTTCATTTAATGTCGTACATCCAGAAACACGTTGTATCTTATGCATTTAAAAATAATCTGTTATTTTGACATTACAAACAGACACTTCTATTTTATTTATTTGACTAAGTTATTTAACGACAATAAAATAAAATACAACAGAATACAAATTAATGAAGGACGTGCACATAACACATAATTCAAATACATAATTCTACTCTATAACAGAATTATGTGACTAAATATAAGATATTATTCTTATTCTAATTTGCTCTTCTTATAATGTAAACCAATAAGTTTTAGATAAATATGTAACCCTATTACAACACAAATAGCCACGTAACCATAACATTGTATCAATTACTATCTTCTTAATTTTATAATTGTTCTTCTTATAACGTAAACCAAAGGAAAGGAAAAAGCAAAGGAGTGGGACTCTCTGCCTGCGTCTGTGTTTCCCAACGCATACAACCCCGATCTCTTCAAAGTGAGAGTGAACAGGCTTCTTCTGGGTAAGCTCGCTCCATCGTCGACTTTGTCTCTGTCATCTCTGACCTAGACTAGAGTCAAGAGCAAACCTATCTCAAATAAAAAAATAAAATAAAAAAACCAATTTTAGATAAATAATAATATATGTAACCTTACATCAACGCAACGTATCACGTGTTGCTGTAGTGCGCTCACATAACATTCCCAGTCTAATTCTACACGTGAGGACTTGTAATTGGCTTCCAGTAGACCATGGTTTTCTTTTTATTAAGTTTTTTCAAGCTGTAAGTCTTCCATATTTCATTAAATAAATAAATAAATAATAATTGTTAAGAAAGTTTTCTTCGACAGATCATGGCAGTGTCTTCAACAGATCAAAATTATAATACTAAAAGCGAATACCACAAATGTAAGGACTACCAATATTATATTTATTTATTTACCCACACCCACAGCACACCCACAGCACATACACACACATACATATATTGTAAAATATCGTAGGTTAGTAAGTCAGTCATTATATAAAATCATACAGCATTCTTCTCGGGTCGAGTTTTCAATCACTACCACTTACCTGAACACTTGGTTCAGAGTCAGCCTTCTGTACCTGGTTGATCTGCGATGGAGGGTTGCAGAGGGCACGAGCCGCGGCACAACGGGGAATAAAAGCCTCTCGAAGGGTAACCTCGCCCCCGCACCGGCCCCTACTCGCCCCCGCACTCGCCCCCGCTCTCGCCCCCGCCCTCAACCCCGCTCTCCCCCGCACGCACACCCGCGCACCTTGTGAACGGTTTGTTTTACGATCGAATTATTTTGTATAGTTTTCACAAGTTATGAGTTTAATTGAAAAGGGGAATGAGTTGTGTGTTCGCTTGTTCGACAACGAAACGGAAAGGGTTCGCCACACAATACAGACACGTTTCCTTCTCGACGTAAAGGTTACGACGTAGTTTATATGTAAGTATGAATAGTTGATACTACCCACGTCTGATGAGGCTTTCATTCGGTAATGGGAGACCGTTTGCTCACTACCGACGTATATAATCTTCCATCAATACTTATTGAACACCTTACATTAAACTACCCTCTGTTACATAAGTTGTGTACTCTAGATGTTTCTATTTGAATGAACGCAAACATATCTGCTGTGACTAGGTGCAGCTCATCACAAGATATGTTCCGAAGTGACGTGGGACGAACCATTAGCGATGCTGCGATCTGATTTAGGGGACCAAGGGGGAGAGGGGGGTGTACTATGGAACATTTAGAAAAAGCCGCTCCGTAGGGACGGGACCTGCGCTCGTTACCGACCCGCTGCGGCCCGTTGCGGCCCGGTGCGTACCGGAACGGACCGGGGCGGGCTTGCTCTGTAGCTTACAACTTTTAAGTATTCAGATAGTAGAATTTTAGTGTTGTTATCCTTTCCCCCAAATTGACCGTAAAGTTAAATATACTTAATTAGCTTCTGCCCGCGACTTTGTTCCCGTGGATGGCCGTAAGATACACAATATACGAACTAAACTAAATAACAGCCATATTTTTATAAAACACTTATAAATTTTTCTTTCTCAAAGCACACATAAAAGCTGCGGTTCTCAACTGACCGAGTTTCACCTTTCGGAACGTTCACATCGAACCGTGCATGTTTTATTCGAAGCAATTCCGCCGAGAGCCGCCCGGACCGACACCGGACCGACACCGGACCGACACCGGACCGACACCGGACCGACACCGGACCGACACCGGACCGACACCGGACCGACACCGGACCGACACCGGACCGACGCCGGACCGACACCGGACCGACACCGGACCGACTCGGACAGGCGCGGACTGGCGGATTGTAAATATTTCCCAAAAACCATTGCATTAAGGTGCTCTAGCATACCTCTGATTCGGTTCCAACACTCGCAGTATGAGAGTGCTCCTCACAACCTGCTTGTCGTTGCTCGACTGCACGCCGTTTGTTTGTGTTTGAGTAGTTGCCACGACTACAGCGGGCGGCAGACCTCGACAGTACCCACCAACTGTAGGATGTACTGGTGTTAGTTGCCACGACTACAGCGGGCGGCAGAACTCGACAGTACCCACCAGCTGTAGGATGTACTGGTGGTAGTTGCCACGACTACAGCGGGCGGCAGAACTCGACAGTACCCACCAGCTGTAGGATGTACTGGTGTTAGTTGCCACGACTACAGCGGGCGGCAGAACTCGACAGCACCCACCAGCTGTAGGATGTACTGGTGTTAGTTGCCACGACTACAGCGGGCGGCAGAACTCGACAGCACCCACCAGCTGTAGGATGTACTGGTGTTAGTTGCCACGACTACAGCGGGCGGCAGAACTCGACAGCACCCACCAGCTGTAGCATGTCCTGGTGGTAGCTGTACAGCGAGTACTTCGTGACCTCGATTGTTTCCTACACTAACTTAATGCAATTCGCTCGAGGTTGTGGTTGTGTGAGTACGTCTCTTTAATTCTATAAGAACGATTGAAAATCTGAAACTGTTGGTTAGATTACTTTGTATTTTGATTAGAATACTCTCTCAAATTGCTTTTTTGAAAAGGTCCCAAAAACTAGGGTAAAGTTCCAAACTTGGATTGTTAAGTAGACATTTTCTAACGGCAATAACGCGATAGCACACAAACATCCAAGTTATAGGTACCTTGATACCAGTTTAATTTCTAAAATCCTATTAACAGCTCATAGTAGAACTCAAAACTAATTTCAATCACGAGCGCAAACAAGCGAGACAAGCGAGCTATGGTAACATCGACGAGTTCATATTGATACGAGTGCAAATTGAATCTGACGTCACAAAACTGATTCCATTATCAAACATTATACATATGAGGTATTAGAGGATTGAATGCGCTGCAGTGCTGTGTGCCAGCTAAGTACAACGTGGCAGCGCAGCGCTGTTTGCGCTAGATTCCAATCTGAACAGACGCGGTGCGTCGATGCGCTCGCCTGTTATATTTGCATTCCGCGCAGATATGAATGCCGAGTTCTGTGACACGTCTTATTTACACAAGGGACGTCGAAACTACCGTGCAGAAGGACCACTCCATTTAATACGTTGGAAACGAGACAAACAAACAGTGAATCAAAAATGTCGCTCAACACGGAAGCGTCCGAAGCTGCATCTATAAAGTAGTAATCAATACATTTACCAAATTACATATCTTCCATTCTTTGCGTCGCACTGCACCGCCGCTGCACTGCACTGTCTACGTAGGACCCAGGTGTGTGAGGCTTCTGCATCTCATCGCCCATCCCAGCGCTCTCAGAATGCGCGCCACCTAGCGCGGCTCCTTCGGAATACGTAAGCTCGTTTGCCTTAAAATATTCGCACGTTCGGCGCGCGGCACCGCGGCGGGTGCTACTGAACTATGTTCGGCGCGCGGCACCGCGGCGGGTGCTACTGAACTATGTTCGGCGCGCGGCACCGCGGCGGGTGCTACTGAACTATGTTCGGCGCGCGGCACCGCGGCGGGTGCTACTGAACTATGTTCGGCGCGCGGCACCGCGGCGGGTGCTACTGAACTATGTTCGGCGCGCGGCACCGCGGCGGGTGCTACTGAACTATGTTCGGCGCGCGGCACCGCGGCGGGTGCTACTGAACTATGTTCGGCGCGCGGCACCGCGGCGGGTGCTACTGAACTATGTTCGGCGCGCGGCACCGCGGCGGGTGCTACTGAACTATGTTCGGCGCGCGGCACCGCGGCGGGTGCTACTGAACTATGTTCGGCGCGCGGCACCGCGGCGGGTGCTACTGAACTATGTTCGGCGCGCGGCACCGCGGCGGGTGCTACTGAACTATGTTCGGCGCGCGGCACCGCGGCGGGTGCTACTGAACTATGTTCGGCGCGCGGCACCGCGGCGGGTGCTACTGAACTATGTTCGGCGCGCGGCACCGCGGCGGGTGCTACTGAACTTTGTGCGGCGCGCGGCACCGCGGCGGGTGCTACTGAACTATGTTCGGCGCGCGGCACCGCGGCGGGTGCTACTGAACTATGTTCGGCGCGCGGCACCGCGGCGGGTGCTACTGAACTATGTTCGGCGCGCGGCACCGCGGCGGGTGCTACTGAACTATGTTCGGCGCGCGGCACCGCGGCGGGTGCTACTGAACTATGTTCGGCGCGCGGCACCGCGGCGGGTGCTACTGAACTATGTTCGGCGCGCGGCACCGCGGCGGGTGCTACTGAACTATGTTCGGCGCGCGGCACCGCGGCGGGTGCTACTGAACTATGTTCGGCGCGCGGCACCGCGGCGGGTGCTACTGAACTTTGTGCGGCGCGCGGCACCGCGGCGGGTGCTACTGAACTATGTTCGGCGCGCGGCACCGCGGCGGGTGCTACTGAACTATGTTCGGCGCGCGGCACCGCGGCGGGTGCTACTGAACTATGTTCGGCGCGTGGCACCGCGGCGGGTGCTACTGAACTATGTTCGGCGCGCGGCACCGCGGCGGGTGCTACTGAACTATGTTCGGCGCGCGGCACCGCGGCGGGTGTTACTGAACTTTGTGCGGCGCGCGGCATCGCGGCGGGTGCTACTGAACTTTGTGCGGCGCGCGGCACCGCGGCGGGTGCTACTGAACTTTGTGCGGCGCGCGGCACCGCGGCGGGTGTTACTGAACTATGTGCGGCGCGCGGCACCGCGGCGGGTGCTACTGAACTTTGTGCGGCGCGCGGCACCGCGGCGGGTGTTACTGAACTTTGTGCGGCGCGCGGCACCGCGGCGGGTGCTACTGAACTTTGTGCGGCGCGCGGCACCGCGGCGGGTGTTACTGAACTATGTTCGGCGCGCGGCACCGCGGCGGGTGCTACTGGACTATGTTCGGCGCGCGGCACCGCGGCGGGTGCTACTGAACTATGTTCGGCGCGCGGCACCGCGGCGGGTGCTACTGAACTATGTTCGGCGCGCGGCACCGCGGCGGGTGCTACTGAACTATGTTCGGCGCGCGGCACCGCGGCGGGTGCTACTGAACTTTGTGCGGCGCGCGGCACCGCGGCGGGTGCTACTGAACTATGTTCGGCGCGCGGCACCGCGGCGGGTGCTACTGGACTATGTTCGGCGCGCGGCACCGCGGCGGGTGCTACTGGACTATGTTCGGCGCGCGGCACCGCGGCGGGTGCTACTGAACTTTGTGCGGCGCGCGGCACCGCGGCGGGTGCTACTGAACTATGTTCGGCGCGCGGCACCGCGGCGGGTGCTACTGGACTATGTTCGGCGCGCGGCACCGCGGCGGGTGCTACTGAACTATGTTCGGCGCGCGGCACCGCGGCGGGTGCTACTGAACTTTGTGCGGCGCGCGGCACCGCGGCGGGTGCTACTGAACTATGTTCGGCGCGCGGCACCGCGGCGGGTGCTACTGAACTATGTTCGGCGCGCGGCACCGCGGCGGGTGCTACTGAACTATGTTCGGCGCGTGGCACCGCGGCGGGTGCTACTGAACTATGTTCGGCGCGCGGCACCGCGGCGGGTGCTACTGAACTATGTTCGGCGCGCGGCACCGCGGCGGGTGTTACTGAACTTTGTGCGGCGCGCGGCATCGCGGCGGGTGCTACTGAACTTTGTGCGGCGCGCGGCACCGCGGCGGGTGCTACTGAACTTTGTGCGGCGCGCGGCACCGCGGCGGGTGTTACTGAACTATGTGCGGCGCGCGGCACCGCGGCGGGTGCTACTGAACTTTGTGCGGCGCGCGGCACCGCGGCGGGTGTTACTGAACTTTGTGCGGCGCGCGGCACCGCGGCGGGTGCTACTGAACTTTGTGCGGCGCGCGGCACCGCGGCGGGTGTTACTGAACTATGTTCGGCGCGCGGCACCGCGGCGGGTGCTACTGGACTATGTTCGGCGCGCGGCACCGCGGCGGGTGCTACTGAACTATGTTCGGCGCGCGGCACCGCGGCGGGTGCTACTGAACTATGTTCGGCGCGCGGCACCGCGGCGGGTGCTACTGAACTATGTTCGGCGCGCGGCACCGCGGCGGGTGCTACTGAACTTTGTGCGGCGCGCGGCACCGCGGCGGGTGCTACTGAACTATGTTCGGCGCGCGGCACCGCGGCGGGTGCTACTGGACTATGTTCGGCGCGCGGCACCGCGGCGGGTGCTACTGGACTATGTTCGGCGCGCGGCACCGCGGCGGGTGCTACTGGACTATGTTCGGCGCGCGGCACCGCGGCGGGTGCTACTGAACTATGTTCGGCGCGCGGCACCGCGGCGGGTGCTACTGAACTATGTTCGGCGCGCGGCACCGCGGCGGGTGCTACTGAACTATGTGCGGCGCGCGGCACCGCGGCGGGTGCTACTGAACTTTGTGCGGCGCGCGGCACCGCGGCGGGTGCTACTGGACTATGTTCGGCGCGCGGCACCGCGGCGGGTGCTACTGAACTATGTTCGGCGCGCGGCACCGCGGCGGGTGCTACTGAACTATGTTCGGCGCGCGGCACCGCGGCGGGTGCTACTGAACTTTGTGCGGCGCGCGGCACCGCGGCGGGTGCTACTGAACTATGTTCGGCGCGCGGCACCGCGGCGGGTGCTACTGAACTTTGTGCGGCGCGCGGCACCGCGGCGGGTGCTACTGAACTATGTTCGGCGCGCGGCACCGCGGCGGGTGCTACTGAACTATGTTCGGCGCGCGGCACCGCGGCGGGTGCTACTGAACTATGTTTGGCGCGCGGCACCGCGGCGGGTGCTACTGAACTTTGTGCGGCGCGCGGCACCGCGGCGTGTGCTACTGAACTATGTGCGGCGCGCGGCACCGCGGCGGGTGCTACTGAACTATGTTTGGCGCGCGGCACCGCGGCGGGTGCTACTGAACTTTGTGCGGCGCGCGGCACCGCGGCGTGTGCTACTGAACTATGTGCGGCGCGCGGCACCGCGGCGGGTGCTACTGAACTTTGTGCGGCGCGCGGCACCGCGGCGTGTGCTACTGAACTATGTGCGGCGCGCGGCACCGCGGCGGGTGTTACTGAACTTTGTGCGGCGCGCGGCACCGCGGCGGGTGTTACTGAACTTTGTTCGATCGCTATTCGATGGCGACATGATATTAACGACCCTTTTACGACACTATGAATACAGTTGGCGCTAGCATGGATGGAGCCCGTCCGCACAATGCATCAACCGGTTTCAACCAGTTTGAACCGGTTCCGACCGGTTCCAGCCGATTCGCGCCGCGCGTGACCCCCACACTAACTCGCATATATTCTCAACTGTTTTATAAATTCATAGATTTATGAGGTCGAGTCGCGAAATGTTGCGTGGAGGCGTAATGGGAACTTTATGCTGGCTCCGGCCGAGAACTGCCGAAATATGGACATCTGAGAACATTACGCATGTGAGGTGTAGTAGTACTACCTATAGTATAAGGTCTATGACCCTATCCATATGAATGTATCTTCTATTAATATATTAACACATTTATACTCTTGCAGTCAGTAATTAAAGGTAATCGCTTAAGAACAGTTGTTTCAATAACACTACATCCCCACATGGCGACCCTTGCCATTTTTGGGGCGCGTGACGCGACTTCTATCTCGGCGTAGTGTTACGGCTCCAAAGCAAAGTAAATAAATTAAACTCTTTGTAATAAATTGGCGTGAAAATATTTGTGGATAATGGAACTTTCGTAATTAAAATGAATCAAGTACATTTAAAAAGTTAATTTAACGTCCGGAAATCAGTGAGAATGTGTCGTTCCAACGTAGAAAAGGAGACGGTCTTCGTGAACCAGAATTCTGCTGGTTCCAATAATGCACACGTTGAAGAATTGAAGGCACATATTTCGACGATCAGTATTATCCTCATAGTAATTTGCGTTTTACTGGGTCTTGGCATTATATATTTTGCGTGGAAGCAGTACAGGAATTGTCACCATTCCTGGATCAGGGACCAGATTTTGCAGAACAGCCTGCGACGATCGTTCAACCGTTCCAGAGCAATTCGCGGAGAAGAGCAAGCAAATCTTCCAATGACGTAGAAGTCGGAGTATTCATCATACTCATCTGGCAGCTGTGCGGTATCATTTATTTAGTGAAGTGCATACTAAGTGCGTCTCAAGTGCGTTGTGCGTATTATAGTGCGTAAGATGAATTCGCGAATCATCATATAAATAAAGAGACAATAAAATGATAATAGACATTAAGAATTAAAATAATGAACTCTAAGATAAATTAGCAGTTTAAGTTTGTTTTGAGTGATCGTATATCATCATGTATCATCTTACACGCTGTGTCCCCTACTACAGTAATTCACTGTGAGAATCGGGTATGTATTAAATGGTTTAATTAATATATATTACTTTTGCATGAGGGAATGGAAGATGAATTGTTACTTTGTTTAAATGATCTTATATCAATAAGGAAATATTTAATTAAAAAGGGAAAAACACGATTTAAGGGTAATATTGTTAAGAATAAATTATGTGAGGTTGAAACAATTTATGAGAAAAGTAAAGGATTAATAAAGCTATTATCTACAAAACCAGGAGTAAAATCAGAATTGTTAAAATCATTATCAGTTACGAAAAGCGAAATAGAATCGTGTTATTCGCAAATTAATGTTTTGTGCGCTGTAATTAAATCAGACTGTGATAGTGACAGTGATATTTCTGAAGCAAGTCCAAATTCAGAATCAATCATGGAGTTCGATTTAAAAACGGCATGTAGTTTGATTCCTGTAATGACCAATAACGAAAATAATATCAGAAGTATCATTGACTCTATAGAAATGTACGCAGACATGTTGTCGGAAACGGGGAAAAAGTTACTAATGACATTCGTTTTGAAAAGTAGATTATCAGAAAATGCAAAATTACGTATAACCAATAATTACACATCTGTGAACGATTTTGTCAGAGATTTACGTGTTGCACTTTTACCAAAAAAATCGTTTACTGCAATACAATCACGATTACAAAACGCAACGCAAGGCTGGCGTACAATTGATCAGTTTGGAACAGAATTAGAAAAGTTATTTACTAATCTGACCATATCGCAAGCAAATGGTAATTCTGATAGTTATTCCGTACTCAAGCCCATAAACGAAAAATTGGCAATTAAGCGATTCGCAGATGGATTGAAGGATTCGAGACTAAGTACGATTATTGCTGCACGTAATTATGACAGTTTAAAGGACGCGATCCAGGCAGCGAAAGATGAAGAGTTGACATCGGCATCGACTTCGACCAACGAAAATGTCATGCAGTTTTCACACCGCGGAAGAGGTAAGTTTCATAACAATAACAACAACTTTAGGAATGGCCGTGGTTCTCATAGTCAGCAGTTAAACCAACGCAGTCGAGGACATCATTATCAGCATAATTCAAATAATTTGAGAGGTAATTTTAGCCATAATTCAAATAACTTCGGCAGACGTGATTTCAATAACTCACGTGGGCGATCATCCCATAACTATCGTGGTAACGGACGTGGACGAGATTATCAAACTCCGAACGAGAATCGATCGAGTAATGAAACTCGTAGTAAAGGTCGTACCAATAGAATATTTTATTCCAGCAATGAACAAGATAAGAACGATAGTATGCCTACAACAAACGAAATGCAGTTTTTTCGATCTTAAACATAACATTTTAGCTTTGCAAGGTAAGGCAAAATTTTTAGCATTATACATAGGTAATAGGAAATATTATTGGTTAATAGATACCGGAGCATCTTTGTCCGTAATTAAAAAAGATGCGTTACCATACGATAGTGCAGTAATTAGAGATGAAACCATCATAAATGGTATTGGAGGTAAAATTAGTTCATCAGGGTTTGTTCAACTTAGCTTGACTCATCGTGATGACCAACACTTTGTTGACTTTAATATCAAGCTTCATGTTTTTGATAACATACCATTAAAGGCAGATGGAATATTAGGTTTAGATTTTCTTTGTCAGTACGCTTCAAATATAAACTTAGAAACTAATGTCATTAACCTATCTAATTATGGAAAGTATTATTCATTAGAACTAAGTGATGTCATAGATTACTCAGCTGAGGTGTTACATATCCCAGCACGAAGTGAGTCGATACATTATTTGCTATTAAATATTGAGAATATGAATGACTGTATTATCCATAGCGAACAGTTAGCGGAAAATGTTTTTCTAGCGGGATGTATTGGACGAATAAAAAATAATAGATTACCGGTTAAAATTCTGAACACTAACGAGCATGATATTTACCTACCAACTTTTCAACCACAGATATGTTCAATTGAAGAGTTTCACTTATGCAATTTTAAATCAAACGCTAACAGTTTAGAACGAGCAAAGAACTTATTAAACATTTTAAATTTAAATCATTTAAAAATGGACGAACGGAAATCAATTGAAGAATTATGTTCTAAATATTCGGATGTTTTCTTTTTACCAGGTGATAAGTTAACGACTACAAGTGTTTATGAACAATCCATAACTATAAAACCAAATACAAGTCCGGTTTATACGAAGCAGTACCGATTGCCGCATTCTTTGAAAAATGAAGTAAATAGGCAAATTCAAAAAATGATTGACAATGACATTATAGAAGAGGCGAAGAGTGAATGGTCGAGTCCTGTTTTACTGGTACCAAAAAAAAGTAGCAACGATAAAAAATGGCGACTAGTGGTCGATTATCGGAAGCTTAATGACCGTATTGTAGACGATAAATTTCCTTTGCCAAGTATTACGGAAATTTTGGATTCGCTCTCTGGCTCAGTCTATTTTTCGCATTTAGATCTTAATCAAGGATATTACCAAGTAACTTTAGATAAAAACAGTAGAGAGTATACAGCGTTTACAACTAGTACTGGGCAATACCAGATGAAGAGGCTACCTATGGGATTAAAAACAAGTCCGAGTGCTTTTAGTAGAGTAATGTCAGTTGCTATGTCTGGGTTAACATACGATAAATGTTTTATATATTTAGACGAATTAGTAGTCTTTGGGAGAAATTTAGATATCCATAATAAAAACTTAACAGACGTCTTGGAAAGACTTAGGAAAATTAATTTAAAATTAAATCCAGAAAAATGTAATTTTTTAAAGAAAGAAATTCTTTATTTAGGGCATTTAGTATCAGAAAATGGAGTCTTACCCGACCCAATTAAAGTAGAAGTATTGCAAAATTACCCTGTACCAAGTAATACCGATGAAGTAAAAAGATTTGTAGCATTTTGTAACTATTATAGGAAATTCATTAAAAACTTTGCAAGAATAACTTGTCCATTAAATAAATTAACTAGAAAACATGTACCATTTGTTTGGACTGAAGAGTGTCAAAGTGCGTTTGAAGCAATGAAACATGCTTTAAGTACACCACCAGTATTAGATTTTCCAGATTTTTCAGAAAATAATGAGTTTGTCATTCAAACAGATGCGTCAGGGACGGCTATTGGAGCAGTCTTGTGCAATCAAAATATGAAACCTGTAGCTTATGCTAGCAGACCTCTGAATAAAGCTGAACTCAATTATCCAACCATTCAGAAAGAGTTAGTTGCAATTGTTTGGGCTGTAAAGTATTTTAGACCCTATGTATACGGTAAATCATTTACAATTATGACAGACCATAAGCCTTTAATATATTTATTTTCAATGAAGGACCCATCTAGCAGACTACTTAAATTTAGACTAGCACTAGAAGAATACGATTTTAAAATTTTATATTTAAAAGGAAAAGATAATAGCATAGCAGATGCATTATCTAGAATTAATATAACATCGGATACTTTAAAACAGATGAATAATGAAATTTCTTTAGTTATGACTAGAGCTCAGAAAAAACGTTTAGATGTAGGAAAACAATTGGATACACCTAGTTTTAGTAAACGAGACGAAACGTGGCCTGATCAACCACGAGTAGTTGAGGTACTAAAAATTCCGAATAATTCTGTAGAAATGAGTTTTATAGGAAGTGAGGAATTAAATAAATTAAAAAGACAAAATAATATAGATGAAGAAAAGGAATGTTTTATTTATAACAATCGAAAGAAGATGTTGTATATTAATCTTAACTTTAGAGCACAACTTACGCGAGCCGAATTTGTGACTAAGTTAGGTCATTTTTGTAAACGAATAGGTATAAATGAGCTATGCATAGTAAAAAATAAGGAATATGAGAGTTTTATTAAAGATGTATTAAAAGAGATAAAAGACAATAAGGATTGGACCGGTCCACGTATTTATGTATTGAGAGGAGTTAGGAGAATTTATAATGAAGAAGAAAGAAAGTATATTTTACATGACTTTCACCTACTACCTACCGCAGGACATGCAGGAGTACGTAGGATGACCAATAATATTAAGAGACATTTTTACTGGCCAGGCTTAGACAACGATATTAGACAATTTGTGAGTAAATGCATTAAATGTCAGAAAATGAAGCATTGTAGGTATATCAAGGCGCCCATGGAGATAACTACAACGGCTTCACATGCTTTTGAAAAAATTTATCTGGACGTCGTAGGTCCATTAGAAAAAGACATTGAAGGAAATTGTTATATTTTGACACTGCAGTGCGAGCTTACTAAGTTCGTAGAGGCCTATCCTTTGAAAACGAAGGAAACCGTAAGTATTGCTAAAGCATTAGTTAATAATTTTATTTTAAGATTTGGAATACCTAATACCATCGCAACTGATCGTGGAACAGAATTTGTATCGTCAGTAATGGAACAGGTATGTAAACTTTTATGTATAAATAAATTAATGTCTACAGCGTATCACCATCAATCCATCGGTGCGCTCGAAAATTCACATAAAATAAAATAATTCACATAATTCATATAATTTAGGATCGTTTTTACGAATACAGTGTAATGGTCAAAAAGACACATGGAGTCACTGGCTACCATTTTGGTGTTACAGTTTCAACAATACAGTTCATACAGAGACAAAGTACACACCATTCGAACTGGTATTTGGTAGAGCTAGTATAGTACCATCTAGAGTTAGTCAGTACATAGAACCATTGTATAATCCAGAAAGTTATCCTTTAGATCTTAAGTATAGGTTACAAGTAGCACATCAAGATGCTCGTAATAATCTACTTATAAGTAAACAAAACCGTAAGAGTTGTTATGATAAGTCTTTAAATAATGTGACATACAGTAAAGGACAACAAATTTTAATTAGAAATGAAATAGCTAATAAGTTAGATCCTCAATGGGAGGGACCATTTGTTGTTTTAAATGATTTAGGTGTTAATGTAGAAATATTAAAATTTAATAAACCCTATTTAATCCATAAAAATAGAACCAAACCTTTGGTAACATAAGAAATGATATTAAGTTATATTTACGTAAAAAAAAAAAAAAAAAAAAAAAATTGTAAACTATATATATTTTTTTTTTTTTCTATCACCCCTGAGGTGAGGTGTAGTAGTACTACCTATAGTATAAGGTCTATGACCCTATCCATATGAATGTATCTTCTATTAATATATTAACACATTTATACTCTTGCAGTCAGTAATTAAAGGTAATCGCTTGAGAACAGTTGTTTCAATAACACTACATCCCCACACATGAATGCATCACAACGGCTTGTAGCTCATTGTTAAACATGAGTCTCGCCTCACAGACTCTCGCAAGAAAAGGACGACATGACCAAATAGCTAATGTACCATGTCGCGTGGACTGATAGTATGACAAAGCTAACTCGTGTGCTACCACGATCGATGGCAAAACACGTAGTCTAATAATTATGATTAAGTTCTTTAATCGAACTAACGATGTATTACTCAACCCTAGAAATCAGCGGTTTTATATGAGCAACTAAGTCAAGTTGAAATCAATAGCGGGCTACCTTTTGAATTAAAATTGGACGTATGAATGTCTGAAATAGTGCAGTCTCATAGTAAGTCGATCTCGGGGCGGAAAGGGCGCACGGGGCGGACGGGGCGGACGGGGCGCACGGGGCGGACGGGGCGGACGGGCAGTGCCCAGCCGAGTGATCGAAATCTCTCTTCCATTGCCAGCGAAGCTTTGTAATCTTGCAGCAGTTTTTGGCAAGAGATTCAGACTAAGCTCAGGTGAATCTCAACCTTATTCTTTGAGAGTAGAGTCGATGTTTGGTCAGTTGAGGAGGCTATTGGAAGTGGCAGTGGCGCCGTAAGGCAGGTCGTCGGCGTCGGGTCACGAAATAGATCGGCGCAGAGAGCCCACTCCGCACGAGCCCACTCCGCACGAGCCCACTCCGCACGAGCCCACTCCGCACGAGCCCACTCCGCACGAGCCCACTCCGCACGAGCCCACTCCGCACGAGCCCGCTCCGCACAGACCACGCGGCTACACACGATGTCGGTACTCCAACACTTAGCGATGTCGCTTTTTATTTGCTCACTCACTGGACAGGCAACGTGCTGACCGCGCTAGGCTACAAGTTGGACATGATCCGTTCTATTTCCAAGTTATTGTAATGTCCCTGTTGAGCTCAAGTTGTACTGACGTCGTGCTCAGCTAGTGCAGGTACTTCATTATGAGAAGTTCCGAGTGCCTAGTGACGTAATGACGTCATTAGGTGCGCGATATTGATTGGTTATTTCGAAACAAAGCTTTTTCGTTTTTAATCACGTTATTTTCTTCATTGTCATTTCTGTTTGTTTGAGAATTAATTGAGTAAAACGTTTAGTCAAAAATACGTCTTTTGAAGTGTTTCTGTGACAAATAAACTTATTTTTCTTTCTTTAAAACATGTTAATTTTCCATTTTTGCAAAGTAGTTACGAAAACTACTACTTTCAAACTTTTGACAGTAACATAAGAAATATAAAGACATGTTTATTTTGCAATGCATGATAGTAACAAATAGTGGAGATTCTCAGTTAACAAGTGCGTTTAATGTAGTTTAGGTAGAATGTGCTCGTGGCAGAGGCGAGCGCGGCGTTTGGCATTCGATGAAACACTCGAACGTCACAAGCATGCGGCGCGATAGCATCGCGAGCTACTCCTTGCTAGTAGACGATATGTGTTCAGTCCTGTCGACGAACGCCACCAAGTGTCAAGTTCAAATATAACTGCTTCCTGTGTCCTTGGATTATATTATTGTAATGAAAGCTACAGTCTTATTTTAACACTAGCTATGCCCCGCGACTTTGTTCGCGTGGAAGTCGTAAGATACACAATATACTAAAAACATTTTAATAAAACTCCTCCGAACCGCCGCGTTACATCGCCCGCCCGCGCTATTCGTTCACAATTTCATGGATTCAATTTTTTTTTATATTTTAGAAAAAAAGATTAGGGTTCCACACCCTAATATTTTTTCTAAACTATAAAAAAACTTAAAAAAAAAAACAATCAACCTCCAAAAAAGTCAAAGTCTTTGGATCTGTATTTTAGGTTTTTGCCACCGACTTCCGTAATTAAACTTATTTTTCAATTTGTAGTGTTTTTTTTGGATATCTTATCGCCACCTGTGAAATACTTATCATTGAGGAGTTCCCGTGGCCATCTGTGGTCTTCTCCATCAGTTCCACTTCACCAAATGATACTTTCTGAATGCAAATGCTTGACTTGTTGTTAAAAATATCAAAATCACTGTGTGTTTGCCTATAATATTTGAGGAGTTCCCTCAATTCCTCATGGATCCTATCATCAGAACTGGACTTTGATAAAAATGGGACCAATCTGGAAGTATGTCCTTTCAAATAAAAAATAATTTTCCAAAACGGTTTATAAAAGACGGAGTACTGAACTGTAACAAACATTAAAAAAAAACACAACCGAATTGATAACCTCCTCCTTTTTTTGAAGTCGGTTAAAAATGAGCCTACGTTACTCTTTATAACATCAGCTATCTGCCAATGACAGTCCCGTCAAAATTGGTCCAGCTATTTCGGAGATTAGCCGGAACACAGACAGACAAAAATTTTAAAAATTGTTTTTTTTTTGTTTTAAGTACCGTATGTACTTTCATATGCATTGAGTAAAAAGCTGTTATTTTGATATTACAAACAGACACTTCAATTTTATTTATTTGTATTTATTTGTAGAGTATAGACTTATCTATAAAAAAAAAGAAAAGTCCTGACTGAGTGACTCATCGACGCCCAGCCCAAACCTAGAAAGCTGAAATTTTGCACAGAGGTTCCCTTTATAATGTGGACAAGGAATAAGGAAGGATTTTCTAAATTCAACCCGTAAGGTACAATAGGGGATGAAACATGGAAAATCATCATTTTTGTTGTGTAAACCATGAAAATTGATATTTAGCATTCTCATAAAAAATGAAAAACGACGTGTTTTAACGTTACTAGATTTTTATAATAATCCAATAAAGTATACTACATACTACTGAATACACAAATAATTTATTTGAATTTGGATAAAACTGGAAACTTGTGCTATTTGTAAGTAAAGTTGATAATATTCCAAACCACAACATTCTACTGAGATAAATATTATTCTTTAATTAAGTAAAATGTGCAAAGAGAACATCTTGAGTACAAGAGCCAAGTTATGAAGTTAACGTCGTAGCGGCGTAGCGACGTGGCGCCCGGGGCGATCTCGTGCGTCACGAGTGCTACGATAACATCGCTACGCCGTAGCGGGCCTACGCCGTAGCGGGGCTACTCAATTAACTGACCTATTTGTGCAAAAGCCGATGTTCAATGGAAATATTAGATTCAGAAATTGAAATCAAATGTTTCCTGTCTTCACTTCAAATATCGATACTTAGTTTGTGTTCTCATGTTCGGATAGTGAAGAAATATTGCTTCAAACACGTCCTTCTCTCACTCGGATTTTTCTTGAATGGACCGATACCATAGTTGGGAAAAAGCAAGGCAGATTGATTGATGGAGACCGACACAATGGTGCAAATTATCTTATGACGTGTTTGGCGTGTAGGCACGGCAACATAACTGGAAACGTAACTGGCGGCGCAGAGCGCAGCTCGTGTACCGACAGCGTGCAGTGCTCAGCTCGTGTACCGACAGCGTGCAGAGCGCAGCTCGTGTACCGACAGCGTGCAGAGCGCAGCTCGTGTACCGACAGCGTGCAGAGCGCAGCTCGTGTACCGACAGCGTGCAGAGCGCAGCTCGTGTACCGACAGCGTGCAGTGCTCAGCTCGATACACTGCACGCTATGTACTGTTGCCTGCAGCAGGACGCTCGCTGAGATATTGAAGATATATCTTCCTAGATGCGGTATCGTTTGCTGGTAAATAACACTTTTATCATTTTCCATTGTCCGCTCTTTATCTGAAGTTTGATAAATGTACAATATGCCCAGACCCCCATGCCATGTACACCATTTAATGTCCAGAAAATCAATGTCCATTCCAAGGTTGCCTGGAAGAGATCGCGGTATGCGATAAGGCCGCCAATTGTATGTTTTGTAGTTTATAATTTATTTTTAGGTAATGTATAATCTGGTGTACAATAAAGTATGTATAAATAAATATGCCCTAAAAATGTATAAAAATAAAATACCTTTATTTCAGATAGAATAGTCCAAAGTGTTTAGTGGCTAGTAACAGTTGTGCTTGTGTTACATAATAATGTTCGTGTAATTAGTACTTCAATTCATTTCGTTACTTTACCATGATCCTACAACTACCTTACCCAGTGCCTTCGGATGGGCAGTCCGCTCTGCCAGCAATCATTTTCAGGATACCGTTCCGGGTGTGACGGAAGCGTACGCGTAGCGCTCTGCAAGATGCGTAATGCTCTGCCTCTTTTATTCAATTTGATCCTATAAATCGTCGGTTCTTGTGAATGCGGAAGTACTTCACGCACCCGAGCGTGCGCAGGCGCACGTAGGCGTTGCTTTACATGCTTTCAGCAAACATTTCGGATAGTTCAAGGATCATTCCTAAATGGCTCAGAGATAACTCAAACAAACTTCATTTATATTCGTACCTGTTTGAAATAAAACATAAAATGGATGGTTACGCCGCGAAGTTGGGACGTTAAACTGACTTAAAAACTTTATTTTATTTTATTGCCGAAGTGCCGACATTACAGCAATACTTGTTATTGGGTGCGGCCTACACAACTGTGCACATGATGTGCTCCATGTGCACACTCGCACGGTATGCGCAGTGTTCGAGCGAGCACAGTGTGCGCAGTGTTCGAGCGAGCACAGTGTGCGCAGCGTTCGAGCGAGCACAGTGTGCGCAGTGTTCGAGCGAGCACAGTGTGCGCAGTGTTCGAGCGAGCACAGTGTGCGCAGATCAGCGGGTTATAGGCTAGAACGTAAACATCGAGTTTGTACAGCTAATTATGACATGTCCGGTCGAGTGCCCCACTGTAGTTGGACACAGAAGGTCCACTGCATGCGACACGTGAACACAAGCTCACGGAGACAGCAAGAGATTGACATCAGTCAGTCATCAGTCATTATTTTTTATTTATTTTGATTTGATTTTATTTGGTTTCTATTAATTTACGTTTAGCATTGGGTGTAAATTACCTGAATTCGGTTTCCTACAAAATGGTTGAGCTGGATGGTGCTGATCCACGCGTCATGTTCGTGAACGGGTGCCGTCAGTGGAGACTGGTCATCTCTTAACTGCCAGGGCTTATTTTTAATCTTATAAATATTTTGAATTGTTTTTAATTATCTATTTTTTACATTGTTCTCACATATAGAAGCAACAAGAACAATGTACCCAGGATTTTGTAACAATTTTGATTTAAAAGAGTGTCCATGGAGTTTCTTGCCCATTCTTCTCCATAGAGATCTACGTTTTGGAATGGGCGACTAGCTTCAATTTTCTGACTAACTGACTGACTCTTTAACAATTCAAAAGTGCCTGTAATTGGTTTAATTGAAATAAATGCTTTGAGTTGAGTTTGAGTTTGAAATAAATTAATTTACATAACATCATATCGAATGTGATTGTGACTATCTGCTCGTATATTCTATTTAACTGCATGGAGTCAAGTTTTTAATTAACCTAACATACGATGCCTAGCCTCGCCCGGGTGATGCTACCGATCTGCTGACACACAACATCACGTCTGTATTTCCTGAAGGGCTAGGCAGAGGTGTGCCTACGGTACACCCACATTTCAAGTTTGGTGAATATATTAATCGGTAGCAGTAGTTCTACTGTGCTTTGCCACGTCAGGAAATTGTGCTGTACACACACACACTATTGCCCGCGTACGTCCAGTGTACGTCCAGTGGCGAACGCTGGCTCCAATCAGTGCGGCCGCTAGAGAGATGCACGTCTGCGTCACATCTGTCACACGCTATTGTCTCCGCGTGTCGGTGCTCCAACTGTGCATACAGACATACTCGAGTTGGGGCAACACAGAGAAACTACAGGCTAATTATACACTTCTGGACACATCTATTGGCCCACCTTAGAGTTTAGGTTTCGATGGCCCCTACCGAAATATGATTGCTAGATTGAACAAAAACTGTTGATGCAGTTTTAAACCTGATACATTTTACCATCTTTTTCGATCGTATTGTTTTAAATTTGAATTCAGAATACCATACGACATGGAGCTACGCCTAACAAGTCGGATATGCGCCTTGTTAAAGGCAATTGATTTTTGAATAAAAAACATGTTTTATCAAATAAAGGTTTAATTTAATAACGCGTGTTGCCTCCATGGGCATCTACCACAGCTCTCATACGATTAGGCATAGAGTTTATCAACCGCTCTATGAAATTTTGAGGGATCATCTCCCATTCCTCTTCTATGGCAGTTTTCAACTCCTGCATCGTCTGGGCAACTGGCTGACGAGCCCTAACACGTCTTTTTAGCTCGTCCCACATGTGCTCAATGGGGTTCATGTCTGGGCTTCTGGCTGGCCAGTCCATAACTGTGATGTTCACATCCCGAAGATATTCCCTGACGATGCCGGCCGCATGGGCTCTTGCATTATCATGCATAAAAAGGAAATTTGGGCCCACATAGTCCGAGTATGGTATCACGTGAGGTTCTAAGCACTCACGAATGTACCTTTCAGCATTTAATGTTGGCAGCCGTGGTCCTGTAACAACCTCAAGTTGAGTTTTGCCGCTCGCGGATATACCGCCCCAGACAGTCCATGAGCCACCGCCATAAGCAACCCTCTCTTCAAAGCAGCATTGTGCGAAACGCTCTCCCTTACGTCGGTAGACCTTCTTCCTTCCATCATTGCCATGTAACACAATTTTAGACTCATCAGAAAAGAGTACACGGCTCCAATCTTGCTGTGTCCAATTTAAATGACTGCGTGCGAAATGAAGGCGCGCTGTTCGGTGGGCTCGCGTTAGTTTGGGCCCATTAGCTGGCTTGTGTGGTACCATATCGCGTTCTTTTAACCTTCTCCGAACAGTTCGAGCGCTCACAGATACTCCGTGGAAGTCGCGAAGTTGGTTTTGTATCTCAATGGAGGTAAGGTGACGATTTCTCAAGCTGGTCGTCACGATGAATCGATCCTGCCTTTCAGTTGTGACCCGAGATCGTGGCCTTCCTTGGCGACGAACAAAGCCGCCAGTCTCTAGGTACCTCCGATAAACATTTCGGACCGCAGATCGACTTAAATTAAGTTGAGCACTCACGTTTCTTTGGCTGTGTCCGGCCTGAATAAGTGCCACAGCTTGGGCCAGGTGAAGTATCCATAGATTATTGATAGAACTTCACCTTAATGTTAAGAATAAGTAATGTTTGTTGCAAAACCAAAGATATCAATCACTTTTTCAAGAATTAAATCCAAGTAAACCAATAAAACCAAGTTTTCTTAGTATTCGATTGTTTGATATCAACAAACAGGCTCCAAATTGTCTTTTGTTTCTTTAAATTCTGTGTTCGAAATTCAAAAAAAGACTATTGAATGAAATTGTGAATGTGCCAGGTTCAAAACTGCATAAAAACTTTTTGCTCGACCTAATATAAAATTTTAGCTAGGACCAAACGAAACTGAAAATACAAGGTGGGCCAATAGATGTGTCCAGAAGTGTACATTTTATTTTTAGAAGTACAAAGTGAATTATTAGACGTTTTTTTAGATTCGCACACAATTTTTTTTTGTTTTTATGGTTCCGTACCTGAAGAGGAAAAAACGGAACCCTTATAGGATCACTTTGTTGTCCGTCTGTCTGTCAGTTAGTCAAGATCCCAGGATTAGGATTTTTCTCAGGAACGCGTGGAGGTGTACAGTATCAAATATGTAGGTCTACGGCCATTTATCTATACATACATACATATATAATAAATATATATATTTTAATTGTTATATGGGTGTATACCTGAAATAAAAATGATTTTATTTGATAATTACTTGTCCCAATGATTCATCAACGCAGAACCTACACCGCTGCCGCTGCCGCTGCCGCTGCCGCTGCCGCTGCCGCTGCCGCTGCCGCTGCCGCTGCCGCTGCCGCTGCCGCTGCGGCTACCAACTTGACATTCTGGCAGTTGATGCCTTTTATGTTACTAACATCCACTAAGGAAGCATTTTTGGAAATTTGAACTTTAAGGGGGTGAAAAGGGGGGATTTGTTTGTATGAAAAATGTTATTTCTTGAAGTAATAAACTTAAAACTCGGCAAAAATACTTATCTAAGTAAATGATGAAGTTTTTCATTTTTTGTTTTTCTAAACAAAAATACTTATCTAAGTAAATGATGAAGTTTTTCATTTTTTGTTTTTCTAAACAAAAATACTTATCTAAGTAAATGATGAAGTTTTTCATTTTTTGTTTTTCTAAACAAAAATACTTATCTAAGTAAATGATGAAGTTTTTCATTTTTTGTTTTTCTAAACAAAAATACTTATCTAAGTAAATGATGAAGTTTTTCATTTTTTGTTTTTCTAAACAAATACTTATCTAAGTAAATGATGAAGTTTTTCATTTTTTGTTTTTCTAAACAAAAATACTTATCTAAGTAAATGATGAAGTTTTTCATTTTATGTTTTTCTAAACAAAAATACTTATCTAAGTAAATGATGAAGTTTTTCATTTTTTGTTTTTCTAAACAAAAATACTTATCTAAGTAAATGATGAAGTTTTTCATTTTTTGTTTTTCTAAACAAAAATACTTATCTAAGTAAATGATGAAGTTTTTCATTTTTTGTTTTTCTAAACAAAAATACTTATCTAAGTAAATGATGAAGTTTTTCATTTTTTGTTTTTCTAAACAAAAATACTTATCTAAGTAAATGATGAAGTTTTTCATTTTTTGTTTTTCTAAACAAAAATACTTATCTAAGTAAATGATGAAGTTTTTCATTTTTTGTTTTTCTAAACAAAAATACTTATCTAAGTAAATGATGAAGTTTTTCATTTTTTGTTTTTCTAAACAACTCCATAAACGGGGATTGGGGGTGTCAAAGTTTGTCTGGAAGAATTTTAACTCGAAACTCAGTATTTATACTTAATACCGCAAAATAAAGAATGACGTGTATCAGGGTTTTTTGAAAATCTACCGCTATCGGGTGCTAAAGTAAGAAACCCACACGGACGAAGCCGCGCGGGAAGTGCTAGTGCGACATATTTCGATACTCGCAAATAAATCAAAACCTATATATATGGTACTTCCCGTTGACCTAGAATCATGAAATTTGGCAAGAAGCAAGGTCTCGCCGCACAAGTAAAGGATACACTCCGAAAATTGTTAATTTGTAGTTATAACACATAAAAAAAATGTTTTTGCATTTAGGGACATTTGCAGTTGAAGAATTGACCGTGACGTATATCGATGTACAGTCGGTGATAGCAGTTCACTGACCCCCCTAAAAATTACTCGATTTTGCACCCTCTGCTCATAACATTAAAGGTTATTCAATATGTATGAGTTTATCAGGCTAACACTACTCGAAGAACAGAAACAATAAATAATTTTGATACGCAAACTTGAGCTTTAAGATGTTGGTGTTAGGTCATTTACTATGTATGGGTATTTGTTACGCAATTTTCATTTTTATGCAGCAAGCCTTAAAGGTTAGGTTAATGTTCTGATAATTTTTGTCATTGCTACTAATATCTTATTTAATTTATCTTACTCAAGTTAATCTGTCGTTAATCAATCGTGTGTAAGGCCGAGACGTGGAAGATGCGAGTTCAAATCCTGTCTCAGTGTTTAATTTTGTTTTCAATATATAAATTGTTCGTTAAGTATCTCTTGCATTATTGTAAAGAACAAGCACATCAAATAAATTGATAAACTTTTCACCTTTTTCAATAAGTGGGTAGTTAGACGTCATTATGGGTATTCAACAAAAACTGCTATTGAAATGATTTTAGGAATATGGGGTAGAAGAATAAATTTAACAAGACATTGTATGCACAAATAGCAGTGAATACGCGCGAACATTTTTACCTTGCCTTACTAAATTGCGAAAATCCACGCCTTTTTTTCCTTTTTATTAATTATCAGTTTTGATAGTTTAGTCGTCATGTCTCAGTTGAGTGATTATTTAAAATACAAAATAATGTATTTGCATGAGGAGAATGTTAGTATTAAAGCGATTGCTAGGAAACTTAATATAGCGGTAAGTGTAATCTTTTTTATGCTTCATTTATACTTATAGCTATTCCTTAATTTGTTAGTTGGCTTAAAAACGCCGGTGAATGAATAATAGAAAATTAACTGTGTTTCATTATGAGACCATGTATAGGTCTAATGTGGTTTATCTAAACGTATTTTTGCAAACTTATTCGAAAAGTTATGCTTACTTCGTTACTAAAATTATGCTTATTGTGTTGTTTCAGAGAAATACAGTCAGATTGTGGCTAAGACGTTTTGAAGAGACAGGGAATATTCAAAAGGATCGTCCTGGACCAAAACCTGTAATGTATACTCCTGTGTCAGAACGTCACCAAGCAATTGTTAGAAGGCATACTGAACACCCATTTTTGCCTACTCAATCAACTGCAATGCAGTATAATGTTTCTGTTCAGACACTCAGAAAACATTTGCATGTTGCTGGACTGAAACAATACAAGCCAGCACGTAAAATTCAACTGACTGCTGCACATCGCCAAGCAAGGGTCTGCTTTGCCCAAGAATATCTCAGTTTTAATTGGGAAGATAATGTTGTCATATTTACTGACGAGAAGTCCTTTAAATCCGATAAGGATGGACGAAGAATTTTATGGCGAAAGAAAGGTGAACGTTATAATGAAGATTGTTTACTGTCGTGTAGAACCAGTGGTACAATAACTCTGGGCTACTGGGGCTGGATGTCTTCAATGGGACCTGGTGAACTGGTAGAAGTTGGTGGCCGCTTTAACAGTCACCAATACTTAGAAATATTACGGGACGTAATGTTACCGACTGTGCGTGTAGCTTACCCAAACACGGACATTTACTTCGTGCAAGATAATTGTGCCATTCACAGAGCTGCTGTGGTGCAAAATTGGTTAGCCAGTCAAGAAGATGTCAAAGTTATAAACTGGCCATCTAAAAGTCCTGACCTTAATCCAATAGAGAACTTGTGGGGTCAAATGCTTTTAAATTGGGACTCGTCTGAGGTGCGGACTAAAGAAAATTTGGCCCAACTTGTGACATCAACGTGGGAATTCATGAGAGGAAGTGATTGTTGTTGGAATATGGTGCGCGGTATGCGGAACCGCTTACAACAAGTTATAGAACAAAATGGTGCTCCACTTCGCTATTAAAAGCACCACTGAATGACTTCAGTGACCAGTGTTGGCCACAAACAATACTAACGTCAGTGTGTGTGTTTAATTAACTATTGTTATAATTTCTAACGAAGTATTTCGCATACCTAGTTTTTGTCAAAACCTTATTTATAACTAAAAATAACTACTTACAAAACAAATTGATATAGGTAAAACATTAACATATGGTAATGCTATTTTATTTAGTTAAATGATATTTAATGTGGTGATGTTATTGTTATGAAATAGAAATACATATTTCTAAATATTCTAACATGTTGATTCACTACATTAAACTCCGTGAAGTAAGTAACAACGTTAATAATAAGCAGGTAAATGTTATATCATTTACGTTATTCTTATAATAATTTTATTTATAAAATAAAATCGTTTTTACCATCATTACCGTTTTTTATTTCTGTTCAGCTTTTTTTTTTGTAGCTAAATTTATTATTTATAACTTAAAAAAAAATATTATAAAACAAAACGCGTAGCTGACAATATGTTAGTTTCGAACTCTCAACCTCGTTCTCGTCAGCTCACTACAGCTACTACTAGACCACACGAACATAGTGAATGTCGTTGAAATTAGCAATTATATTACAAGTTAAAACAATATTCAAGATCATACCTACCTTGACACTGCGTGTTAAAGATCAAATTCGAATAACTATTAATCATAGACGTTGAACCAGTTGTTCTAGTTCGATAAGCTTACTGTTAACAAGCAGAAGGTTCAAATTCGTTTAATTTTAAGGGGGTCAGTTAACTGCTATCACCGACTGTACCTATGGGAGAACATATTCTTCAATGTGTAAATGTAAGTTTGTTTTTAGGATAAATTCATCCTAACTACGCGAAACCCTTCATTGCTCATGTTCATTGTTCATTGTTCATGTGCGTGCTCCGACACTCACTTGGCCGGTTTTTTTAAAGGTGTTCTGTCCCGCTCTCGGGCAAAGCCTCTATTTCTTGTATTTCTGTCGATGTTAATGCTTCTCGCCCGCTGCTGAGTGAGCTATCCAAGGCTTCTCGGCACCGGCGCCTCTGTCCGGCGTGACCTCGTCCGGCTAGCTACAATATTACTTGTACATTTCGTCAAAGCACACAATGACCGTAGGAGAGTAACTTGTGAGAGATAAGGCGCGGCATCACGTGATAAAGCGTGCGCTGCTCAGACGCGGCGCGGCCATCCATCATCAGCGACCTTCGCGTCACGACACGCGACGCGACGCGACAGGCGTGCCATCGTGTGCAATCATACAGAAGCTCCATCGCAAGCAGGTTTTGTCTTTTTGTGAAAAAAATTGTGGCTAGGCATATTTGAAAAGATGAACAAAAACTTTCACATATGTGGGTACAAGTAAGCAAGCTAAATTATTACTTACTCCAGTCATAAGTCCATAATCTCATTGTTCATAGTTCCTGTTAACTAGAAAGACAGCACGATACGGGAAACTGTGGACTTGTAACGTGACGCACAACGCACGCGCAAGCTCTGCTGTGTTAGTGGCTACTGTTTTGTGTATATTAAAAAGCTGAAGAGTTTGTTTGTTTGTTTAGTTGAACGCGCTAAGCTCAGGAACTACTGGTTCCAATTGAAAAATTCTTTTTGGTGTTGGATAGCGCATTTATCGAGAAAGGCTATAGGCTATATAACATCACGTTACGACCAATAGGAGCGGAGCATCAATGAGAAATGTTGCAAAAACGGGGAAAATTTATTCCTTCCGTTGCGTGCGCTGCGTAAACGGTAAAAGTTACGTAAAAATCATGTATGTCGGAATTGCTCCTCTTAAAAAGTTCTAAAAAAAAGTCCATGATGGCATATGTCTATCTTTTAAGGTTGGCTCACTATAACTTTTTTAATGCTAAGTAAATTTGTTATAAAATAACAATAAGTAATACAATACAATACACTCAATATAGTAATACAATACAATAAGTAATACAATACAATACACTCAATATAGTAATACAATACAATAAGTAATACAATACAATACACTCAATATAGTAATACAATACAATAAGTAATACAATACAATACACTCAATATAGTAATACAATACAATATAGTAATACAAACAGTCAGTGACTTGCGAAGGTGTCTTCATAAACGTGGTATTAATATAGTAATACAAACAGTCAGTGACTTGCGAAGGTGTCTTCATAAACGTGGTATTAATCCACATCCAAATAAATAGTTTCATAATCAAGGTTGATTAAGTACATGTAAATTCCTCTTTAAATTATTCAGATCAGACCTTTTGTTTAGAAATTAAGACGAGTATAAACATGCTTAAAGTAAGAAGATTGCACTTAGTCTATAGTTACCGACACATTTTATTTTTTATTGACTGTTTGAACGCGCTAATCTCTGTCACTGCCAGTCGGATTTGAACAATCCTTTTTGAATTTTATAGCCCAATTCTTGATAAGGGCTGTATGGTATGTACCATTACGCTAGGACCCTGAGAAGCCGAACAAAAAGAAAAAAAGTAAAAACGAGCGCTAAGCGAAAACGAAGTAACAGCGCGGGCAGGCGATGCGATGCGACGGGGTGGGGCGGGGGAATAAGAAACGCGTGAACGTCGCGGGCGGAAGCTAGTTGTTAGATAAAGGTGAACCTTCTGCATTTATTTGTATGGTTATTGCTTGGCGATACACGAACGTTAAAAGTGGATGGTAGTAGTAGGACAGAGGACTATTCATCATTATTTATGTACCGAGGCGGCGCACATGCTGTTACATTATATCTACTTATAGTGGCTGATAGTTTCAGCCATACCCGCTTCACTGCTCGAAACTAAAGCTATTTGCAGGTTCCGATGAGGATACATGGCTTTGATCTTTCTTTGATCGCAGGTTTACTTTGTTTTCGATGGTCTGTTACTGGATGTGACGATAAGGAACTTGATGATGTTACTGGATGTGACGATAATGAACTTGATGGTCTGTTACTGGATGTGACGTTATATAAGGATCTCGATGGTCTGTTACTGGATGTGACGATAAGGAACTCCATGGTGTTACTGGATGTGACGATAAGGAACTTGATGATGTTACTGGATGTGACGATGACGAACTTGATGGTCTGTTACTGGATGTGACATAAGGATCTCGATGGTCTGTTACTGGATGTGACGATAAGGAACTCCATGGTGTTACTGGATGTGACGATAAGGAACTTGATGGTCTGTTACTGGATGTGACGATAAGGAACTCGATGGTCTGTTACTGGATGTGACGATAAGGAACTCCATGGTGTTACTGGATGTGACGATAAGGAACTTGATGGTCTGTTACTGGATGTGACATAAGGATCTCGATGGTCTGTTACTGGATGTGACGATAAGGAACTCCATGGTGTTACTGGATGTGACGATAAGGAACTCGATGGGCTGTTACTGGATGTGACGATAAGGAACTCCATGGTGTTACTGGATGTGACGATAAGGAACTTGATGATGTTACTGGATGTGACGATAAGGAACTTGATGGTCTGTTACTGGATGTGACGATAAGGAACTCGATGGTCTGTTACTGGATGTGACGATAAGGAACTCGATGGTCTGTTACTGGATGTGACGATAAGGAACTCCATGGTGTTACTGGATGTGACGATAAGGAACTTGATGATGTTACTGGATGTGACGATAATGAACTTGATGGTCTGTTACTGGATGTGACGTTATATAAGGATCTCGATGGTCTGTTACTGGATGTGACGATAAGGAACTCCATGGTGTTACTGGATGTGACGATAAGGAACTTGATGATGTTACTGGATGTGACGATGACGAACTTGATGGTCTGTTACTGGATGTGACATAAGGATCTCGATGGTCTGTTACTGGATGTGACGATAAGGAACTCCATGGTGTTACTGGATGTGACGATAAGGAACTTGATGGTCTGTTACTGGATGTGACGATAAGGAACTCGATGGTCTGTTACTGGATGTGACGATAAGGAACTCGATGGTCTGTTACTGGATGTGACGATAAGGAACTTGATGGTCTGTTACTGGATGTGACATAAGGATCTCGATGGTCTGTTACTGGATGTGACGATAAGGAACTCCATGGTGTTACTGGATGTGACGATAAGGAACTCGATGGGCTGTTACTGGATGTGACGATAAGGAACTCCATGGTGTTACTGGATGTGACGATAAGGAACTTGATGATGTTACTGGATGTGACGATAAGGAACTTGATGGTCTGTTACTGGATGTGACGATAAGGAACTCGATGGTCTGTTACTGGATGTGACGATAAGGAACTCGATGGTCTGTTACTGGATGTGACGATAAGGAACTCCATGGTGTTACTGGATGTGACGATAAGGAACTTGATGATGTTACTGGATGTGACGATGACGAACTTGATGGTCTGTTACTGGATGTGACATAAGGATCTCGATGGTGTGTTACTGGATGTGACGATAAGGAACTCCATGGTGTTACTGGATGTGACGATAAGGAACTCCATGGTGTTACTGGATGTGACGATAAGGAACTTGATGATGTTACTGGATGTGACGATGACGAACTTGATGGTCTGTTACTGGATGTGACATAAGGATCTCGATGGTCTGTTACTGGATGTGACGATAAGGAACTCCATGGTGTTACTGGATGTGACGATAAGGAACTTGATGGTCTGTTACTGGATGTGACGATAAGGAACTCGATGGTCTGTTACTGGATGTTACGATAAGGAACTCCATGGTGTTACTGGATGTGACGATAAGGAACTTGATGATGTTACTGGATGTGACGATGACGAACTTGATGGTCTGTTACTGGATGTGACATAAGGATCTCGATGGTCTGTTACTGGATGTGACGATAAGGAACTCCATGGTGTTACTGGATGTGACGATAAGGAACTCGATGGTCTGTTACTGGATGTGACGATAAGGAACTTGATGATGTTACTGGATGTGACGATAAGGAACTTGATGGTCTGTTACTGGATGTGACGATAAGGAAGTCGATGGTCTGTTACTGGATGTGACGATAAGGAACTCGATGGTCTGTTACTGGATGTGACGATAAGGAACTTGATGGTCTGTTACTGGATGTGACGATAAGGAACTTGATGGTCTGTTACTGGATGTGACGATAAGGAACTTGATGATGTTACTGGATGTGACGATAAGGAACTTGATGGTATGTTACTGGATGTGACGATAAGGAACTCGATGGTCTGTTACTGGATGTGACGATAAGGAACTCGATGGTCTGTTACTGGATGTGACGATAAGGAACTTGATGGTCTGTTACTGGATGTGACGATAAGGAACTCCATGGTGTTACTGGATGTGACGATAAGGAACTTGATGATGTTACTGGATGTGACGATAAGGAACTTGATGATGTTACTGGATATGACGGTAATGAACTTGATGGTCTGTTACTGGATGTGACGTTATATAAGGATCTCGATGGTCTGTTACTGGATGTGACGATAAGGAACTCCATGGTGTTACTGAATGTGACGATAAGGAACTCCATGGTGTTACTGGATGTGACGATAAGGAACTTGATGGTCTGTTACTGGATGTGACGATAAGGAACTCGATGGTCTGTTACTGGATGTGACGATAAGGAACTCGATGGTCTGTTACTGGATGTGACGATAAGGAACTCCATGGTGTTACTGGATGTGACGATAAGGAACTTGATGGTCTGTTACTGGATGTGACGATAAGGAACTCGATGGTCTGTTACTGGATGTGACGATAAGGAACTCCATGGTGTTACTGGATGTGACGATAAGGAACTTGATGGTCTGTTACTGGATGTGACGATAAGGAACTCGATGGTCTGTTACTGGATGTGACGATAAGGAACTCGATGGTCTGTTACTGGATGTGACGATAAGGAACTCCATGGTGTTACTGGATGTGACGATAAGGAACTTGATGGTCTGTTACTGGATGTGACGATAAGGAACTCGATGGTCTGTTACTGGATGTGACGATAAGGAACTCGATGATGTTACTGGATGTGACGATAACTTATACCTTCTTATTTCTATTGGGTTACAAGGTTCAGTACATTGAAATATGAGGGCTCAGGGCAATTGAAAGTGGTGGAAGTTAGTACAGCATTCAGGGAAACCTTTTACGTCGTGCAACAAATATCATAAATAATTAACTCGATCATGCTGATGCCAGCTGTTGAGACCTTACTCAAGACCAACTTGATAAACTTGAGCGGCTTCAAAACTTTTGTATAAGGTTCATATACGGTTTGCGCAAATATGACCATGTTTCCGAATTTCGTGTAAAGCTCAAGCGTTTACCTTCGCCTTCGCCGGAATGCTCATATTCTTTCCCTTTTGTATAATGTGCTCTTTTCCCCTTCCACCCCTCTCTATCTCAAGAAACGCTTCCAGTTTCTTTGCGACTCCGACACGAAATTAAGATCATCAGATAACTTGAAGCTTTTCCTTGACAAATCCTTTACAGTCCAGGCCGCTCGTTCGTAAAATGCATTAGCAGTTTCAATAAAGCGCGCGCAATCGCTGCCTGTGTTTAAACAACTCTTGAAGGAACATTACTTGTTGATGTGGTTTTATTCTCGTTGCTGGCTGATAGTCGTCTTTTGTTTTCGTTGCTTTCATATTTAGTATGTATGTATCTATGTATATATTATATGGCATATTTATATACTGTATAGCATATGTACTTATCTGTGTATCTATTATAAATAGTATATTGTACTTGTATACTTTCTATTTGCACCTAGAACAACCCCATTTAATGTCCAGAAAATCACTGTCCATTCCAAGGTTGCCTGGAAGAGATCGCAGTATGCGATAAGGCCGCCAATTGTATAATTTGTAGTTTAAATTGTATCTTTATGTAATATATAATCTGGTGTACAATAAAGTATATGTAAATAAATAACGAACTCACCAATCACAATATATCACAGCAGCAGCGGTTCCTGTATGTAAGAGTAAATACTTAGTTTGTTGACATAATAATATTCCTGGGAACACTGGAGCTGGAGCCGACCGAACATGTTTGCGAAAGGCGGATAGTAATGATTGAGGAACAAGTCGCGTACTTATTGGGCGCAGATGTGTGCCGGCCGCCTCCAATAAATCAGTGGAGGGTATCTCTCATGTTCGGGCAACACACATAACTCGCCGACTTGTTCTATTAGGAGGGCCGGACAGCGCCGGACAGCACCCATGTGTGCACAATGGATCTAGTTTTTATCGTGAGTGCCGAATATAATGTTATCCGAATAAATTGCGGACCAAGCGTATGGACGCGGGGGGTGGAGCGATAGGGGGGGGGGGGGGGGGGCAAAGTATTGAGACGATTACAACGGATTATCCTGTAATAGAATCTTGGAAACCTACTGTCTTGTTCATTTGAAACAGTTGTCAGATAATTGATAAAATAATGGACATCGTGTCGCTATGGGATTCTTCGTTAACATTTCACAGCAATTGCTTCATAAACAGCGTTCGCTTTTACGTGATTGCTTCATAAACAAATCGAAGCTACGCTTCTGTGCTTCGCGCGAGTGCGACGTGCCGAGTTATTGCGGTCACGTCGCTAACTTTGTGGGCGAGGGAGTCGCCGGGGGCGGCCGCGCTGAGGGGAGCGGGCGGGGCAGGTCCCGGTCCGTTTGCTCAAGCCTTCTCAGCAAGTGAAGATGGCGCGACAATCGATAGCCACCTACTAATTGTACAAATTGTAACACGAACAATTAAGTAAAGCTCGAAGCAGTATGAAACGCCTTATTAGAATGTGGGGTGTATACTGTAGGGACATGCGGCCGACACGAGCGCCGCTGTGTGCTTGTCGACGTGTACTGAAGCGCTCGACTGCGCCGCCGCCGCGCCGCGTGGCTGAGCTTCCTTCTGTCCTGTACTTATAACACGGCACTCAGTTACACACACAATAAAGATACAATACAACATACATACAGCTACCTGTTGGTCATACTTCTGTTCTACTAAGTTTACTGTCACTTACAGTGTCCCGTGCCTGCGAACCTGGAATGGACTTCAGCCGATCTATTCTGTAAACATCACACCGTGAGCACTTAGGTGAAGTGAGTTTGAAGTGAGCTCAATCCTTAGTAGAGTAAGGTGGGATGACAGTTCACACCACGCTCACTTCACCTAAATTTTCACGATGGGATCTTTACAGAATAGCACCACAGATATATCACACTTTCACTAATGGTAATTTCAAGTGCACACTTTTCAAGTGGTTTTATCAAAATTGTTGCCTCCGAGCTACCGCGGTACCTCACGTTGTTATGATAACATCGCGGGAGGGTCGCGCTCCTTGCGTCCCCTCCCCCCCCCCTCCCCCCCGACCACTCTGCCTCCTCCCTCGCTCACGTGGATTTATGGATTTATCAATGACCCCCAATTACATCCGTTAACGAGCTTACCTTCCGAGAAGAAGCAGTGTGCCCACAGTTGTGAACCTTTCACTGTTCAAGTTCAAACACTCGCGGTTCGTTTGTGCAGGCACATCTGTTAATACTTACACCGAAGTAGGCGAAATACTGATTATAATCGTACGTTGTACTTTCGTAAAGGTTACATTAAAACAGATTTCCCGTGTACATGTCCCCCCCCCCCATCTCTTTCAAATAGCCGTAGAGTTGCGACTGGGATCTAATTAGCTAAAAAGTGTGCGACGGAAGTGGAGCGAAGCAACTCGTGAACAGAACACTCGGATACTACAGCGAGGCGCCGGTCGAAAGTGAACTCGGATATCAAATAGTACTTGCCTACGCGTTCTATTTTATTTCTAGAAATATTGAAGATGAATCGCTAAATGGCGTCGTCCACAAATAACTTGTGCCTAATCTGTGCCACTGTGTGTGGCTGTGCCGCCACAGCGCCGCTGTGTGTGGCTGTGCCGCCACAGCGCCCCTGTGTGTGGCTGTGCCGCCACAGCGCCCCTGTGTGTGGCTGTGCCGCCACAGCGGCGCTGTGTGTGGCTGTGCCGCCACAGCGCCCCTGTGTGTGGCTGTGCCGCCACAGCGCCACTGACAACAAATGCCGATGTCCATCGGGAACCTAACCTAACGTAAAATACATGTTAATATGCAAAAAGTCAACTACGTTCTAAAATAATATCAACCAATGAATAAACTCAACTTATTGCTGTCTACTGCCTGTCGGTACTACTGCCTGTCGGTACTACTGCCTGTCGGTACTACTGCCTGTCGGTACTACTACCTGTCGGTACTAGCGAGACGGCAAGTGCCTGTCGGTACTAGCGAGACGGCAAGTGCCTGTCGGTACTAGCGAGACGGCAAGTGCCTGTCGGTACTAGCGAGACGGCAAGTGCCTGTCGGTACTAGCGAGACGGCAAGTGCCTGTCGGTACTAGCGAGACGGCAAGTGCTCACGGCCGCCGCCTGAGGACTCGTCGCCCTCCCGGAGATAAAGCTGACATGTTTCGTGTGGTCTCACGCCCACGCCGGCACCCTCTAAACTGGACCTCAGCCACGCCGCCTGGCGCAGCAGCTCCCTGCCGCTAACTGCTGAGGAGAGCACCTGCTGTTCCTCCGTCTGTATGTAAGAACTACGATTTACGTGAATGTGTGACGCTATCCGTAAGCTTACGTATTCAATTACAAGGATCAGTTTCTCGGCCGAGATTGTGTTACAGCGGGGATCACACGCCGCCGCCCGCACCGCCCGCACCGCCCGCACCGCCCGCACCGCCCGCACCGCCCGCACCGCCCGCACCGCCCGCACCGCCCGCACCGCCCGCACCGCCCGCACCGCCTCGCCGCTCGCTCGAATAAATAAAATGCCAACATTACATGCAATCACTTTCATCTTCCACACGCGCCAAGTCATCCTAGCAAATTGTTTTCATTTTCTGTTAACATTTATTTAATTTAGCTTCTTAGGGCTTCCAGCTAAATCGAATTTGATATATAATTAAATGAAGTCGACGTCCGCACGGCGGCGGAGGACCTGCCGCCAGGTGGCGTTAGCTGTACTCTGTTGCTGACGCTGGTTTCTCTGTTGGGTTTTCTCTGTTTAGTTAAGTACTAATCTTGGGATTTGAATGTGAAAGTGAGCTCAAACGTTGCTCGGAGGGCCCACCGGCTGCCATATTTGTCCAACAAACACGTCATAATTACTTTCATTAAGCCCGAGAGTACCCATAATTAGTTTTTTTTCCAATAAATCTAAGTATAGGGATTTTCAATAGGGACAAGGTATCTTTGATAGCTAATGTCAGCCATATTAGATTGTCTATTGGCGCGAAATTTAGACAGATGCGTCATTAATATAAACGTTCGGCATTTGGCAAGATGAGTCGCTCTACAGTTGAACAGCACGTTGAAATGATTAAAGTGTATTTCCAAAACTGCAGTTTTATTCGTCAAACGTTTTATTGAAAGAGAAATTCAACGGGTTCCTGATCTCAAGATACGGGGACAAGACATAGCCTCCAAGGTCTTGTGATTTAACGCTCCTTGATTATTTTATGTGGGCTTATGTGAAATCACTGGTGTTTGCAAACAAGGCAAGAACTATCGAAGACATAAAGAGTACCATCACACGCGTCATCAATGAGATAGAGATGTCATTATCTCAAAAAGTGATGGAAAATTGGAGCTCTCGTATTCACGCTAATTGTAGCGTGAATACGACGTAATTGTGGCTTTGTATTGACAAAGCCGAGGTGGTCATTTAAATGATATGTATTCCATACATAATGCCAACAATAAGCATTCAAAAAAAGAAAAAAATAATAATTTCAACAATCAATGTGTTTTTCTTTCAATTCAAATATATACGGTCCATAATTAAAAACCCTGTATGTTCGTCCCAACTCGACAATATAATAGCCGTCATTAAAATCTCGACGTGGATCCAGCAGTCGATAAAACTGCACTCTCGTTTGATTGATAGCCGACTCAATTGGCAACGGCTATCATTGGCAGTGCCATCAATTGCCTCTGACCATTAGGGGCAATTAAGTTGACAGGTAATTGCTGGATAATCGCGATAGAAGTGATATACTACGAAACGATTTTATGTCAACCGATATTATTGCACAAAATATAGGTATATATAAGTACATAGTTCGATGAACTGTGACCAGGCTAACGCTTACCACGCATTCTTTATAGCACGGCAATATTAGACGAAAAGTGAAGTGTGGAATACTTCATGTGATTTTGTACCAAGAGCTCATTATGTATACCTGTCTCGTTATCCAGGCAATACACACAGAGTTGTTGCCTAGTTTAAATGTAGATTCAGTCATTACGGCAATAAGAAGAATGACAGTACGACGTGGCTGGCTCAGGACGATAATGTCTAAGAACGGAACGAACTCCCGCGGTGCCGACACTGCAGTGCAGCTGCGCAGGTATCTAATAACGGAACGAACTCCCGCGGTGCCGACACTGCAGTGCAGCTGCGCAGGTATCTAATAACGGAACGAACTCCCGCGGTGCCGACACTGCAGTGCAGCTGCGCAGGTATCTAATAACGGAACGAACTCCCGCGGTGCCGACACTGCAGTGCAGCTGCGCAGGTATCTAATAACGGAACGAACTCCCGCGGTGCCGACACTGCAGTGCAGCTGCGCAGGTATCTAATAACGGAACGAACTCCCGCGGTGCCGACACTGCAGTGCAGCTGCGCAGGTATCTAATAACGGAACGAACTCCCGCGGTGCCGACACTGCAGTGCAGCTGCGCAGGTATCTAATAACGGAACGAACTCCCGCGGTGCCGACACTGCAGTGCAGCTGCGCAGGTATCTAATAACGGAACGAACTCCCGCGGTGCCGACACTGCAGTGCAGCTGCGCAGGTATCTAATAACGGAACGAACTCCCGCGGTGCCGACACTGCAGTGCAGCTGCGCAGGTATCTAATAACGGAACGAACTCCCGCGGTGCCGACACTGCAGTGCAGCTGCGCAGGTATCTAATAACGGAACGAACTCCCGCGGTGCCGACACTGCAGTGCAGCTGCGCAGGTATCTAATAATGGAACGAACTCCCGCGGTGCCGACACTGCAGTGCAGCTGCGCAGGTATCTAATAACGGAACGAACTCCCGCGGTGCCGACACTGCAGTGCAGCTGCGCAGGTATCTAATAACGGAACGAACTCCCGCGGTGCCGACACTGCAGTGCAGCTGCGCAGGTATCTAATAACGGAACGAACTCCCGCGGTGCCGACACTGCAGTGCAGCTGCGCAGGTATCTAATAACGGAACGAACTCCCGCGGTGCCGACACTGCAGTGCAGCTGCGCAGGTATCTAATAACGGAACGAACTCCCGCGGTGCCGACACTGCAGTGCAGCTGCGCAGGTATCTAATAACGGAACGAACTCCCGCGGTGCCGACACTGCAGTGCAGCTGCGCAGGTATCTAATAACGGAACGAACTTCCGCGGTGCCGACACTGCAGTGCAGCTGCGCAGGTATCTAATAACGGAACGAACTCCCGCGGTGCCGACACTGCAGTGCAGCTGCGCAGGTATCTAATAACGGAACGAACTCCCGCGGTGCCGACACTGCAGTGCAGCTGCGCAGGTATCTAATAACGGAACGAACTTCCGCGGTGCCGACACTGCAGTGCAGCTGCGCAGGTATCTAATAACGGAACGAACTCCCGCGGTGCCGACACTGCAGTGCAGCTGCGCAGGTATCTAAGCAGCTGCGCAGGTATCTAAGCAGCTGCGCAGGTATCTAAGCAGCTGCGCAGGTATCTAAGCAGTGGGCGGACCTACTTAGTGATTTCGCTATCACATCACACAAGATATGGAATGGAGGTTCGCTGACCCCGGGCAGTGGTCTCGAACCTACCGATTTTTCGGTATTTCTACCGATATGGGCTCTGTTCTGTAAATTTTTTTTCAATAAATAAATGAATTTGATTGAATATTTTGTCAAGTACCAATTTTGGGTACAAATATACCGATTTTAGCTGGCAACTCTACCGACCTCGCTCTATGACGTTCGAGACCACTGCCCCGGGGCATCAAACCGAGGAGGTGCGTCGGGACCCTTGATAAAGAGTGTAAAAGCGTCCCGCTGTCCTTCTGACGGAGATTAAGCATACTATCAACGTGCGATTGCTTACTCACGTGAGCATGGAACCAGACGACGAGGAACCGCTTACAGCTAATCATTTCTTATGAGGCGCGCTACGGGCCCGCCCCCCACCATACAATGCGATGTAGCGGGCCGACGGACGTGGCGTGTATCACAAGCGCTAGCGGTTAGATGCTGGACCCGCTGGATGAACGAATATTTACCAATATTAATAGCACGCGGTGACGCACGAGATTCGCGCGCACAGACATCACCAGGGAATATCGTAGTTATCGCGGACGGTCAGCTGCCGCGTGGCGTGTGGCCTTACGGAAAGGGCATCAAGACGATAGGAGCCCAGATGGAGTGGTGCGTAGCGCCGAGGTACAGACGCGTTGAGCCGTATTCAGACGCGCAGTAAGGAGACTCGTTGTCTTGCCGAAGGAGTTGAGTCGCAGGCTGTGCCGGGGCGAGACTGTTACGCCAAAAAAATACACAAATCGCTATAGGTGTGCCTATAATATTTGAAGAGTTCCCTTCATTTCTCCAGGATCCCATCATCAAATCCTTTTTTTTTTTTGTGGATGGGAAATCATCAAATGATTTCTCCCGCTCTGGGCGGAGCGGGAGGGCGTGTCAGACTTTTACTGACTAAAACCCACCCGTGTTCCTTCTGTTGCCTGTGCCGGGGCCACGGTAACTCTTTCGAACATCCCGCAAATCCTGACCTGATAACCTGGAAAGTATAACTTTTAAACAAAAAAGAATTTTCTAAATCGGTCTATCCGTCTTCGAGTACACGTGCGAGTTAGGTGATAGCCCTCGCTTATATTCATTCATAATGCATATAAGCGAGTACATGGGTTAACAAGAATTCAGAAAGTCTTTACGAATAAAACGATCTGCTATTGGTTGATAAAATGTGCATAAAAATCACCATTAAGGGGGTTATTATAAGGCAATAGCAGAATTATCGCGGGGGGACGAACCGCGGATTTTGCGCCGAAAATTTACATCACAATAAATAAATAAACTAAAACCTAATTCTACTGTAGATCCAGACAACATTCCCGCGTACATCTTAAGGGTGTAAAGATGCATTGCTTCCTAAATTGTTTGAATCCATATTACAGAAGTTGATTAGTTACCAGATTCATGCATTTCTTTGTGACTCTCAGCACGGCTTTCGATCAAACCGTTCTGTTAGTACATACCTTTTAAAGCTTGTGGATATCATCTCGCAGTACTTGGACAAAGGTATACAGATTGATGTTGTCTATTTCGACTTCAAAAATGCCTTTGATCACGTAGATAATGACATGTTACTGGCAAAACTTAGTAACATCGGCATTTCACCAAAACTACTCATTTTTTTCGGGAGTTATATGCGGGTCCGTCAACAATATGTCAGACATGGTTGCTTCGTTTTAGACCCATATCACACTCGCTCTGGTATTAGTCAAGGGATCATTTTGGGACCTTTATTATTCGGAATTATGGTAAATGATCTTGAGAAGGTTCTCAAACACACCAGGTGCTTGCTCTACGCTGATGATCTCAAGTTGATATATGGTGTTGAGGATAGCCGGTACATTAACTCTTCAGGAGGACATTAACTCAGTGTTACAATGGAGTATTGAAAAAAAGCTCCTAATCAATACGGGTAAATGCAGTGTTATGTCCTTTAGTTGCGCTCAAAACCTTCGCCATGTGCAGTACTTCCTTGGGACAGAACCGATTACCCGTGTTAATTCGGTAAAAGATCTAGGAGTTTTCTTTGTCCCGCGACTAACCTTCCACGAACATACGCGGTCTCTTGCCACTGATTCATACCGAAGACTAGGTTTCACTATTCGGAAAATGCGAGAAATTAACAATCCTCTGGCCATTAAATTGGTTTATACGGCTTTAGTGAGAAGTAAACTAGGGTCAGCTTTAATTATTAGGAACTCTTATGAAAGTACTTACGCCTTGCTTCTTGAGAATGTCCTAAAATTTTCCTTAGATTTTTATTTATGAAACTCTTCGAGTACTATCCATTCTTGTATCCCACAAATGTTTTACTTGGAATGCTCAAATTTAACTCTCTTGAAGTTAGGCGGTTACTTTTAAGTCATGTTCGCTTGTCGTGTTCTTCATGGGGAGTCTGATTGCCCGGAACTTGTAGCTCAGCTGGTGAGACTTTTTGTTCCTCTTGTACCCAAATACCAACTCAGACCGCGACGACACGGATTTTTGGCCGTTCCGTCAGCGCGCACGGTTTCGCATTCCAACTCGCCCTAGGTTCGCGCGCTCCCAATGCTGAATGCTCTGCGGGTATCGACACAGGAGTGTAATTTGTTTGCCGCGAGATAGATAGACGTATGTTGTGCATGTTTGAGGTTCTGTGGGATGATGGACGAAAGATGAATTAAATGTATTTAGTTCGCCAAACTATTATTGTATTGTCATTTGCTAGTTTTAGTTGTTTTGTTATTGTTGTATATTATTTCTTATTTTATTCCTATCTTTTTGTAAATATGTCTGTTTTTATTGAAATTTAACTGTGCAATAATTTGAATCCACACCACAGCCACTTGGGCTTTGTTAATTTTTTTTTTGTTTTTTTTTGTTTGGAAGAAATGCGTCCCTTTTTTTTCTGACATTATGTTATTACTATAGACTTATTGACTATATATAGACTATAGATTTATTGTTTACTAATCTTTTAATACAATCATTGCAAACTATAGTTTTGTATAGATTAGAAGCATCTTTTCAATTTTGTAAATGTGAGTACCATGGAGCGGTTTTATGTTATGATGTAGCTATGTTGACTTGAAAGAGTATGGCAGTTGAGAGTATGTCATGCTCACTCAAATGTCTCGCTGATGGTGGCGCGTGTGTTGGATCATTCGGTTCCCTACAAAATGGTTGAGCTGGATGGTGCTGATCCACGCGTCATGTTCGTGAACGGGCGCCGTCAGTGGAGACTGGTCATCTCTTAACTGCCAGGGTTTATTTTTTAGCTTATATTTTGAATTGTTTTTAATTATTTATTTTTTACATTGTTCTCACATATACCTAGAAGCAATAAGAACAATGTACCCAGGATTTTGTAATAATTTTGATTTAAAAGAGTGTCCATGGAGTTTCTTGCCCATTCTTCTCCATAGAGATCTACGTTTGGAATGGGCGACTAGCTTCAATTTTCTGACTAACTGACTGACTCTTTAACAATTCAAAAGTGCCTGTAATTGGTTTAATTGAAATAAACGGTTTGAGTTTGAATCTGGGTCTGTAATGCTGTGCATGTTTTTATCAAATAAATTATGTAAACGTTACCTAAAATTGTTATAGTAAAGATGGAGTAATGCGACCGCTCCGCATTATATTTAGGAGTAGACCTTTTGCAGCAGCTCACGTAGAGTGATGTGACATCGAGTGGTGGATATCGAGTGACGTCATCAGACGTGTCCACTCGTAGTGAGATGTGTGCGCTGGTGTCTGGTGTCTGGTGTCAAGGTCTGCGTTTTGAAGCGTGTGTGCTCAGTGTCGAATGCCGCGTCAGTCATGAGAACTCGATCGACTCAAAGGGGCGAGATGACGGATAGACGTCCTTGGTTTTTAGTTCACATTCAGCATTCGCTTACAGTTGTAAGCGAATGCTGAATGTGAACCTCCAACACACACCCCCCGCAACACAGTTGTGTTGCGGGCGATTTAACAAGTACCTAACTACCTACATAGATGAATATGATAAAATTATGAAGTCGGCTATTTGTTTTAAAACGACTGTGATATATCGTAATACGTAAACGTGCGCTGTTCGATAAATAATAGAAAATGTTGTTAAATCAACGCTGAGCCGCGTGTCTATCCGTTGGTGGAGGCTCGGTTGGATTGATTCCTTGCCGTGACTATGAGATAGTTGTGAGTACAAGTAATAAAATGGTAGCGTCGAACGTGGAGTCACCTCCCCGAGGTGCGCTGCGTGTGCTGCGTGTTGTGGCGACCGCCATGTCGCCGTCGCCTGCACGACCACCGCAACCAGTACACAGAACACGACGCTCAGCACAGTGCCCGGCCGCTAGTCAGTAGTTCGTACTTAACTACACGTCGAGCTTGAGACCGTGACTGGCACACAGGTGTGGTGTGACAGGTGAGAGTGGCGTGAGTGACACACGACCGAACTCTTTCCTAATGCCAATGCGTCATAAAATATATTGCGTCGTACTGTATATTAATGTCTACGTGAATGTATAAATTCATTTTCCTGACAGTGTATGATATGATAGTGTAGCGTCACTTGTAAATGTACTTACATATAAATATATTATATACAAATATAAATGTAGGTATATATAAAAACCGTGTTAGTATTTTAAGTAAGTATCCTAAATAAATACTTTGTTTTATATAAATCAATTATTAGCACTTATATGATATGTAAACCAACGGACAAACTGATTTCCCTAAATGTAACAAGCAAGCGCGTGAGTCACTGATCGGTTGCGACGACTGGCGGCGTCCGCGCAGCGAGCGGGACCCCTCCCGCTTCCTCGCACTTCACCAATCGGTAGTCCTCTAGATGCCCTCTAACGAGACGCTTGTTTTTCGCTAAGTACCGTATGCTCCTCGCGCGCTTGTTAACCTAAGCTTATGAACTCTGCTTACTTCATCCTTCTACTTGTGCTTTCGTGACTTTCTATCTGAACTTCTTATTATGTTGAGTTTCTCCTTCTGTTCTTCGAACATTGTACGTGTGTGGACTTAAAAGTAACAAGGCAAGTGAACCCACGGCTTTTATTCATCTCCTGTCCAACCCTACTTCACTGGTGACCCCGGAAGAACACCATGAATCAGCAACAAAGCGATGGAAAATTAGCAAGTCATGATGCGCTTGGCTATGATGTATTTCGTGTCGGTGTGCGGGTACCGCCATTTTACCCCGAAAAACCGGCGTTGTGGTTTGCGCAGCTGGAGAGCCAGTTCGCGCTGGCGAACATCACTGCTGACGCCATGAAATTTCACCACGCAATTGGGAGCCTGGACCCAATATACGCATCGGAAGTCGAGGATATAATCACGGCTCCTGCAGCTTCAAATAAGTACGAGAGGCTGAAGACGGAACTTGTGAAGAGGTTGTCCGCGTCGAGGGAAAAAAAGGTACAGCAGCTCTTAACACACGAGAAGCTTGGCGACCGCAAGCCCTCGCAGTTCTTGCGACACCTGCGCCACCTGGCGGGACCGAGCGTGCCGGAAGAGTTTTTACGTACGATCTGGACGAGCAGACTACCGAGCAGTACGCAAAGCATCATCGCCTCGCAGGCTAAGGCGAGCCTGGAAGAAGTGGCTGAGCTGGCGGACCGCATACAAGATGTAGTGCCAGCCAGCCCGCAAGTAGCAGCGACATCTGCACCGACGGCAACACCAGGAAGCAGCGTGGAACAGATGAGTGGTCAAATCGCCGAACTCACTAGACAAGTGCAAGCTCTGACCTCGCAGGTTGACAGACTGTCCCGGTCGAAACATCAGTCCGGTCCGGCAGAAGTACTAGTCGGGGAAGATCGGGGTCCAGAAGATCGAGTTCCAATTACAGGAAATGGCCAACCTGCTGGTACCATTTTAAGTTTGGCGACAAGGCAACCAGGTGCATAAAACCCTGCGACCACGCGGGAAAAGCCACGGGCAGTCGATAATGGCGACCAGCGACTGTCGTAGCACTGGTCGCTTATTCGTGACGGACTATAGTACGAAGATGCAGTTCCTCGTCGACACCGGTAGTGACGTCTGCGTCTTCCCCAGGACGGTCATGAAAGAGCGCCGTAACAAAACAAACTATGAACTATGCGCGGCTAACGGTAGTGCGATTAATACTTACGGGTATGCGTATTTAAAATTAAGTATAGGCTTGCGCCGCGACTTCGCCTGGCGATTTATAGTGGCGGACGTAACAAAACCAATTATAGGTGTCGATTTTTTGTCACACTATAACTTGATAGTGGACGTTAGAATGCAGCGCCTAATCGACGCTAACACTACGCTCGCGACCCCTGCTTTGCCTGCTCGTCCTTCTGATGTTGTTTCATCGGTGAAGGTAAGAATTGGTGACACTACATATCACGACATACTCCGGGAGTTTCCTGACATAACCCGGCCGTCGGGTATACACCGTGCACCTACACACAACACCTTACACTACATACGTACAACACCTGGTCCACCCGTATCGGGTACACCGCGGTGACTGGCTCCAGACAAATTAAAAATCGCTAAGGAGGAGTTTGAATCTATGCTAGCAAATGGCACAGCCAGACCCTCCGACTCACCTTGGGCATCACCCTTACACTTAGCACCTAAAAAGGATAGTGGGTGGCGACCATGCGGTGATTATAGGATGCTCAACGCGCGTACGATACCCGATAGATACCCTATACGCCACATCCATGACTTCGCCCACAACCTTTCTGGATGTCAAGTATTCTCGACAATAGATCTAATCAAGGCATATAACCAGATAAGCGTTAACCCAGAAGACATACCGAAGACAGCCATCACCACACCGTTCGGATTATATAAACTTTCCAGCGTTTTGTTGACGAAATGCTACGAGGTCTGGATTTCTGCTTCGGATATTTAGACGACTTCTTGATCTACTCTAAAGACCAGGCGGAACATGAAGACCACCTGCGACAGCTGTTCTCCAGATTGAGAGATTATGGGATGGTGATAAACACATCGAAATGTGTATTTGGAGCCTCACAGGTAACTTTTTTAGGCTACTTAATCACCACAAGCGGCACAAAACCATTGCCAGAAAAGGTCGAGGCAATCAACAGCTTTCCAACGCCGAAGACTGTCAAAGAGTTGTGGAGGTTTTTAGGGATGATGAATTTTTATAGGCGGTTCATCCCTGAGGTGGCTCAACATCACGCACCGCTGAACAAGCTACTAGAAGGATCGGTGAAAGGCTCCCACCCAGTAAGCTTCACAGCAGAAGAGGACAAAGCGTTTATAGCCAGCAAAAGAGGTCTCTGCCAAGCAGCAATGCTAGCACACCCTGATTGTGGAGCTAAACTGGCTTTGGTGACAGATGCCCCGGGCGGAAACACCAGATGTGGCGGCATATCTACATCACCACAATGGAACGCGTCACACTGACGTCACGCAAAATCCTACATCGCGCAATCAGAGTTTACCGCGCGACTAGCATATATCCAACATCCCGACATCAACCGTCGGGCAGTAGCCCACCAGACACAACACCCGTCTGGTCGGAGGATCCTCCCTTTTCTATGGAGGACGAGTGAACTTAACACCCTGTTCCTCATGCCTCTATAATAGTGTATGATATGATAGTGTATGATATGATAGTGTATGATATGATAGTGTATGATATGATAGTGTATGATATGACAGTGTATGATATGATAGTGTATGATATGATAGTGTATGATATGATAGTGTATGATATGATAGTGTATGTTATGACAGTGTATGATATGATAGTGTATGATATGATAGTGTATGATATGATAGTGTATGATGTGACAGTGTATGATATGACAGTGTATGATGTGATAGTGTATGATATGATAGTGTATGATATGATAGTGTATGATATGATAGTGTATGATGTGACAGTGTATGATATGACAGTGTATGATATGATAGTGTATGATGTGACAGTGTATGATATGATAGTGTATGATATGATAGTGTATGATATGATAGTGTATGATGTGACAGTGTATGATATGATAGTGTATGATATGATAGTGTATGATATGATAGTGTATGATGTGACAGTGTATGATATGACAGTGTATGATATGATAGTGTATGATGTGACAGTGTATGATATGATAGTGTATGATATGATAGTGTATGATATGACAGTGTATGATATGATAGTGTATGATATGATAGTGTATGATGTGACAGTGTATGATATGACAGTGTATGATATGATAGTGTATGATGTGACAGTGTATGATATGATAGTGTATGATATGATAGTGTATGATATGACAGTGTATGATATGATAGTGTATGATATGATAGTGTATGATATGACAGTGTATGATATGATAGTGTATGATATGATAGTGTATGATATGACAGTGTATGATATGATAGTGTATGATATGATAGTGTATGATATGATACTGTCAATTATCAAACTCGTTAAAATCCGAGCGGTAAGTGTACTGATACTTCCTCATGAACACACCAGAGTACGTCAGTAATCGATAGCAGAGTAACTGCCACTAGTGCACTAAACAAACGAAAATACTAATAACATCACAGGCACGAGCCTGTACTCGCTTAACATCACAGGCACGAGCCTGTACTCGCTTAACATCACAGGCACGAGCCTGTACTCGCTTAACATCACAGGCACGAGCCTGTACTCGCTTAACATCACAGGCACGAGCCTGTACTCGCTTAACATCACAGGCACGAGCCTGTACTCGCTTAACATCACAGGCACGAGCCTGTACTCCCTTAACATCACAGGCACGAGCCTGTACTCGCTTAACATCACAGGCACGAGCCTGTACTCCCTTAACATCACAGGCACGAGCCTGTACTCCCTTAACATCACAGGCACGAGCCTGTACTCCCTTAACATCACAGGCACGAGCCTGTACTCGCTTAACATCACAGGCACGAGCCTGTACTCGCTTAACATCACAGGCACGAGCCTGTACTCCCTTAACATCACAGGCACGAGCCTGTACTCGCTTAACATCACAGGCACGAGCCTGTACTCCCTTAACATCACAGGCACGAGCCTGTACTCGCTTAACATCACAGGCACGAGCCTGTACTCCCTTAACATCACAGGCACGAGCCTGTACTCGCTTAACATCACAGGCACGAGCCTGTACTCCCTTAACATCACAGGCACGAGCCTGTACTCGCTTAACATCACAGGCACGAGCCTGTACTCCCTTAACATCACAGGCACGAGCCTGTACTCCTTTAACATCACAGGCACGAGCCTGTACTCCCTTAAAGGGTGTAAAGGACCCCACGTAATAGGGGGCGAGCCTATTGCCAATTTCCGGACACAATTCGAACCCCCGGGGTGCTATTGAGCATTCCTTGACAAAGCCAATAACACTTTCCACGAAATGGAATCCAGGAGCATTCATCGATTTTAAACTCTTTGATTTTTGGAATACTTCAGTCTTTATACCCTCAAATGTAAATAACAGAAGCTCACAGGTTGTACTTAGTTTACTTAAATGTATTCTGTGTTTCTGAACGCATACAACCCCGATCTCTTCAAAGAGAGAGAACAGGCTTCTTCTGGGTAAGCTCGCTCCATCGTCGACTTTGTCTATGTCATCTCTGACCTAGACTAGAGTCAAGAACAAACCAATCTCAAATAAAAAAAAAAACATAAGTCGGTATCGCGAAGCAGTCAGAGAATAGGTAGAGCTCCGTCGATTGGATCCGGGAGGCTTTTAGTGTCATAATCAATGATTCAGGAGAGCGTAAGAGAGCTCCGCGCCGCTCAGTGCGCGTACATTCGTGAACGAATACGATTGTACAGTCAGGGAAATTTAACGGTTAGCAGAAGTATCACTGACCCAGAATGACAGCTGTGATTTAAATATCGTAGTCAATTTTCAAACGTCAACATTCCACGTCAATCTGTATCATGGATCGAGATGTAGTGTCGCCATGGAATTAGTATGTAGGTACTATATGTATGAGTGACGCTCACGGGCCGCCATTTTAGAAAAAAGTTTTTGTAAGTACCTATATAACATGTCTCGGAATTAAGGCACAACCTATTAAAGGGTCATTGTACTTTGTAACCTGACATTGCGAAAAAAAAAACAGCACGTCCCTACATTTTGACGAGTTATGTGAACATTAATGTAAGGAACAGCAGATTTTTTTCGCGATGTCAGGTTTGGTCCCATAGTAAAAGTTGTTCATAATGATGAGTACAATGACCCCTTAAGAGATTGTGTGTTAGTTCCAGGACATGTTGTATACCAATTTGTCAATACTTATAGTAGGTAGCGAAAGCACAAAGAGGCAATTTCATGACAAAAATGTATACCTATACATCACCGTCGAAATATGTGCCATGATATTGTTTCTGTTCCCATAGTACTTGTTATTTACTGCCTTGTGTCCTGTGTCCTCCGGCAGTCGATCGGCGCGATTGCGGGATTACCGCGTGATGGATGAGTCCAGCCCCCGCGCGACACGTGGTCACGGCGCGGGGCATCGGGGGGGGGGGGGGGGGGTATATACACGTGTGACGTGTGATGTACAAGCTGCAGTTTACTCGGAGGACTCGACAGATACGGTCAACTGGCCTAATGGCTCAGAAACGACACGCCCCGAAGGTGATCTTTCGATGAACGTTGTATTTATTTATAGGTACTCCAACGACTTGTTCACTAATAACATATTACATAAAAGAACTTATATATCTATTAGTATGGTGAATTTGTCACTTAAAGTACACAGCTTAGACATAAACAAAAAATACATACAAATGAAAAGAATTATTTAAAAAGTTGTATTCACTCGCACCCACAGCATTCTTCAAATGAGATCAGTTTGGACCGTAGGTAGGTACTACACATCCGTATTGATTATTGCTACTTATTCTTCAAATGAGATCAGTTTGGACCGTAGGTAGGTACTACACATCCGTATTGATTATTGCTACTTATTCTTCAAATGAGATCAGTTTGGACCGTAGGTAGGTACTACACATCCGTATTGATTATTGCTACTTATTCTTCAAATGAGATCAGTTTGGACCGTAGGTAGGTACTACACATCCGTATTGATTATTGCTACTTATTCTTCAAATGAGATCAGTTTGGACCGTAGGTAGGTACTACACATCCGTATTGATTATTGCTACTTATTCTATTTTTTTTCGTACAAAGATATCAGGGCCGTACCCGGGACGTGGATGGACCGTGCTTGGTCAGAAATATCTGTGTGTATATTCTATATGAACTCGTTCACACACGTCCGTGTCCGGCCCGGCGACGGAGATGCAGTGCCTGCCTCGTGTGTGCCACGGCCCGGTCACGTCCTGGGCACGGCCCTGATATGTGTGGATAGACCTTTAGCAGGTCCGGTCAATATACGGTGCCGTGTGTTTCCGTTGAGCTCGTGGCTCGTGGCTCGTGGTCAGCAGTCAGCGGCTTTACCCGTCGCCGCCTAGCATTTGATGTCTCGCGCAATCCCCTCAAAGATCTAACATTTTCCTCTATTAAAATTTTAATGAATCCAATTTCGTATCTCGTCCCGTTTCCGTTTTCCTGTTCCCACAATTTGGTAAACTTTTGTCTTCGAATTTGAAAGGATTTGTTTGAGCCTAGTATGCATGACTGTACACAGTAGATAAATGGTACATGACTGTACACAGTAGATAAATGGTACATGACTGTACACAGTAGATAAATGGTACATGACTGTACACAGTAGATAAATGGTACATGACTGTACACAGTAGATAAATGGTACATGACTGTACACAGTAGATAAATGGTACATGACTGTACACAGTAGATAAATGGTACATAACGAACGTAATGGATGCTCGGAGTAGTGGCTCGCCGCTCGCTAAACATGCCATAACATTTATTTGTGATATAAACTGGATTTATTGTCGTCCAGGGGGAGTCGTGACAAGCGACCGAAGGGTATGCCGGGGAGGATCGGGGGGCGGGGAGGGGGGGTGGGTCACAGTTATACCAATGTCGCTTCGTAACACGAAGTACACGAAGTGGGTTGCCACTTGCCGCGGCAGGAGTGACCACTGGGAGAGCAGAGTATAGTAATACGATCAGATATTTGATGTCCAACATCAGAGAATGATGAGAAATGAAGTTCTGTAAAGTAGATTAGCTTAATAGGTGCGTACTACCTGCGCACGACGGACGCGGCCTTCTGTTCGAGTGAGACAGCGCGAGCACCTCGCAGTGCTGCCGCCTGCCAGCCGCAGGCCTGCCCGCCATTTCCCAGCGCACTGCGTAACATTTCACTCCGTCGAGTAACGGCGTGGCTCCCCGCACACACACAATACTTTCCGAAGGCCGACGACTATGTCTAAGGAAACCGTCCCCGGCCGCGCAAACTACCCGCGATAACATTCGCTCAGATTGTGTCACCACACGTGTCAATATCGCGTACACACACCAGCCGCGGTCTCTTGGGAAATATCGCGCGCGCTCGACACGCATGTTGTGTTACTAGCCTATATAGCTATAAAGTATGTATCGTTCCGTTAATCATGTGCACTAAGCGGACTGTTTCATACTACACAGACGGGAAGATTCTTGGCCTGTTTCCTAGATCTGTCAAGGGCAGTCGATCTCGTATGTTACGATGTTTTGTAACGTAAACTAGAACTTGAGACTACGGTACCATCTGAAATAGTGTCAACATAAAGTACTGGAATAGTAGTTAAAGTTATTGCGTGCAGTGGGCTGGTTCGCACTCGGACGTGTATCGGTTGCAGTGCGGGGAGGCGGGGGGCTCCGCTCCCCCGGCTCTTCGACCTATACATGAACCAGCTGATCCTTCAGCTCAGCAGCACCAACGTCGGATGTCATGCAGACGGGACGGGGTGTGCTTTAATAATATAAGTTATGCTGACGAAATGGTGCTGCTGAGTCCATCACCCGGAGTTCTGCGGCGACTTATCGATGTATGCGAATGTTATGCGGTGAATCATGGGCTCAAAACATCGTCACAAAGAGCGAACCCATGGTATCCAAAGCAGGCAGCGTGACATATTCGTGTATTCCTCATGTCGCACTGTGTGGAGGATACCTGCGAAGAGTACACAAGTTTAGTTACCTGGCCCACTGCGGCACTGCAGCACTGAAGACCTTCAAGATAACTGTGACATGGCAAGGAAGCGTAGGTCGCGTTGTACCATGCTGGCCCGCAGGTCTGCACGAGATGTACGAGGGCAGTTAAAGTAACGCTTTTCAAAGCTTACTGTCAGTCTTTCTACGCGTGCAGCCTGTGGGTCAACGTCACTCAGCGGGCGTACAGCGACCTGCGCGTTCAATATAATAATGCACTGAGAGTGCTGCTGCGGCTGCCGTGGCGATGCAGCGCGTCGGGGGTGTTTACAGATAGTAACATTGATGGCATTGCCGCCATCATTAGAAAAAAACCGGCCAAGTGCGAGTCAAACCACGCATAATGAAGGGTTCCGTAGTTGGGATGAGTTTATCCCTAGAACAAACTTAACATTGTAGTTGAAAAACATGTTCTCTCATACAATCCAACTGCAAATGTAAGTTGGTCGACTATTACTCGTAAACTTGTAAAGCCTACTTAGTTGTGATAGTTTTCCTTTTAATTTCGTTATATATAATACTGCCGTGAGTTTTTTTACAAACCCAAAACTAACCGTTTAGCTGGCAGGGGGGGGGGGGACACTTGACTCTAACAAAAATTAGCACTTTAAGAAGCTTAATATTTCAGAAACTTATCCCTTAATCGAAATATTGTTTTCACAAACCCGCAATATTTTTGAAAGACCGTTCCAACAACACCCCACACCATGGGGTAGACGAGAAAAAAAACATATTCACTTTACGTGTACAGGAGGTACCCTTAAATTTTTTTTTCATGATTTTATTTTACCACTTTGTCGGTGTGATTAATATATATATCCATGCTAAATTATAACTTTCTAGTGCTAAGAGTCTCTGAGCTAAGCTGCGGACGGACGGACGGACATGGCGAAACTATAAGGGTTCCTTGTTGACTACGGAACCCTAAAAATGAGCATCCCTGATGTCGCGTGTCCGCGGCAGCACCAACTCTCAGTGTCCGCAGACCGGCGGGACCCGTTCTTTCGAAGGCGGCTGTAGCTCCGCGCTGAATTTTAATTTTTGTTAATATTTTAAATAATGTTAATGTTTTATTTTAATGTTTGTTTGTTTTTTTATTATTATTAACATTAAATGTTAAGTGAAATTGTTACTAACATTTGTCTGACAATATAAGTAAGTAGGTATTCTATTCTATTCTATAACACTTTCACCTTAAGTAGGTATTAGAAACTTGAAACGTGGAAGTTAATATAACTTCTACCAACACACTCTTCATCTCGTCTCGTTAGTCTACCAATTATACGGAATCATGACAAAGCTGAAATTGCTATCTATCTACATAAAGTGCTACGTCCAAAAACATCAAGCGGCGCCTTCCACGAGCAGCGAGCGCAGTCAGATCAGTCGCAGTGAAGCTGTGAGCTGCCGGCGGGTGCCGGGCCCGGCGCTACGGGCTGCGGCCGACACTCAGATGGAAATATTTTGTGATTCACACAGCGAGCCAAGAAACTGCGAGAAGGCGCGGCTCCCGGCCGGCTCCCGGACGACGGTCAATTAAACCTTTTGCCGTTCCCGGGAATTAAACACCATTGAGTTTGTATAACACGTACCGAGTGACCCGCCTGCCCCGGATAACCGAAACATACTACGAACATAATTACGGAAATAGTTTGTGGTCTATTGTTGATTTTCTCTCTACTGCGCCTAATTCAAATGATCAAAACCAGCAATGTAAGTGATTCTTATCACTACTGTCGTGAGTGATCGTATCGCGGTGTAATGGATGTTTGTTATTTAAGTAGATTGCAGCCGGCGGAGGACAAGTGCGCGATTAATAAGGCAGGGAGGGATCGCTGGTCCGTGTTTGTTGTTACTTTGACTAACCTCCCTCGTGACTTGACAGCCGGTCAGAAGTCCCGATAGAATAAAACAATTTAGTTAAATTGTGACGTCTATACTTTACGAGGACTCATGTTTATTGTGACGTCTATACTTTACGAGGACTCATGTTTATTGTGACGTCTATACTTTACGAGGACTCATGTTTATTGTGACGTCTATACTTTACGAGGACTCATGTTTATTGTGACGTCTATACTTTACGAGGACTCATGTTTATTGTGACGTCTATACTTTACGAGGACTCATGTTTATTGTGACGTCTATACTTTACGAGGACTCATGTTTATTGTGACGTCTATACTTTACGAGGACTCATGTTTATTGTGACGTCTATACTTTACGAGGACTCATGTTTATTGTGACGTCTATACTTTACGAGGACTCATGTTTATTGTGACGTCTATACTTTACGAGGACTCATGTTTATTGTGACGTCTATACTTTACGAGGACTCATGTTTATTGTGACGTCTATACTTTACGAGGACTCATGTTTATTGTGACGTCTATACTTTACGAGGACTCATGTTTATTGTGACGTCTATACTTTACGAGGACTCATGTTTATTGTGACGTCTATACTTTACGAGGACTCATGTTTATTGTGACGTCTATACTTTACGAGGACTCATGTTTATTGTGACGTCTATACTTTACGAGGACTCATGTTTATTGTGACGTCTATACTTTACGAGGACTCATGTTTATTGTGACGTCTATACTTTACGAGGACTCATGTTTATTGTGACGTCTATACTTTACGAGGACTCATGTTTATTGTGACGTCTATACTTTACGAGGACTCATGTTTATTGTGACGTCTATACTTTACGAGGACTCATGTTTATTGTGACGTCTATACTTTACGAGGACTCATGTTTATTGTGACGTCTATACTTTACGAGGACTCATGTTTATTGTGACGTCTATACTTTACGAGGACTCATGTTTATTGTGACGTCTATACTTTACGAGGACTCATGTTTATTGTGACGTCTATACTTTACGAGGACTCATGTTTATTGTGACGTCTATACTTTACGAGGACTCATGTTTATTGACAAACAAAACTGATAATTTACATTTCGCTTTCTGAAACCGTATCAATGAGCTCAGTGAACGTTTGGCGTGATGGCGACATACTTTCAATTTTCTCTCACTTCACCGTGTACTCGTGTGGTCAGCTGACTTCACCGTGCACTCGTGTGGTCAGCTGACTTCACCGTGTACTCGTGTGGTCAGCTGACTTCATCGTGTACTCGTGTGGTCAGCTGACTTCACCGTGTACTCGTGTGGTCAGCTGACTTCATCGTGTACTCGTGTGGTCAGCTGTGATTGTCACATTTATTTATTATGTGACGTTATCAGCTGTGACACCGGGATCATCCTGCGAGAGCTGGCCCCGAGCCCCCGAGCAACACGTTAGTAACACATTATGTCGGAGAGAACGTACAAGCATGCGATTCGAGATTTCTCTTTGTGGACCATTATTATGGAAATGTCAAGTACTGAGCCATGTGACCTTAGCACGGGCTAGCTAATATTTGGTCGCTCTCCTGTCGAGTCGCGGAACGGATTGTGTTTGCAGATCACAGCGAACATTGAGCGCGAACCAATCACACCGCGCACGCAATCATTGAGCCGAGAGAGCACTCGTAGCGTTTTTATCATTTCAATGGTGTTCCACGTATGTTAATAGCTCGCTTTACGCTCCGATCTACTGATTGGTTTAGATATCCGTCTACTGGAATTATTCGGAATACGTAATGCTCGCGCATGCGCTGTTAGAGATTATCCATGTAGGATGTAGGTTGGAATAAACATTTCATTCAGTCTGCATTTGTATGCAAACCTCTGCTAACTGACAAGTGGTTCATTTAGTTGGATACCGACTAACTTTAGCCCGTGACTTCCTCCATCACAAAGTTCACACGATGTGGTGCATTCACTTGTTTCTATTTGATGTTCTAGAAACGTTAAAATACGTATTTATTTGTACGCCACAATAAGCAGCTTCAAAATATTTCTTTAATCTCCGGAGTATCACAGATGATATTGCTTCGTCGTTTCAACTGTGAGTTCACCGCAGAGGGGCCTGTGTGCGGGGCGCAGGGGGGTCGTCTGGAAGAATCGCCTTCATTTAAATGCTGCAATCTAAATGCATGTAACCAATCTCCCCCCACCCCCGCGCCTGCAGGGCTCCACGAGACCATACAGCGCAACATGCATGTAACCGATCTCCCCCCGCCCCCGCGCCTGCAGGGCTCCACAAGACCATACAGCGCAACATGCATGTAACCGATCTCCCCCCGCCCCCGCGCCTGCAGGGCTCAACGAGACCATACAGCGCAACATGCATGTAACCGATCTCCCCCCGCCCCCGCGCCTGCAGGGCTCCACGAGACCATACAGCGCAACATGCATGTAACCAATCTCCCCCCGCCCCCGCGCCTGCAGGGCTCCACGAGACCATACAGCGCAACATGCATGTAACCAATCTCCCCCCGCCCCCGCGCCTGCAGGGCTCCACGAGACCATACAGCGCAACATGCATGTAACCAATCTCCCCCCGCCCCCGCGCCTGCAGGGCTCCACGAGACCACACAGCGCAACATGGCCGAGCCACCACATACATAAGAGTGTAGTACTTTTGGGTTTTTCAAAGTCGTACGTCTACATATTGTGAAGCCCGCTGCACTTCGGATGCGTTTTCGTTCGAATGTGACACGTACGAATACACAGGATCCATCCCGAACCTCCGAGCCCTGTGGAACCTCGCACAGTAGGAGCAAGCTTGTCCGACGCGCCCGACACGCTAGTGCGTGTACTGCCGAGGCACCTGTTACCATTAACACATACTGCGGGAGCTGCGACCGTTGAGGCATCGGGTGAAGCTGACGCTGCGGACAGGATTGTGGGCGCACTTTCTTCGCGAATTCAAGGACCATGCGAGGGAAAGTGGCGTACACCGCGCGCGCTATTGCTGGAACTAGCTGTGCCATCCGTGGCTGAATTGTGTAATGCGAGTGCGGATTTGACATCGGCGCCCCGGTCTAGCGAGGCGCATCTCAACGCCAAGGTTGTTATGAGCGAGTTAACTGAGAAGCTTGTAAGCGGCATCAAGCCTATTCTGGTAGGATCTAACCATGTTTTTATAGCTAATTTTTATCCGTCCTTGCATAGTTTCATGTGTGGTGTAATTCTGTTGATCATATGTGTTCAATAAATCGGTGAGATGACCGCGATGAGCGCGCACCAATTGGTCATTGCTTAAAAGGTGATGCAATGTTATGGCTAAACGAATGCATTAGAAACGATCGTAGCTGGTCTAATTTCTAGCGGGAATTTAAAACATTGTGCCCACTTCAGTTAGATATTGCGAACATTTTGTTCGACGTTATGGTAACTAATTCCGCATATTATGCGGAATATATATACTAGACATTCTTTGCTACGATTTCATATCATCAGAGGACTAAGTGACGAGCGTGCAGATGTGAAGACTGATTTTATATCAAGATAAAAACTTACAAAACAATCAACATTCATATGAATCCACAGTTAGATAAATCTGCCGGAACCAATAGTTCCATGCACGGAGTAGGTACCGCTTGCGTCCTGTAGGCTGTTCGCAAAGAGCTGAGCGGTGTGAACCCGCGCCGTTGTACGCTGAAGCAGTTGCATTACTGACAACCATTGTGTGCCATTGTATGGCATTGTGTGGCGAGCTGCCCCATGAATACATAAACACTCCACTCACAGCTGTGTAAAAATATTATTCCGAGTGAATGGCACCCCCATTTGGCGCCGACCGCGCCGAGTCCCGACACACTACGTGTAGTGAACCTACACGACACATCTACTACGTGTAGTTACACGACATTGAGAACGTACGTGCACACGACATGCTCCCTGGCAACTGATCCGGTGCCTGCTTTGCTGACGAAAACTAGGTGACGTTAATGTCTGTCTCATCCATTTTTTAAGCTTGTTCTAAGGGTCACAAGACGCTGTGGACAAAGGAGGTTGCTAACACGTTTGATCTTGCTGAAACTTGCTAGATTGTGGTAAAGGCAATAAAGGTGAAGCGACTGAAGTGAGGTAATATCGGATCGACAAACCAGTTGTTGGCAATGTTTTGTTCGGCGAAGCGAGTAGGTACAGAGTGAGTTACACTGTACTCGATCACGACTAAACGATGGCCGTACTGCTCCTGCTCACACTTTTTTTTTCTTTTTTTAATTTTTATTTTAGTGCTGATAACTTATTACAATCAGTTTTACTTCTGCCAAACTGCACAGCAGTTTGTTGGCAGATGCAGCTCCCATATTATACTATTTTTATCTTCACACTTTTCCATCAATAACAAAACTTAAATGGTAGTTTATTAAGTAAGTTATAAGTTACAGGTAAATGAATGAGTATAAATGAATGAGGCTGGGTAATGTTCAGCGGCAAACGTATCCACATTTACCGCTAAACATCACCCATACCTAAACACACATATTGTACAGCAGCACTAAGGCTGACTATTACGCAATGCTAATAAATATTATCTTGAATGTCGCAATAGCATTTCAATCCACACCGGTGCAGGTGAGGCCACAGATACAAACTCGCATAACAATTTTAATTTATACATCTCCATTGAAGTTTTGACAAAAGGTGTTAAACAGAAACTTCCACATCTTATTTTTAAAAGACATTTTTGTGGTACAGCTACTCTCTAAATCGATTGGTATGTCATTAAAAATTGTTGGGACCAAACGTTTTCTACATCTTTGTCCATAATAATTAATACAAGTGGATACTACAAATCTTTTAATGCATTCATTCCTTTGTGGTCTTATGTGTACCGTCTTGATTTTAAACTCATCCTTGCAATACTGTTCTATAGCCAATAACAACACAACCTTTTGATGGACCGGCAACATCTTACATTTTAAGAATAATTCTTCGTAATCACTGCTTTTACAACGTTTTTTTGTGTTTTTATCAACTAAAAGTTTCATAAATCTACTACTTTAGTACTCTGTGTTTGAACTGCTCCGACGTAATGTAAAATTACTTGAACACGCTGCTGTTTAAATATACGCAAACAATGTAAATTAATTTGTCGGGATCGTGCGCCACATTCTTCGATGCTTCAACAAATTACTGCTCGTGTGTACGGAGGCACCTCTGCCCTCATTACTAGGATGTACTGGCGGCGTCAGGCTCTTGGATACCTTCCAGCTCGTCCGCAGTTCTCCGCGGTCCATTTCTTTCCAAGATGGTGCGCTGTGTGAGTGCGCTCGTGTTACAACGATTCCGCTTGTTTAATGCGATGCTGCAGTTCGTGCTACGTTGTTGTATCTCGTGTGCTGCGTGCACACGTCAGGGGTTAGGTAGTATTAGGTAGCTAGGATAGATGCTCTTACTGTGACAGTTGTAAAACTCTCAGCGTAAGATCCAATGTGGAGGTTACACATTATAACCCCCGTTTATCCCTAACAAATATCCGGGACACTCAATACTGAACTTCTGTATGCCTGGATGTTCATTATTTGGCATAATGAAAAAGTTATAAAATGCAATTTTAACCAGGATTATTAAAATTTGTTGGTAATAGGGGTAATGTGAACAAAAGAGAATTACTTCAATATTATACATCATTGTGCAAACTTAGTTTAAGAAAAATAGTGATTTCACATTCCCATACAGCCAAAGTTTGCCACAGGAAGAAAACAATTTTAGATCTGCAATTAATATTACATTGCATAATTTGACATGTAATAATAATTTATTCCATTTAATTGACACTAAGAATTATGTCGGTAATCATTTTTATTTGACAAAAGATAGATTTTTTAAGGATAGGTACTATCTTTCTAAGTATTGTAAAAGACAGATAACTGTGTCGCTATTATATTATTTTTCTATTACAGCCAAGAATTGAGCTAAATAAATTGATCCTATTGAGCAATGCTATGACATGTCAAATCTTTCAGCCAATAATTTGGTATCAACAATTAATACTGATAATCATTTAAATTACAAATTAAGACAATAGAGGCAACCCTAACCCTCTAGCAATAATGTACAGATTAGCAAAAATAAATCAAATAAGAGTATAAAATCAGTAGGCAGTATTAACCTGGTGCATCAAAATATTCAAGGATTTATGAACAAAGACTTAGAAGTAGAATTATTTATGAATTCTAATAGTATTTTTTTTAAATTATAATTCACAAAACTGATGTACAATCACAAATGCAATAAAATAGTTACAACACGATAGGTCTGATTGACATCTACTAGATGTGAATCTAACATGCATATTGACCGGTTGAGAAACTGGTTTCGTCTTCTTTACAAAGTAACTCATATCCAAATTGTTTATATTAATTTATGTATGTACTAACACTAGGTTTAAGGTACTTTACTAACACTACGGATCTCTGTTATCTGAGTATTTGAAAATAAATAAATAAAATAAAATATTATATCGACGCTTGAAAGGCAATATTTACCAAACGACACTTTGGCAACTTTACAGTAGAGCATTTTAAAGTTTTTATTTTTGGAAAAAAAATCGTTAAAAATCGCCTATTTGTCATAACTACTTAATTCCAACGAATTTTAAATGCAGATTAAAGGCTTAATAAACTGGCATTTAAAGATTATGAACTTTCTCAATATTTTAGGAAATAGTGTCGGTTAGTAATAATTTCATCAAAATCACAAACAGGTAAAAGTTACTCACCGACATAAAAATGTGATTATAAAACATGTAAAATTAACTAAACCCCATTATTTTATTATTGTGTTTGAAGAAAATGACGCATCCAGGAGTGGCGCATGTTTGACATGTAGGTAAAATGATCTAAATAGAAAACAAAAACACTTTTCTGCCAGCCAATTTTAACCATAGTACAAATTAAATAAGGTTAGTATAGGATTTTTTTGAACAAGTAACAATGAATTTAGGTTTTAATACACAAATTCAAAAACTATTGTACAAAGGGTTCGTCATCATCATGACAGCGATTGTCCTTTGTGCACTCCTGAGTATGGGCCTCCATCTGATGAGAGACGAATTAGAGCATACTCCAACTACCTATTTGTAAAGGTAAACTAAAATAAATAAGGCATTTTAATTTTAAAAGGTATTTATTAGTCATTTCAAAATCAGTACAGGTAGATAAAACACAATTTCTACTAAAAAGAAAATTGTTATCAAGTTTTTAAAAATTACTGTTACACAAAATGCAAAATTGGAATGGGTTTCTGTTACCTACATTTTCATTTCTTAAGAGCGTTTACGCCGTACGGCATTTCACACAAACTTTCAAGTCCTTGTTTTTCGAAATGAATGAACCGATTTTAATGAAACTTCATACGCATGAGCAGGATACAAAGGTCTATAAAGAACATTTTCGAAAAATAGTGTTAATATTTAACTTGCAGAGGACGTTTCCGGTATATTTAACTGTTTGTTCTTGAGCGTTGCTTGCAGAGCACGTTTCCGGTATATTTAACTGTTTGTTCTTGAGCGTTGCTTGCAGAGGACGTTTCCGGTATATTTAACTGTTTGTTCTTGAGCGTTGCTTGCAGAGCACGTTTCCGGTATATTTAACTGTTTGTTCTTGAGCGTTGCTTGCAGAGCACGTTTCCGGTATATTTAACTGTTTGTTCTTGAGCGTTGCTTGCAGAGCACGTTTCCGGTATATTTAACTGTTTGTTCTTGAGCGTTGCTTGCAGAGGACGTTTCCGGTATATTTAACTGTTTGTTCTTGAGCGTTGCTTGCAGAGCACGTTTCCGGTATATTTAACTGTTTGTTCTTGAGCGTTGCTTGCAGAGGACGTTTCCGGTATATTTAACTGTTTGTTCTTGAGCGTTGCTTGCAGAGCACGTTTCCGGTATATTTAACTGTTTGTTCTTGAGCGTTGCTTGCAGAGCACGTTTCCGGTATATTTAACTGTTTGTTCTTGAGCGTTGCTTGCAGAGGACGTTTCCGGTATATTTAACTGTTTGTTCTTGAGCGTTGCTTGCAGAGCACGTTTCCGGTATATTTAACTGTTTGTTCTTGAGCGTTGCTTGCAGAGCACGTTTCCGGTATATTTAACTGTTTGTTCTTGAGCGTTGCTTGCAGAGGACGTTTCCGGTATATTTAACTGTTTGTTCTTGAACGTTGCTTGCAGAGCACGTTTCCGGTATATTTAACTGTTTGTTCTTGAGCGTTGCTTGCAGAGGACGTTTCCGGTATATTTAACTGTTTGTTCTTGAGCGTTGCTTGCAGAGCACGTTTCCGGTATATTTAACTGTTTGTTCTTGAGCGTTGCTTGCAGACGACGTTTCCGGTATATTTAACTGTTTGTTCTTGAGCGTTGCTTGCAGAGCACGTTTCCGGTATATTTAACTGTTTGTTCTTGAGCGTTGCTTGCAGAGCACGTTTCCGGTATATTTAACTGTTTGTTCTTGAGCGTTGCTTGCAGAGCACGTTTCCGGTATATTTAACTGTTTGTTCTTGAGCGTTGCTTGCAGAGGACGTTTCCGGTATATTTAACTGTTTGTTCTTGAACGTTGCTTGCAGAGCACGTTTCCGGTATATTTAACTGTTTGTTCTTGAGCGTTGCTTGCAGAGGACGTTTCCGGTATATTTAACTGTTTGTTCTTGAGCGTTGCTTGCAGAGCACGTTTCCGGTATATTTAACTGTTTGTTCTTGAGCGTTGCTTGCAGACGACGTTTCCGGTATATTTAACTGTTTGTTCTTGAGCGTTGCTTGCAGAGCACGTTTCCGGTATATTTAACTGTTTGTTGTTGAGCGTTGCTTGCAGAGGACGTTTCCGGTATATTTAACTGTTTGTTCTTGAGCGTTGCTTGCAGAGGACGTTTCCGGTATATTTAACTGTTTGTTCTTGAGCGTTGCTTGCAGAGGACGTTTCCGGTATATTTAATTCAATCTCAATGTTTGTAGGTTCTTTATCTGGTTCTTTTTCTGGTATGCCAATTTGAACTACAGAATAATCTGAAGAATAATCTAATGGGACTGAACTCTGTTCTTTAGATAGATGTGCAGGTAAGAATTCTAATGTGGGGCCTGACGGGCCACTGAAAAACCATCAATCACTATAATTTTGCTGCTGTTGATCGTCATTTAGTGGGGCAGTCATCTCCATGTTATTTCCAGCTGTAACAGTCTCAGAAGTACTTTAAAAGGATGTCCTTGCAGGGTCTTCATCTGAAAGTATCTCATCCTGAAAATAAAATAATAAATGGGTGTTTAGTTCGTTCAGTACAAATTTAAGCGTGTCAAGCAAGAGAAAATAGAGCATAGTCTGAGAAATGTCGAACAGATAGGTGTAAAACTACGTTAATTAATATCATCAGATGAAGACTTCTCAACCTTCATCCGATAAATACTGGACAAAAATGTGTACGAAGCGATGTCAAAATCATCGAATCTAAAATGTATTCAACCTACATGTAAACACAATACACTCTTAAAGAAAATTGAATAAATTAAAAACATACCGGCTCAATAAACATTAGTTTTCTGCGAACTTGTTGAAATCGTTGCAGATTTTTGTCTTTGTAAGTACGAGTATATTCTCGATATCTTGGCCCCTAGGAATTAAATTAAATTTAGTTCCCTAATAGTTACAATTGAGAGAATAATGATTTAGTATTTGACTAAGCAGGTACATTACCAAGGTCAAATCCCTGCTATCCACACCCGCGTTTGACATAGCTTGCTTAATGATGTTAATATTTATTCGCTTCATTATGTAACTAAAACAATAAATAATTATAAAATAATGCAATTTATAAAATGCGTGTTAAATAAGTTGCTAAGAACACTCGTACAATCTTTATAATGAAAACACTTACCGAGTAGGTATCTCGAGCTACGCGACGTCCTTTGTGCGGTGCGCGGGAGCAGGCGGATTGCCTATGCGACAGTTCAGTGAAGACTAATCGATATTTTTTTTTACCAACAGCCATTCAAATTCTGCTTTACAACGCGTTTACGCGACAAAACAAAATAGGTGCAACGGGGATAAGCTCATTTTTATACAAATTTCATATCTGAAATCGTTATCTAAGTAACAAAAACAGTAAAAAAAAACGGTAGGTAAAATATTACCAAACGACAAAATATATCCTTTTTAGGTAGGAAAAATACTACTATACTACGTTTTAAAGTACATTGTATTTAGGAAGAAAATACTAAATGAAAATGAGTACATAATTAAGGTGTGTTAAAAAGTCTTAAATGAAGAAAAAAGAAAAATAATAATCAGGTAAAATTTCATAAGCAATGCTCATACCCTAGATACCGCAAGGAAAAAAATACTTTATGTTTAAACGCATTAATTCGAGTCAAGGCAAACATTACTAAGTGTAAAAAGTTAAAATCGAATACCTACCAAGTGAAAATTATTCATTAATCGATAAAATTTTAGTCGCTTAGTCGCCGAAAACGGTGAAAATATCTTTTTTTTTTTTAAGTTACCAAGCGACAACAAATCTCTTCCTAGCGGTACGACAGTATGATCAATCGACGCAGAATTTTTTGCTGATTTCAATGATATATAACTAAATATCGCCCAACATGTCGCTTGGTAATTTTTGCTTTTCAAGCGTCGATATGTTAAACACTTACTATTAAGAAAGAAAAAAAAAAGATAAAATTAAGCAAAACTTACAAATTGTGAACTTTTCCATATAAACCTAATGGAAAAGTTTTGGAAAAGAACAATTAAATACAAAAATAATTACACAATTACGACTCTAAGTTTAGTCCTAACTGAGGCTACAGAACCAGCAAAGATATCTATTTCACCACGAACGGAGTTCCCAAGAGAAAGCATGCGGCAAATGGGTGAAAAATTACCTATATTAGTTCGACTATGAGGCAGGACGAAAGTCCTTCGGTTAATTAAGCGGCTACTACTACGTGTTCCACGTAGTAGCACGACGTAGTGGCGTAACACGTATTGATATTCTTTGTTTAACAAAACATTGGCTTAGAAGCCACCAGTTCTTATTCCATGTTAATAATCACCAGATTGGTAGTTCGTTCAGTAGAGTAAATGCTAATGCATGGTAGCTTATTAATTTTAGTAAGTAACCAGCTTAAATTTAAAGACCGTAAAGATATTGTGAGCCTATCTATTGAGCGGATAGTTGAAATAGCCTGTATAGAGTTGGAGCAGTTTATTGTATTAAGTGTGTATAGACCGCCTTCAGGATTGTATGACTGCTTTGAAAAGGTAATGGATGAAGAGTTACACAAGATTTGTAACTCGAACAAGTCCATTATCATTTGCGGTGATTTCAATGTTAATTTATTAGAAAACTCAGGTTCTTAATCAGGTTATTAATGACATCATAATAAGATCAGACTCACAAGTCGCAACGGCCTTTGAAAATTTCTTTGCGGATATTCCCATTTCGACTTTCAAATCCCTAAACTCATTACCTTCTGCTGCTGAGTCTTTGCTTAGGGAAAATGTTAATGTTTGCGATTCGGAACTTCATTTTGAACATATTACCTGTAGAGATATAATTAAAACCTTTCACACTTTAAATGTAAAAAAGACAGCAGATCTGTGGGGTAATTCTGTAGAAGTTGCTAAGTCTATTATTGACATTGTAGCTCCTACTTTAGGTCTTAACTTTAATAATTGTATCGACTGTGGGGAGTTTCCTGACCTTATGAAAAATAGTACCTTTATTTATATCGGGTAGTTTATCCGACCCCACAAATTATAGAACTATTTCAGTACCTACCTTTAATAACATTTTTGAGAATTTAATTTTAGAACAATTGCAAAGATGATTACTTTTAAGACATATTTATAATGCATGGGAAGATAAATTCGATGCCTTGGGCATCTTTTGTGATTTGTCCAAGGCATTCGATTGCGTTCTTCATGAAACGTTAATCAGTAAACTCCGCCACTACGGGATCCGGAACACCGCTCAGGATTTTCTTACTTCATACTTGAGTAATAGAATTCAGTGCGTTGACGTTAATGGAAAAATATCTCCTGGATCTACAGTAAAAATGGGTGTCCCACAGGGCGCAATTCTTGGTCCTTTCTTGTTTCTTATTTATATTAACGACTTGCATTACCTCGTAAAAAACGGTCATGATATAGTGTTGTTTGCGGATGACACTTCACTTTTGTTTAAACTTAAACGTCAGCAGCTTGTTACCTACTGACGATGTAAATAGCGCGATCTCAAAATTAGTTCACTGGGTCAATGTAAATAATTTACTTCTTAATGAAAAAAAAAAAACCGAATGCATTAAGTTTACGCTGCCTCACGTTAGGCAGGTGAAAACGAATGTGTTAATAAAAGGCGAAGAATTAAATCCTGAAGATAGCACAGTATTCTTGGGCTTAACTTTGGATTCTTAGCTTCAGTGGGGCCCACATATACATGAATTGTCAAAAAAACTAAGTTCTGCAGCATACGCTGTTAGAAAAATTCGTAATTTAACTGACATAGAAACAGCCCGTTTAATGTACTTTAGCTATTTTCATAATGTTATGTCGGTATTCTATTGTGGGGAAATGCCGCTGACATTCAGACTATTTTTGTTTTGGAGAAAAGAACTGTCCGATCAATTTATAAATTAAGTCCAAGACACTCTCTCAGAGAGAAATTTATGGAGATTAATGAAATGACTGTGCCTTCTCAGTATATTTTTGAAAATCTTTTATTATGCCCATAAAAATACAGAATTGTTTAAAAAATACAGTGATATCCATAATATGAACACTCGGAACAAACATAAATTTGTTGTAACTACAACAAGGCTCAAGAAAATAGGTGGCTCGTTCAGATGTCAATGTATACGTTTTTATAATAAACTTCGAAGCCACGTTCAAGATTTGAGCCTTAATAAATTCAAATCATTCATTAAACGTAAGTTGTGCCAGAAAGCCTTTTACGCCGTTAAAAAACATATTGAAGACAAAAAAGCGTGGGATTGAGCTGCTCCAATTTTTTGTTAATATATGTACTGAATTTTTTTTATTTTTTTTTTCTAACTTGTTTCTTTCTTCTTCTTATATACACATTGACATTGATGAATGTTATATATACAATGACATGAACAGTTACTTTGTAAAGTGTTATATTATTTTAATTACTGTGAATGTGAAGACTATGTGGGTCCTTGTTTTTTTTCTTCTTTTTTCTCTCTCAGTTTTAATCATAGTCTGGCAGTTTGTGTAAATTATGCGCGGCGTATCCAAAGGTCCTTTCTTTGGTATTGTTCGTCAAATCGTTGAGCTCCTTAAGTTTTGAGCTGTGCGATTACTGTCAGATGCGTGCACTGACTGGACAGGTCCACTCAATCTGTGTGGTTCATTCCGTTTTTTTTTTCTAGATGGGAAATCATCAAATGACTTCACCCGCTCTGGGCGGAGCGGGAGGGCGTGTCAGACTTTTACTGACTAAAACCCACCCGTGTTCCTTCTGTTGCCTGTGCCGGGGCCACGGTAACTCTTTCGAACATCCCGCAACCCCGGCTGGCATCGGTCCTAGCGGACCCCTTCAATGCTGCTGACATCTCTTTGAGGCGCGCGTGGAACACAACGCGCCGTCGACTCGGGCCTGGTCCGCAAGCCCGCGCTTCCGGTGACCGGGAATCGGCTGCCAATTCCCGACGTCCAGGGCGTCTCCTGCGGCGACTAGGGATGTGAGGGCACAAAGCTTGCCTCTCCTTCACGCGTCCCGCCTCCTCCTTCGCGAGCATTACGGCTTCGCAGAAGGAGGTAATGGCTTCCCATGTACTCTCGCTCCGTACCATGGCCTGGATCAGGGCCGGACGCGAGAGATTGCCGCCGCCGATCGCTTCCGCGAGGACACGGCGGTGCCCCGCCCAAGCCGGGCAGACCTCCACCGTATGCTCCACCGTGTCCTCCGGGCGATCCATATAGTGGTGACACGCGGGCGTTTCCTCCCGCCTTATCCAGAACAGGTACCTCCCGAAGCAGTGGTTCATTCCTCAAAAGACCATTTCAGACACCAACCTACATGGTCTTCACATGATCTGACCAAGATTATGTCTGGACTTTAAAAGAGATTGTGACCTCTTGACGTGTAAAAGTGTTTGTATAAACCTACTTACAGAAATAAATCATTTATTATTTATCATTATAACCTTATAACTTACACTTCCCGCGCTTGGGTCTCGAAGTTGCGCCCTTCAGAGCAATGAGGCATGTTTGTGTGCAATTTGTGATGCGTTGAGCCTATTGGCTCTCATTAGTTGACCACTTAGTAGTTGCTGGTGCGGCCGCGTGTTGCCGCGCTGCAGCGTCATTACGTCTGCGGCCGTTAAGCGCGCCGACTGGCGTCAACTAGCCGCCGCGCCGGTACTTGTGGCGCCGGCGCGCGGCGCCTGCAAACAAGCGCTGATTGGTCGCGACTCGTACGTATCGCCGTGTGATGGGACATCGTAACAACGATTATAGTCGTCTGAATAGTTTAGTCATGGGTCGTCACTTGACACACAATATATTTATGTTAACGCCAGCGCATTGTTGTGTCCCGACTTGCTCGAGGCTGGTCTAGCGTCACGATTGCCTTACTCGGTATTTCCATTTGATTCAAAATCTTCCAGAAATTAGTTGACCGTAATGTTTCGCCACCCTTTTATTTCATCATTCGGTATCGTAAAAATAAGGAGGTATAACAGTTTTCAATTTATAATGATAAGTGTTATTTCTCCCGGCGGCATCGCGACAACTTGCGCTCCGCTGAACAGAATACGGTCATTAGACACGTTTCTTCGCTTCGACGCCGCCGTGCGATCACGTGCGATCACGTGCGATCACGTGCGATCGCGTGCGATTACGTGCGACCGTGTGCGTCCCGAGACGACGCGCACGGTGCGCTCATGTGAACTGTTTACTGCTAATAATGTAAGAGCTTCAGGATACGCGCTCCCGACTTTACCTACGTTGTCCCGACACCTTATTAGTAAGTTTAATGTCTAGCTAGAGTGACATATGATTTAATGACCTCCAACCTAGCGGCACGGGCGGCGCGGAGCTCATCAAAGTGGCTCACCTTTCGTTAACCCAACTTATCGGAGGCGGGTTATGAGTTGACGAAGTAGAAGCTCGTTAGGTAGTTCGGCGATATAGTATAATCCTCCGGCGGGATCCAATTACTTGCGTGAACCGCAGTGACCGCTCCCCTCCCTCCCCCAGGACACCGCGCTCCCCGCGCCTCTCTGTGTACACTTCTAGTTAGGTGTCAGCGATGTTGTGGAGCCGACCTGTGTCACTGTGGGCACTGTGGGCCATTGAGGGCCACTGTGGCACACTGTGGGCGTGTTGACGAGAACGTGCGCTCAAAATTAAACTAACTACAGGATCCGGGCGCGACCTTGTGCCGCGGTGACGCGTGTAATATTTCTGAGCTAATTTAGGGACGACAGCAATTTGCACCGCATAATTGAATTCTTAAGAGGGCTGTCGCATTTTTTCACCTCCGTTCTCACAGGACAAAATTTAAAAAACATATATATATTTACAAATGAAAAATCCTGACTGACTGACTCATCAACGCCCAAACCCTTAGACGTAGAAAGCTGAAATTTTGCACAGAGGTTCCTTTTATAATCTACATTATAAACAGAACACAAAAGGAAGGATTTTGTCTACACAACAGGAAGGATTTTTCGAAATTTTCCTAGCCAAAAAAAAACGTTTTTTTTGGGTGGGAACTCATCAAATGACTTCTCCCGCTCTGGGCGGAGCGGGAAGGCGTGTCAGACTTTTACTGACTAAAACCCACCCGTGTTCCTTCAGTTGCCTGTGCCGGGGCCACGGTAACTCTTTCGAACATCCCGCAATCCTAGCTAGGAAATCCAACCCCTAAGGGAGTAAAACAGGGGATGAAATTTTGTATAGAAATTCGTCATTTGTGAAGTTTAAACCATGAAAATTGGTATTTAGCATTCTAATTAAAATGTAAAAACTACGTGTCTCAACGTTTTTAGAAAATCATCGCCTAAAGGGGGAAAATAGGGGATGACAGTTTGTAAGGAAAAAATTGGTATTAAGCCTTTTGTTTAGAAATTACGAATGACGTGTTTTGGTATTTTTGGAAGTTCAACTCCTGGGTTCTCATTATCGCTCAGCTCTACTTTCGCTATCGCCAAAGATACTTTTGTAATTCAGAGAACAATATCTTTACTAAGTTCCGTACCTGTAATTATTTAAGTAACTATTTTTTCGAAATTCCCACGGGATTAGTGTTAAAATTATCTTAAGCAAAAAGGCGAAGTACTCAATTATATAAATTAATGTCTTTGGTTTTAATGTCATACTTTTTACTCTAGTCACTCTCTTATCTGTGGTGCATAGCAAGATGTCTTCTGTGTGCTCCTAAAGAGTTTTTTTTTTTTAATATAAATCAATAATACAAAACAATGAGTTTGGTAATTTATTGAAACCTTAACAATTACAGAGGATTTATATTTTCGCTTTAAAGTTGTCTTCTTTGGCACGCAAGTCGGTAACTTTTCGTTCCGATATATTATATTCCGATACTATATCGTTAGGTTTTAGAATTTTTATCCTCCAGCAATCATTTATCAAAAAACTAAAGTGTACATCCAAAGACACCGACTTCCGAAATTACAGTTATTTTTAACTTTGTAGTGTTTTTTTTTGAAGTTGATTGTGGTTTTTTTTTTCAATTTTTTTTATTATTTAACTCATCCCATAAAAAGATACGTATTGAGCTGAGTTTATTAGATACACAATAGAAAAGTGTTTTTAATAATTACCTGTTCAATTACTATTATTTATTAGTTCGCCAATTGATTACATTGGAAAAAAAACATCTTTTCATTTAGCATTGATAAAAATTAGGTCCCGTGTGAGCGAGAGAGGTGACCATATGCGACAGCCCTCTTAAGAAACCGTTGCCCGAGTAGGTATCCTCAACAGATTGAGTAGATATAACATAGCATTTGTAGAAAATGTTGCAAATAAAATTACTTAGATTTGCTCAATAATCATTTTACTTTTCCGGAGGTTAACCATACCTAAATATCATCATAGTACATGAATAATGTGTGAATGTGCGCATCTGCCTGTGCGCTCCACACTAGCCGCCGGGACTACCGACAGAGGTCGCTCGGCATTCTACTCGTCCGCGAGTCATTCCAACGCTCCACAGACTCCACACGCAAAAAATACACTAAAATTTCAAACAAAATTTCCGCGTGAATTTGAAAAGCAATCTAATCGCGTAAACTGCGCAGTACTGAGGCGCACCTCCGGCGGTATCGGGAGTCAATAGCACGAGCTCGGCGCGCGGCGTGCGTACCGCTGCGCCACGTGGCCACTTGCAGAAGGACCACTGGTTAATTGCTCAACAACTCCTAGGGGTTGACATAGGGCTCAGAATTGGCCAAAATCAGAATTGGTCAGAATGCCTATGGCATTAAGTCTGCCTCTGTACTTTTCTGTGCATGAAGTATTAAATAAATAAATAATAAATTGGCCATCAGAATCTCGTCAAGTCATCAGAACCTCGTCAAGTCATCAGAACCTCGTCAAGTCATCAGAACCTCGTCAAGTCATCAGAACCTCGTCAAGTCATCAGAACCTCGTCAAGTCATCAGAATCTCGTCAAGTCATCACAACCTCGTCAAGTCATCAGAATCTCGTCAAGTCATCACAACCTCGTCAAGTCATCAGAACCTCGTCAAGTCATCAGAACCTCGTCAAGTCATTAGAACCTCGTCAAGTCATTAGAACCTCGTCAAGTCGTCAAAAACCTCGTCAAGTCATTAGACCCTCGTCAAGTCATCAGAACCTCGTCAAGTCATCAGAATCTCGTCAAGTCATCAGAACCTCGTCAAGTCATCAGAACCTCGTCAAGTCATCAGAACCTCGTCAAGTCATCAGAACCTTGTCAAGTCATCAGAACCTCGTCAAGTCATCAGAACCTCGTCAAGTCATCAGAACCTCGTCAAGTCATCAGAACCTCGTCAAGTCATCAGAACCTCGTCAAGTCATCAGCACCTCGTCAAGTCATCAAAATCTCGTCAAGTCATCAGAATCTCGTCAAGTCATCACCCATCCCATGGTAGCTTAACGCTAAGGTTCTCCTAAGGGTGCCGCCAGACCGCGGTCGATTATAGACATTGTGACATATTTTGAGACGCATTATATTTATTATCAGACGACTCGTTTTGAGGTGACGGTCGATGTCGATCGGCCGCGCTCTGATTGGTCCCCTTCTCTTTACCCTCATGTTTGGTAATGAACGTTCTCTGCTTTAGCTTATTCGTATGCAGTGGAGCTTCTGTGCTCGTATTTAAAGTTAAACTAGTTACATAGGTAGGTATATCGGTAGGTGCTCAGTGGGGACTGGGGATTACACAAATCTGCTATTTGCCGGGCCATTGGGCGCGCGCCTGGCCGCGCGCACCGGCTGTACGCCGCGCCGCTGCACACACGGACACGAGCTGGCGTCAAACTATTACATGTCATCATTATATCGCTGACCTCAGCTATCACAAATGTAAGAAGGGGATTTGTTTTTGAACTGTTTTATTTACCTGTTTTGCACCTTTGCTCGCTTTTGTACACACGCCAAAAGAGTAAAGTAGCCACTCCCGTACACTACAAAACTATATTGCTACTGTACGTACGCTACTGCTACCGATGCCAGCCGCGCACGTATCTCATTCATATAGCGAGTGCGCTAACGTCTTCTAAATGATAGTACCTATAACATAATTTCGCCACAAAGGACAGTTGCTCTCGTGGCGCAACAGATAAGCATTCGACCTACAATGACAAATGATTTGAGTTCAAGCCACGAGTTTACATATACATATAATATTATATTATTTTTGAGATTTTGTAATTTCGTGTTAAATACTGACCGAATTAAAGGGATATTCTGACCGATTTGAGAATGTACCACAATTTTCTCGCCTACTTATAATTATTTGGCAGTTTAGAAGCTAACTACCCGCATAAAAATATATTCCTGCCTTTAATAATAAAATTGTGAACTTATGTATGAGCCAGTCTACATTAGCAACTACATCTATCCTCCTCCTTTTGCACTCTTACTAAGTTTGTGATTGTGATAAATTGATTAACTTAGACCATGCATCATTTAACAATATTCCAAAAAGCTCAGATTATTGTTTTGCATGAGCAAAACATTTCTGTTAGCGAAATCGCAACGCGCCTCATGATATCGCTGAGTAAAATTATTATTTATTTAATTTATTTTATTTACTTCAGATACAGTGATCCATATTTTTGTTAGTATACTTACGAAATGACGTTAGTAACCAAGATTCAATACACACCACAATCATACTGCTATAACTAAAATTAAATAACAACAGTGCATTACTCACATAAATAACAACAGTGCATTACTCACATAAATAACAACAGTGCATTACTCACATAAATAACAACAGTGCATTACTCACATAAATAACAACAGTGCATTACTCACATAAATAACAACAGTGCATTACTCACATAAATAACAACAGTGCATTACTCACATAAATAACAACAGTGCATTACTCACATAAATAACAACAGTGCATTACTCACATAAATAACAACAGTGCATTACTCACATAAATAACAACAGTGCATTACTCACATAAATAACAACAGTGCATTACTCACATAAATAACAACAGTGCATTACTCACATAAATAACAACAGTGCATTACTCACATAAATAACAACAGTGCATTACTCACATAAATAACAACAGTGCATTACTCACATAAATAAAATTACAATCATAACATAACATAACATCACGCCTTGTTTCCCCGAAGGGACAATCATCGTTAAATTCAATAAAATGTTTAAAGACTATCGATATTATTAAACGTATTATAGACGATCAATATTATTTAAAATCAAGAAATCCATTAAAATTTTTAAATTCAATAATAATGTATTAATTTATTATGTCACCGTGACCTTAATTCTAATATTTTAATTTTTTTTTTGTAGAGAAAAAACCGTTCGACTGTGGGTGCATCGTCACTCTGAGACAGGCGAAATAAACCGTCGCCTGCCTGCACCGACACCGTTGGCTTACACATACGCTTCGCCTCGGCACCGTGACATTGTTGCCACCCAAGATACTAAGACCAGCATAACAGCAGCAGCACACAACGTCTCTATGCAAACTGTACGGAACTGAATAAACGAAATACTTCATACTATGACATCTTCAAAACTTTCGCAGCATACTTAGCCATAATAACATAGTCGGCTGTACTGGAGAGTGCGTGATGTCATTGTTACTGGATCAGATTATATTTTTTTATCTATGTGACATGTTTGTTCACTCCGCCCATAATTTATTAAATAATTGTATAAAAAGATGTAATGATAGTTATATTCTAAATATCATATATTGTTGCATTTATAATAAAATATGTTAAGGGCCCTGCGACGGATGAATTATCCATACAAACGTAATACCAAAATCATTTGCTGGTTGAGCATAATTAGACAATATTATGATGATATTCGGATTTAGACAATATTTATCTAGGTTCCTACGTTTTTTTTAAAAAAAAAAAACTTACCTAGAACGAAGTTTAAGCGAATTGCATTTCGCGAATTTTTACAGCGTAAATGGCATGTTTTCATTTGTTTTTTTCTGTATTATAAACAACAATATTTCTAATATTGTTTCCGTAGGAACATAGCATATATTATCAAGTTACAAATTATCCAAAAAACATTGGAAATACATTAAGTTTTCATTCATAATTTTTGGTATTACGGAACACATCCATGTTTGTGAAGTTCTTTTATATTTTAAATAAAGATATTTATTTAAAATGGTTTTATTTATTTAAGCTATTTTAAATAAATAAAACTATTTCTTATAAAAAATTATTCAATTTGCTTTAGCTTAAAATCACAAAAAGAGTCTCCACTTCAGAGATTCGAACTCACATACCAATATTCTGCAGTATATCGCTTATTCGTTGGGCTACGGACGATTTAACTTTCATGTTATACTATCATTTAGAAGACGTTAGCGCACTCACTCTATGAATGTGATGTATGCGCGGCTGTCATTGTGAGTAGTACGTACAGTAGCTATATAGTTCTGTAGTGTGCGTGACTGGTTAACTCTTTTGGCGTGTGTACATTAGGATAAAAATTAGGAAGGACTACGAAACGCAGTTTTTCGTAGTCCTTCTTAATTTTTATCCTTATGTTTTTTTTAAATTTATATTTAGAGTTTAAGATCTTATTTTTAATTTTTTAGTAAAGCATGGGCCTGATGGAAAGCGATGGATGAGGTCTATGAAGGACCGAGCGTGCCCAGAAAATGCCTGTTCACTGTGTGTTCACTCTTGCTTTGAAGGCTGACGGCGACGGGTTATATCATATAACTAGCTGTGCCCCGTGACTACGTTCGCGTGGAAGTCGTAAGATACACAGTATACTAAAATAACAGTCAAATTGTTATTAAAATTCCGTCCCTCAATCCGTCGCGTTGCATCGCCTGCCCGCGCTATGACTTCGTTTTCGCTTTCCGATTTTTTTATTTATACGCGGCTCCTAAGGGTCGTAGCGTGATGATGAACTATAACTATCCTCGAGAATTGGGCTACCAAATGCAAAAATGATTTTTGAAATCCGACTTTTGTTCACTATTTCATGGGTTTTGATTTTTTTTTGCACGGAACCCATATTATTTTTCTTTAATAAAAGTAGCCTAAGTTACTCCTCGTAACGTCAGCTATCTGCCAGGGAATGTCCTGTCCAAATCGGTCCAGCCGTTTCGGAGATTAGCTGGAACAAACAGACAGACAGACAAAAATTTAAAAAATAGCTTTTTTGTTATAAGTACCGTATATGAATTTTATGCATTTAGTAAAAAGTTGTTATTTTGACATTACACACAGACACTTCAATTTTATTAACTTGTATAGATATGTGGAAGGGAACACAGACGCGGGCAGAAAGTCCCACACTTTGGCTGAGTGCATAATAAAAAAATCTAAATTAACACGTTTCCAATAATTATCAAACTGCTGCCATTTCGCGTCGAAAAGTTTTCAATATTCGTGAACCTGACGGTTCGCTCCTCTCACTCTTGACTTTTCGGATAAGTTTCGTTTTTATTTAAGGGTCATATTCAAAATAATTGTATATTTACTACTGTCTTATTGTCCAACCCAATTATTTTTATAACGAGATACAATTGACTAGAATTTAATAAACAAACAGATTAAATGTTTATTTGAGCTTAATAAAAAACAACGAAACATTTGATACAGCTAAACAATTCTTAAAAAAAAATTAAACCAAACATTGCGTAGATTCCGTTTCATACAAGTATTCAATGTCCACGTCTTTGACGGTAAACTAAAAAAAATAATTTAACTATTAACCATTACACAAAAGTTTAAAAAAAAAACTATATTCAGAGAATATTGTTTAAACTTTCAACACTTCACTAAACAAAATATAAAATACTATTTATTGTTCTTCAAATTTATTTTATTAATGAGTCTCCTGATTTTACACATATCTGTTATTCTTCTCTGTTATGCTATTTTAATATTATTTCCATGGTAATAAAGAAATTTGATATACTGGCAACATTAGTCCACTACCTGTCACTACACGACGTAAGAATAAATGATCGGCCGTTTTGTTCAATATAGTTTCTCAGCTCGTTTCGTTGTCGAAGAAAATTAGACTTTTAAAAGTAAATATTCAATGTGAGACGTTTAAAATAGCGGTTAGTAAGTTTACTGTTTTATTACTCATACTAGAAAATGTCTGTATTGTGCTAATTGTTTTAAATATAAAATATCCGTATAACATTTAAATTAGTGTGGAAATAAATAGATTTGTAGGTTAGACACGTGCAATTAATTCATATACGTTATTTTATCCGTCACTTTTTCTGTTACGTAACAGATATGAATGATTAGGCGTTATTCACATGGTGTCACATATACATTAATGATAATAAAATATTAATTATACTTACTGCACCTCAGGTTAGCCAAAACATTTTTTTTTTACTTCAATTTATTTGAAGTATGTAAAGTTTTCGAATAATGTGCCCTGTATTGCATTGCTGTGCCATGTATTGTCTGTGTGTGCATGTTTTACTGGGTATATCACCGCTTGCGCCGTTTGTACTAACCGCACAGCCTCGCCGACGCGTACCCGGCCTCTCGTCGTCGGCAGTCTCAGAATCAGTTAAGGGGGATGCGCCACAGTAGCCCGCGAAATTCAAATTGTCTCACGTTTTTTACAATTTGTAGGTCAGTGGAAGGTTGTATGTTGATTAAAATATGATTCACGGCCGTAATAATTATAGTATAGTATAGTTATAGTTTTACATAATTATAATCATTAGAATCCTTTCGCCTTAATATTAATACCTACACTACCATCGTCGCGTATCACATTTTGATCTACATACAACCTACTAGAGCTGCAATTTGCAAAAACCGGCTAAGGGCATCGTCGTCGTGTCGGACCATGCACAATGTAGGGTTCCGTAGTTGGGATGAACTTATCCCAAGAACAAACTTGGGAGATTTACCGTGTTATTTTCAGACCATAGAAACCTTATCGCTCACCTAGCAATATATTGGCACATCTACATTTTTCATATTTTGCAGTTGTCAACACTTGCCCTAATAATTCCTTTCTGTTATTTTTCTGTTACAATCAAATAATATTCATATTTGTTTCCTATCCGTAACTTACAATTATTTTGAATATGACCCTTAAATAGTGTGGATATACAGCAGGTGCGCTGTCCAACAGGCTATGTATGACCACATCATGCCTCGCGGGGCTCCAACACTGCGTATCGACGTGTGCTCTAACATCATGCCTCGCGGGGCTCCAACACTGCGTATCGACGTGTGCTCTAACATCATGCCTCGCGGGGCTCCAACACTGCGTATCGACGTGTGCTCTAACATCATGCCTCGCGGGGCTCCAACACTGCGTATCGACGTGTGCTCTAACATCATGCCTCGCGGGGCTCTAACACTGCGTATCGACGTGTGCTCTAACATCATGCCTCGCGGGGCTCTAACACTGCGTATTGAAGTGTGCATGATGTTAGAGACATCATGCTTGTTCGACCTGCACACAATTCAATCTATGAAATCCCAATTTATCGAACGAGCAACGAAATTCAAATGCTTCTTAAAGCCCACAATCTATAATATGAAGCCAGCACGTGCGACGGCGGGCCATGCGTTGGCAATAAACTTGTGTTCATGCAAGACGGTGTTTCCTTTTATATCCCGCTCTGCATACATATCACTTCTACAGAATGTACTTCGGAGAGTGTGCGCAGCAGCTCCACGACCCAATCCCACCACCGCCCTTTTACTACCGGACTACCAGATGTACTGCAGGGTACCATCCACACTTGGTTGTTATCCCGACTAGTCGTACTAAGCGCTTATCCAGCACATTTATTAAGCGCACAGCCAAAGTGTGGAATTCTCTGCCAACGTCCTTGTTCCCTTCCACATATAACTCGTCTGCCTTCAAAGTGTGGAACTCTCTGCCAACGTCCTTGTTCCCTTCCACATATAACTCGTCTGCCTTCAAAGTGTGGAACTCTCTGCCAACGTCCTTGTTCCCTTCCACATATAACTCGTCTGCCTTCAAAGTGTGGAACTCTCTGCCAACGTCCTTGTTCCCTTCCACATATAACTCGTCTGCCTTCAAAGTGTGGAACTCTCTGCCAACGTCCCTGTTCCCTTCCACATATAACTCGTCTGCCTTCAAAGTGTGGAACTCTCTGCCAACGTCCCTGTTCCCTTCCACATATAACTCGTCTGCCTTCAAAGTGTGGAACTCTCTGCCAACGTCCCTGTTCCCTTCCATATATAACTCGTCTGCCTTCAAAGTGTGGAACTCTCTGCCAACGTCCCTGTTCCCTTCCACATATAACTCGTCTGCCTTCAAAGTGTGGAACTCTCTGCCAACGTCCCTGTTCCCTTCCACATATAACTCGTCTGCCTTCCAAGCAAGAGTGACAGGCATCTTTTGGGCACGCTCGTTCCATCATAGATCTTATCCATCACTTTCCATCAGACGTGATCTAGGTCAAGAGCAGGCGCATTCAGCGATAAAAAATAAAATTAAAATAAAAAGTTTGGTACCTACTGCGTGTCGTAACATCATAACATAATCATCAGCCTATAATGTTCCCACTGCTGGACACAGGCCTCCTCTCTTGGGGAGGGAGCGGGATCTACCACGCAGGTCTAGTGCGGGTTGGTAGATGTCACAAATGTCTTCGAACTTTTGGTTCTAGGACATGCCGGTTTCTTCACGATTATTTAACTAAGTGCCTTTAATTATTTAATGAAAGTGCCTGCCTGGGTTCGAACCCACGATTAATGAAAGTGCCTGCCTGGGTTCGAACCCACGACCTACAACTCGTAAGTCGAGGCCGTTGCCACTGGGCCACCACTGCTCACGTCATTTCTGCGTACTGCACGCTCGCTATTAATTGGTTACTATCAGGCGCAGTATTGAAGCAGCATCAGAGCTAACAAACGGATTAATGATGCTTCGCTGAGAGCTAACTAAGTTGCGAGTGTCGCGCGCTGCGAACTGTGCGAACTGTGCGAACTGTGCGAACTGTGCGAACTGTGTCGGTCGACAAGCGGCGCTGAGTGACGCGCATTACGTGTGACTAATCAGATCGCACACTAAGTATAAGACACACAAATACTACACGCGATCACACGAGTCTAAGAACTGGAATAGTCTAAGAACTGGAACAGGCAGTCGGTGGGCAAAACGAAACCATTCCGAAGTACTAATGTTGCAGATTCTCCGCGACGTTCTGGAGTTATATTGTTTGTTGGCCCTCTGCGTGTAAGTGCGCGTGTGATAGCCACGTCAGCTGGCGATCAGCTCCACAGTGCGAGCACGGGATAGGGTTCCTCAGACAAGCAGTCCCCGCGCCGCACTCACCCACACATATTATCGCTGACCGCCACGACTCACAGAGCCCACGATAAAAGGCCGACACAATAACAATGGTTAGACTATAGCTGCGCGCCTCTCTTCCAGCATGATCAGTTTTCTGGTACAGGAACAACCATTCCTTATCTTCCAGCATGATCAGTTTTCTGGTACAGGAACAACCATTCCTTATCTTCCAGCATGATCAGTTTTCTGGTACAGGAACAACCATTCCTTATCTTCCAGCATGATCAGTTTTCTGGTACAGGAACAACCATTCCTTATCTTCCAGCATGATCAGTTTTCTGGTACAGGAACAACCATTCCTTATCTTCCAGCATGATCAGTTTTCTGGTACAGGAACAACCATTCCTTATCTTCCAGCATGATCAGTTTTCTGGTACAGGAACAACCATTCCTTATCTTCCAGCATGATCAGTTTTCTGGTACAGGAACAACCATTCCTTATCTTCCAGCATGATCAGTTTTCTGGTACAGGAACAACCATTCCTTATCTTCCAGCATGATCAGTTTTCTGGTACAGGAACAACCATTCCTTATGATGGGCATTCAAATCCCACAGAAAAACCAGCTTGGCTGTGGGATATTTGTGTTGGGCCAATTCGGCTGCCTCTGTAAGACGGTCAAGTCTTGTGGTCTCCTGATCACCGCTGTGCGACCTGTAAACACCGACTTAAAATTTTTATGGGAGCCGGTATCCACCAGCAGCCACAGAGTGGAAAACCTCGCAAACTCATAGCAGCGGAGACGTTGACAGCATATGTCATCGTGGGCGTACGCACATACCCCAGCCTGCTTCCTCAACTTATGCACAAGTGAGTATCCTGGTTAGTTGAGATACGCCACGTCTAACGGGGTCGCTATCTTCGACTCCGTCAAACAGAACAAGTGCAGCTTCTCGGTTTCAAGGTAGTGATAGACTGGATGGATATTTGAGTGCAATTCACAGATGTTAGTGAATTGAATTTTAGCGGAAGGAAGTGCGGCCGTTGTTTTAGCTTATTCTTCTTATTTTTGTGCTTCATGGGGTTATAATAGTTTGAGAGAAATTAGAGAGAAAGCGAGGCGAGTGCAGTTGGCAAACAGCTTCCACGAGCTTAATTTGATAAAAAGAAAACTCACCTGGAGACTGCCGGGACGCCCAAGGCCCCCCGAAGATGCCCACCGGATCCTTCCTTCCAGTCACCGATTGGCACGGTGGAACATTTCGGGATATTTCGCAAAGTGGCGGGGCAGCCTTTCAGAAGTGGCTGGCGTGCTAGTTGGACCCCCAACTTCCTGCAGTCGGCCAAAGGCAAGACAGAGTTTCAGATCCCGTTACCCTCCAGAGTGAGTTACCATGACGATGCTCACTCCTGGGCTGAGACCAGCCTTGGACAACGCAATTGCCAACTCTCTAATTTTCTAAGGCGCTGGCACTCCCACGCGTCGACGAAACACAGCAGGCTGCTTGACACCAAACTCCGGCGAGAAGGTGGTCGCGAGCCAGGCGGGCGTTTGCCCTACCACCGCAAGGTAAGAATTGGCCAGTCATACAAGGTGATGGGTGTTGTCCAGGATGCGCCGCGCTCGGCTCAGTTCAGTGGCTGGTGGACCAAACTGCGCTACACGAGGAGGCTTCTTCATCCCATTAAACAACCTCACGCCTGTAGTGTGCAGCACGCCTAACCGTACATAACTGTAACTGCACACATACTAATATTCATTATTATATCGGTGTTGGAACCAAACAGTTCTCTTTATATATCGGTGTTGGAACCAAACAGTTCTCTTTATATATCGGTGTTGGAACCAAACAGTTCTCTTTATATATCGGTGTTGGAACCAAACAGTTCTCTTTATATATCGGTGTTGGAACCAAACAGTTCTCTTTATATATCGGTGTTGGAACCAAACAGTTCTCTTTATATAATAACCACGTCACCCTATTGGGTACATGGCGGGTAGAACTTATGAATGCAAGACTCGGGCCTACCTCTGTGGAAAATGGTTTTATAACTAATAGCTAGCAAAGCTTGATGAATTATTTATTTAAGAGTTAGGTGTTGGCGTGGCGCCACATATCGACATTGAAGAGGGTCGCGCGGCACGCGCCTCGCATGTCGATAGTATTTGAACGGCGCGCGCGTGGCGCACCTCTAGCTAGCGAATCCTGACTGCGATTGAGATTCATTACGTGAGATGGATAGAATTATGTAATGTTTTATTCACCGCAACGTTATCCAGCCACCGGCCTGGCCGGCCGCCCGTCTCCGGCGCCTTGTCAAAGCGCCGACACCGTAATGCCGGCCGCAGTGCCCGGCTGGTAGCCAGGCAGCTGCTTCAAGCCGCGCCGTGCTCCGGTCGCGGTACTATCATTTATTCTGCTCGCGCAAGTCGATGTCAAATGTTGTGACTGTTTTTGAACGAACATTATGAATTATTAATGTTTAAACATAGTACCCGGCGCCACTACCTATGTACATCAGGCTGCCTGCGCGTCTCCCTACTATGTCGGGGTCGGCTTCCAATCTAACCTGATGCAGCTACATACCAGAATTTTTACATGAAGTGACTGCCTTCCACAGCCCAGTTACTGGGTAACACGATACCCCTTGGTAAGACTGGTTGTCAGACTTTCGGGCTTCTGACGACCCGAACGACTGTCAAAGATTCAAGAATGACAGCCGGGACCAACGACTTAACGTGCTTTCCGAGGCACGAAGGAGTCTCGGTATGTAAAGATGGTAACCCATCCACGGACCGACCGCGGAAAGCGTAGCTTAGCGTGCGGCTGTTACTACTTAGCCACAAGCCCGGCTGTACTACGTAGGTATATAATGAACATAAAGCCAAGGTCACAAGTTTACTTACATGTTACGACACCAACTCTCCGTATAATTCAAAAACAGCGTGGTCGAGCCTAAAATATCCTACTCCTACTTAATATATATATATACTAGCTTCCGCCCGCGGCTTCGCCCGCGTAGTGTGTTGATAAAAAGTAGCCTATGTCCTTCCCCAGGCTGAATCATATTCTTGGTTACCGTATCATAGAGCTTTTGATCGGTTTCCGGATTTGGTATCTCAGCACATATGACTTCGTCAATTTGGTTGGGGCGTAATTTTTCCTTCAACCACAGCAGTAAGTGCACGTGAGGCAAACCTCGTCTTTGCCACTCGATCGAGTACATGAAGCACTGCATGTCACCAAATATGTTACCTTTTGTAAGTAGAGCAACCAACTTCTGTACTTTTATTTTAAATACTCTGGCTGTTAAGTCATGCCTGTCCGTTGAATTTTGACCAGGCATAAGCTCTTCGGTGATTTCTGGCCAGGCGGGGTTACATGTCATTGTAATAAATAAATCAGGCCTCCCGTAATTACGCACGTATGTCAACGCATCCTGCGTATATTCATGTAGATATCTCGGGCTACAACAACTCAACAACACAACTCGGGCTATTTACAAATGATGACGGGAGAATCACCATCTGACCCAAGTTATTTGGATCCAAATCCGCATCATTTCTTATCGCGTCTTGCAAGTGAATGTAGTTTTCTGCGCGCAATTTTTTTTTATTTAAAGAAATAAACCTTAAGCGCTCACTCTCCATCTTTACATACATGTCTACCAGAAACTGATAAAGGAGGAGCTTACACCTAAGCAGTAAATTAAAATCGCCACGACGGACCATCAAGTGATAGGTATAAAAATCTTTGCAGGACACCTTTTTGTTTGGCATGGGGTGTTTGGTAACTGGATTTATCTGCAGAATGTCAATACTGTACCCCTCTTGTCCTTTCCAAAAAATAATTGGGTACTCGAGAGCGTCATAATATCTGTGTGTATCGGGAACCCTAGTGAGCATGCCATCGTGCGTCTGTACAACGATGTCCCGAGACGTAGTTTGTTCACGACTAACTATTACGGCAGCTATTTCATTTGTGGTCGGGACATTAAACCGTCTCTCATGTTGACCACGTGGTACACGGTCTGGGTGGATCACTACTTTGAAATTAGTGTCATTGGTAATTCTGTCTCTAGCCGTTTTAAATTCATGCACCAAAATGTTGTGATCGTGTATAACTCGTTGTAATTTTTGAACTATGTTTCTTTCTACGCCTTGCACATACACAGTACGCCTATTGACTTGGGCTTCTTCATCACCCATGAAATAAACTTGTAATGATTGTGGTTCCATACTGGCCGCAGGAAGTAAAGAACCGATTCGATGGTATACTTGTCCTTGTATTGTGAAGGTCGGGCAAAATCCTGGCATTGAGACAATTTTATCTGCTCCAAAAGAAGTCATATGAAAACACGTATTGTATTTTCTTATATTTCTCAGAAAATGGCGAGACTCGTCTGTTTCATTAGAGAAAAGTTCTCTCAAAGGTTTCACTGGCTCGTCTATAGAAGGAATGGCTACTTTCCCGCCCGAACAACACATACCTGCTGTTTCTTCTTTCCACTTAAGAGCTCCGCAAAATCTGCAATCTTTGCTCATTGCTTCTATTTTTATAAGCTTGTGAGTTTCATAATCAAGAGTCTCGTCATACTCAAATGCAGCTTTACCAAACACCCCCCACATGTTTCTTGAAAATGTTTGACGTCGCTGTGCTGTCCTATCAGCAACAGCGCGTCTGCGAAATTCAGCCGCTGCAAAGGTTTCTGTGGCTCTTTGGGACGCCATGTAAGTCGCCTGCTGCTGACGTCGAGCTTGTGACTGTTCTGGTGTCTCCGCAGCCCGTTGAGACACCAGATACTCAGCATGCTGTTGACGTCGAGCTTGTGACTGTTCTGGTGTCTCCGCAGCCCGTTGAGACACCAGATACTCAGCATGCTGTTGACGCCGATCTTGAGACTGTTCCGGTGTTTCAGCAGCCCGTTGAGACACCAGATACTCAGCATGCTGTTGACGCCGATCTTGGGACTGTTCCGGTGTTTCTGCAGCCCGTTGAGACACCAGATACTCAGCGTGTTGTTGACGCCGATCTTGAGACCGTTCTGGTGTTTCTGCAGCCCGTTGAGACACCAGATACTCAGCATGCTGTTGACGCCGATCTTGGGACTGTTCTGGTGTTTCTGCATTCCGTTGAGACACCAGATACTCAGCGTGTTGTTGACGCCGATCTTGAGACTGTTCTGGTGTTTCTACAGCCCGTTGAGACACCAGATACTCAGCGTATTGTTGACGCCGATCTTGGGACTGTTCTGGTGTTTCTGCAGCCCGTTGAGACACCAGATACTCAGCGTGTTGTTGACGCTGATCTTGGGACTGTTCTGGTGTCTCAGTAGCTCTGTGCACCGCCTCCCGCACCGCCTGCTCAAACCTTCGCAGTTCACATTGTTGAGACGTCTCGTTAACTCGAGCTATTTTCATAGCTCGAGCTTTATTAGTGCTTTGTGAAACATTAGACTTACGCTTTCGCGGCATTATTGTCAGTACTGTATAAAAACTTAAACTAACCAAAAAAAAAACAATTGTAATAATCTAATGAAAACAAAAACCAATATTTATTTACATAATACTTAAAAATACAACCTATACCTAACTAATTAAAAATACAATCCTATAATTAAATACTTAAACAAAGAAAATCGAATCTATCTTTCTACTTAAAATATACTCTGTAATAAATCGCAAAATGAACACAACCGTCAACGACGTCTGCCCTCACGCGTCTGTCGGCGTTCGGGTCGCGCACTCGAAAATGGCGCGTCATACTCCACCCCCGCTCTGCGCGCCGACGACGCCGCCGACTCATAGTAGTCATTAATGGCGCTCCACTAATTCAATCTTATTGTGATAACTTTTAAACTATTTGTCCAAATTGCTTAGTGTTAAAGACAAAGTTTATCTACATTAAATACAGAAAGTGATTAATGTATTAATTTTGATAAGAATTAACTAAGTACTCTAAAATGTGCATTGTAAAAAAAGTATCCAATTTAAATGTATTTATGGCTCACTATTTTGGATATAATGACTTCTACATAAAAGGTAGATATATGCTGTCGCGGACTTTTATTTAGAACTGTTTAAGACAAACATTCCCACGATACATTATCTTCGTGTAACTCTAACGGTTTAGGCAGCGCACGCCAAGATAGCTCTCAGAAAGCAGGAATTTTTCCGACTTAATTGATTCTTATCGTTATATTATGGCCAAATCACACAAAATCTTTATAAATTGTACCCTATGTGTTATTCTGATGTATAAGCTATATTACTGTAAAGTTTCACCAAAATCCGTTCAGTAGTTTTTGCGTGAAAGAGTAACAAACATCCATCCATCCATCCTCACAAACTTTCGCGTTTATAATATTACTAGTAGGATATATTTATGTATATTATATATATGTACCTATATAAAATATTATAAACGCGAAAGTTTGTGAGGATGGATGGATGTTTGTTACTCTTTCACACAAAAACTACTGAACGGATTTGAATGAAATTTGGCACACAAATAGTGTATAACCAGGATTAACATATTATACTTTCTCTCCCGATATCCGTACGGGATCGAGACTAATGCGGGGGAAACTGCGGTGCGCTGCTAGTGTAAGAAATAAAGTTGAAAGAAAAAGGGCGACGTAGAAAGATTTGCTGGATCCGTATCATCATCTGCCTGCCTTTTCCCAACTATGTTGGGGTCGGCTTCCAGTCTAACCAGACGCAGCTGAATACCAGTATTTTACATGGAGCGACTGCCTATCTGATCTCCTCAACCCAGTAACTGGGTAATACGATACCTTGGTAAGACTGGTTGTCAGACTTTCGGGCTTCTGACGACCCGTAACGACTGTCAAAGATCCACGAATGACAGCCGGGACCAACGGCTTAACGTGCTTTCCGAGGCACGGAGGAGTCTCGGTATGTAAAGATGGTCACCTATCCACGAACCAACCCCGGCGAGCGTAGCTTAACCTGATGGATCGACCCTTGCGGCTGTTATTACTTAGCCACGAGCTCCTCATCCGGATCCGTATGATAATACATAAATACAGGGTTGCATAGTCGCGCGGCGCGCGTGCGCCGCGATTCAATAAGTGCGTGTCCTGCCCCCCCCCCCCCCCACCCCCGCGCCCTGCATACATTATCCCGCAGTCGACAGCCGGCCACCTCGTGTGACGAACACTTTACAATGTCTTATTTGAAGACAGTTTGATACAAAAAGCTGCATTTGTTGATTTCCACGAGAGCATGAACAGCATTGAATTGGATTTCTCTGCCAAATGAAGTGTAAGCTGGTGTCGCTGACGACGCGAAGTCCGCCCATGAATTAAATACCTAGGCAACATGCATATATTTTTTTATTTCACATATATCAATAAAAGACAGTAATTCAAACCCAAGAAAAGTATTAAAAGTTAAAATCAACTACTGCTTATGCCTCAATAAAATTATTTTACATTTAAAACTCCTAAAATTTTGTATTACAATTCAAACGTCCGTTGCTGTCGCGGCCATGATGTGACGTCATTATCCACGATATTATATTGTTTACATCTATTAGCCCTAAATCAAATAATTTTAATTAGTTTTTGTGCTTTATTCAAGCAGAATTAGCACTTACAAGTACTACAATAAAAACTTTTTTTGCAAAAAAAAAAAACAACCGACTTCCGAAAAAAAAACACTACAAAGTGAAAAATAACTTTAATTTCGGAAGTCGGTGGCAAAAACCTAAAATACAAATCCAAAGACACCGACTTCCGAAATTATAGTAATTTTTCACTTTGTAGTGTTTTTTTTTTTTGGAAGTCGGTTTTTTCTTTTTCCATAAAAGTTTTTTTATATTTCACTTGTTAGTGGGTCGATTAGTAATTTCTCTAAGTTATAATAGCCTAATGACAACTGCTCATCACCTTTTACAAAACATTGCTTTTGTCGATACAGGGACGTTAATTGTTGAGGAGTTCTCCTGGTATCTACTTCACCATCAGCTCCACTTCACCTTATGCATTGTGAGGAGCTTAGCAATCATTTTAAAGTACTTAATCGAATCGCAACCCGGGAAATACTTATTATTGAGTTGTTCCGGTGGCCATCTGTGGTCTTCATCATCAGTTCCACTTCACCGAATAGTGATTTCCGAGAGCAAAAGCACAAGTTACTATAAAAAAATACCCTTCGATTTCTGCACGATCCCATCATCAGATCCTGACCTGATGACAATGGGACCACCTGGAAAGCCTTCAAACAAAAAAAGAATTTTTCAAATCAGTCCAGCCGACTTCGAGTAATCGGGGAACACACATAAAAAAAGATTCCGACGAACTGAGAACCTCCTCCTTTTTTTGAAGTCGGTTAAAAATAAGTAATGCATTAAATAATTATGTAAAAATATACCAAATTGTATCTTGACTCCCACAATGAAAATTTAAATAATGAAAAAGTATTGAATTAGGTACTTGCCTATCGGCTCTCCGCAAACAGGCACGACATGCGACGCGACCGCCCGCACCCGCGCGTGCGCGTGGCGGGACCGCTCATCACGCGACACGGGGTATCTAACTCTGTGTCGCGTCGCGAGTCGCGCCTGTTTGCAGGAGCCTTAGATGGAAATTCTATTTCGCTGTCATATGTAGTTTACTAGAAATATGAGAATGTTTGGAAGAAGCACCGCGCGTTTCAAATTGTTTACTGTTACAAGTACATAAGTCACACAAATTGAATCCCTATACTTAGAGGTGTTTCAAAACTATGTCTGACACGATTCAAATCTTCTCGTGGACTATGTAATTTGAACTCGACTCCCAATTTTCTTCGCAGTGAAAAGAGTGAAATAAATAGCCGCGAGTACCTACTGTGAGGCGTGTTGAATGAAAGACGAGTTGAGTTACACTGACTTCTTATATAAATATATAAGGATAACCATGATTAATATACGTAATGGTGGGCACATACTACACGCGCAACCAATCGCACATAGCCAGCCGACGAGCTACTGCGCCGCCGCCATAGCCGCGCAACCAATCGCACATAGCCAGCCGACGAGCTACTGCGCAGCCGCCATAGCCGCGCAACCAATCGCACATAGCCAGCCGACGAGCTACTGCGCCGCCGCCATAGCCGCGCAACCAATCGCACATAGCCAGCCGACGAGCTACTGCGCCGCCGCCATAGCCGCGCAACCAATCGCACATAGCCAGCCGACGAGCTACTGCGCCGCCGCCATAGCCGCGCAACCAATCGCACATAGCCAGCCGACGAGCTACTGCGCCGCCGCCATAGCCGCGCAACCAATCGCACATAGCCAGCCGACGAGCTACTGCGCCGCCGCCATAGCCGCGCAACCAATCGCACATAGCCAGCCGACGAGCTACTGCGCCGCCGCCATAGCCGCGCAACCAATCGCACATAGCCAGCCGACGAGCTACTGCGCCGCCGCCATAGCCGCGCAACCAATCGCACATAGCCAGCCGACGAGCTACTGCGCCGCCGCCATAGCCGCGCAACCAATCGCACATAGCCAGCCGACGAGCTACTGCGCCGCCGCCATAGCCGCGCAACCAATCGCACATAGCCAGCCGACGAGCTACTGCGCCGCCGCCATAGCCGCGCAACCAATCGCACATAGCCGACGAGCTACTGCGCCGCCGCCATAGCCGCGCAACCAATCGCACATAGCCAGCCGACGAGCTACTGCGCCGCCGCCATAGCCGCGCAACCAATCGCACATAGCCAGCCGACGAGCTACTGCGCCGCCGCCATAGCCGCGCAACCAATCGCACATAGCCAGCCGACGAGCTACTGCGCCGCCGCCATAGCCGCGCAACCAATCGCACATAGCCAGCCGACGAGCTACTGCGCCGCGCGCCGCCGCCATAGCCGCGCAACCAATCGCACATAGCCAGCCGACGAGCTACTGCGCCGCCGCCATAGCCGCGCAACCAATCGCACATAGCCAGCCGACGAGCTACTGCGCCGCCGCCATAGCCGCGCAACCAATCGCACATAGCCAGCCGACGAGCTACTGCGCCGCGCGCCGCCGCCATAGCCGCGCAACCAATCGCACATAGCCAGCCGACGAGCTACTGCGCCGCGCGCCGCCGCCATAGCCGCGCAACCAATCGCACATAGCCAGCCGACGAGCTACTGCGCCGCCGCCATAGCCGCGCAACCAATCGCACATAGCCGACGAGCTACTGCGCCGCCGCCATAGCCGCGCAACCAATCGCACATAGCCAGCCGACGAGCTACTGCGCCGCCGCCATAGCCGCGCAACCAATCGCACATAGCCAGCCGACGAGCTACTGCGCCGCCGCCATAGCCGCGCAACCAATCGCACATAGCCGACGAGCTACTGCGCCGCCGCCATAGCCGCGCAACCAATCGCACATAGCCAGCCGACGAGCTACTGCGCCGCCGCCATAGCCGCGCAACCAATCGCACATAGCCAGCCGACGAGCTACTGCGCCGCCGCCATAGCCGCGCAACCAATCGCACATAGCCAGCCGACGAGCTACTGCGCCGCCGCCATAGCCGCGCAACCAATCGCACATAGCCAGCCGACGAGCTACTGTGCCGCCGCCATAGCCGCGCAACCAATCGCACATAGCCAGCCGACGAGCTACTGCGCCGCCGCCATAGCCGCGCAACCAATCGCACATAGCCAGCCGACGAGCTACTGCGCCGCCGCCATAGCCGCGCAACCAATCGCACATAGCCAGCCGACGAGCTACTGCGCCGCCGCCATAGCCGCGCAACCAATCGCACATAGCCAGCCGACGAGCTACTGCGCCGCCGCCATAGCCGCGCAACCAATCGCACATAGCCAGCCGACGAGCTACTGCGCCGCCGCCATAGCCGCGCAACCAATCGCACATAGCCGACCGACGAGCTACTGCGCCGCCGCCATAGCCGCGCAACCAATCGCACATAGCCGACCGACGAGCTACTGCGCCGCCGCCATAGCCGCGCAACCAATCGCACATAGCCAGCCGACGAGCTACTGCGCCGCCGCCATAGCCGCGCAACCAATCGCACATAGCCAGCCGACGAGCTACTGCGCCGCCGCCATAGCCGCGCAACCAATCGCACATAGCCAGCCGACGAGCTACTGCGCCGCCGCCATAGCCGCGCAACCAATCGCACATAGCCGACCGACGAGCTACTGCGCCGCCGCCATAGCCGCGCAACCAATCGCACATAGCCAGCCGACGAGCTACTGCGCCGCCGCCATAGCCGCGCAACCAATCGCACATAGCCGACCGACGAGCTACTGCGCCGCCGCCATAGCCGCGCAACCAATCGCACATAGCCAGCCGACGAGCTACTTCGCCGCCGCCATAGCCGCGCAACCAATCGCACATAGTCGACGAGCTACTGCGCCGCCGCCATAGCCGCGCAACCAATCGCACATAGCCAGCCGACGAGCTACTGCGCCGCCGCCATAGCCGCGCAACCAATCGCACATAGCCAGCCGACGAGCTACTGCGCCGCCGCCATAGCCGCGCAACCAATCGCACATAGCCGACGAGCTACTGCGCCGCGCGCCGCCGCCATAGCCGCGCAACCAATCGCACATAGCCAGCCGACGAGCTACTGCGCCGCCGCCATAGCCGCGCAACCAATCGCACATAGCCAGCCGACGAGCTACTGCGCCGCGCGCCGCCGCCATAGCCGCGCAACCAATCGCACATAGCCAGCCGACGAGCTACTGCGCCGCCGCCATAGCCGCGCAACCAATCGCACATAGCCAGCTGACGAGCTACTGCGCCGCCGCTATAGCCGCGCAACCAATCGCACATAGCCAGCCGACGAGCTACTGCGCCGCCGCCATAGCCGCGCAACCAATCGCACATAGCCAGCCGACGAGCTACTGCGCCGCCGCCATAGCCGCGCAACCAATCGCACATAGCCAGCTGACGAGCTACTGCGCCGCCGCCATAGCCGCGCAACCAATCGCACATAGCCAGCCGACGAGCTACTGCGCCGCCGCCATAGCCGCGCAACCAATCGCACATAGCCAGCCGACGAGCTACTGCGCCGCCGCCATAGCCGCGCAACCAATCGCACATAGCCAGCCGACGAGCTACTGCGCCGCCGCCATAGCCGCGCAACCAATCGCACATAGCCAGCCGACGAGCTACTGCGCCGCCGCCATAGCCGCGCAACCAATCGCACATAGCCAGCCGACGAGCTACTGCGCCGCCGCCATAGCCGCGCAACCAATCGCACATAGCCGACCGACGAGCTACTGCGCCGCCGCCATAGCCGCGCAACCAATCGCACATAGCCAGCCGACGAGCTACTGCGCCGCCGCCATAGCCGCGCAACCAATCGCACATAGCCGACCGACGAGCTACTGCGCCGCCGCCATAGCCGCGCAACCAATCGCACATAGCCAGCCGACGAGCTACTGCGCCGCCGCCATAGCCGCGCAACCAATCGCACATAGCCGACCGACGAGCTACTGCGCCGCCGCCATAGCCGCGCAACCAATCGCACATAGCCAGCCGACGAGCTACTGCGCCGCCGCCATAGCCGCGCAACCAATCGCACATAGCCGACCGACGAGCTACTGCGCCGCCGCCATAGCCGCGCAACCAATCGCACATAGCCAGCCGACGAGCTACTGCGCCGCCGCCATAGCCGCGCAACCAATCGCACATAGCCAGCCGACGAGCTACTGCGCCGCCGCCATAGCCGCGCAACCAATCGCACATAGCCAGCCGACGAGCTACTGCGCCGCCGCCATAGCCGCGCAACCAATCGCACATAGCCGACCGACGAGCTACTGCGCCGCCGCCATAGCCGCGCAACCAATCGCACATAGCCAGCCGACGAGCTACTGCGCCGCCGCCATAGCCGCGCAACCAATCGCACATAGCCGACCGACGAGCTACTGCGCCGCCGCCATAGCCGCGCAACCAATCGCACATAGCCAGCCGACGAGCTACTGCGCCGCCGCCATAGCCGCGCAACCAATCGCACATAGCCAGCCGACGAGCTACTGCGCCGCCGCCATAGCCGCGCAACCAATCGCACATAGCCAGCCGACGAGCTACTGCGCCGCCGCCATAGCCGCGCAACCAATCGCACATAGTCGACGAGCTACTGCGCCGCCGCCATAGCCGCGCAACCAATCGCACATAGCCAGCCGACGAGCTACTGCGCCGCCGCCATAGCCGCGCAACCAATCGCACATAGCCAGCCGACGAGCTACTGCGCCGCGCGCCGCCGCCATAGCCGCGCAACCAATCGCACATAGCCAGCCGACGAGCTACTGCGCCGCCGCCATAGCCGCGCAACCAATCGCACATAGCCGACGAGCTACTGCGCCGCCGCCATAGCCGCGCAACCAATCGCACATAGCCAGCCGACGAGCTACTGCGCCGCCGCCATAGCCGCGCAACCAATCGCACATAGCCAGCCGACGAGCTACTGCGCCGCCGCCATAGCCGCGCAACCAATCGCACATAGCCAGCCGACGAGCTACTGCGCCGCCGCCATAGTCGCGCAACCAATCGCACATAGCCAGCCGACGAGCTACTGCGCCGCCGCCATAGCCGCGCAACCAATCGCACATAGCCAGCCGACGAGCTACTGCGCCGCCGCCATAGCCGCGCAACCAATCGCACATAGCCAGCCGACGAGCTACTGCGCCGCCGCCATAGCCGCGCAACCAATCGCACATAGCCAGCCGACGAGCTACTGCGCCGCCGCCATAGCCGCGCAACCAATCGCACATAGCCAGCCGACGAGCTACTGCGCCGCCGCCATAGCCGCGCAACCAATCGCACATAGCCAGCCGACGAGCTACTGCGCCGCCGCCATAGCCGCGCAACCAATCGCACATAGCCAGCCGACGAGCTACTGCGCCGCCGCCATAGCCGCGCAACCAATCGCACATAGCCAGCCGACGAGCTACTGCGCCGCGCGCCGCCGCCATAGCCGCGCAACCAATCGCACATAGCCAGCCGACGAGCTACTGCGCCGCGCGCCGCCGCCATAGCCGCGCAACCAATCGCACATAGCCAGCCGACGAGCTACAGCGCCGCCGCCATAGCCGCGCAACCAATCGCACATAGCCAGCCGACGAGCTACTGCGCCGCCGCCATAGCCGCGCAACCAATCGCACATAGCCGACGAGCTACTGCGCCGCCGCCATAGCCGCGCAACCAATCGCACATAGCCAGCCGACGAGCTACTGCGCCGCCGCCATAGCCGCGCAACCAATCGCACATAGCCAGCCGACGAGCTACTGCGCCGCCGCCATAGCCGCGCAACCAATCGCACATAATATTAATATATATATATATCGTTTATTTAGAAAACAGGGCACATTTACATTAAAATATTTTACAAACAATTTTTACAGAACACAGTTGCTGATTTGCCTGAACTAGGTTGAAACCTGTGTTTCAGGCTAGATAGTGCTTATGTACACATCAATAATAAAATAACAATTTATCAATTACCTATAATAAAAACTTAAAATTAGAGGACACATCACATTTTATTTACATACAAAAAGAAGGTCTTCTGTCTCTACGTACGAGATGCTTAATAAATATTGCACAATTGTCTTTTTACAGCTATAATAATTTAACTTATAGATACTTAGTTTCTTATTTAGTCTATTGTATAGAAATGGACCTAAAAATGTAAAAAATCTATTTATAAAAACATATTTTGAAAAGGAATTAGACTCGCAGGCAATATCATTCCGTCTCTTATTAGTATTTTCCGTGTTGTAAGTAAGCATGGTGTGCTGTTTTAATACCAGTTGCATAATGAAAAGCTGGCGAACTGTCAGTACGTTGCAGGATTTGTATAGGAGATCTGTGGGATAGAGAAAGGGATGGAAATTGGCTACTTTTAATATGGCTCTCTGAGCTCTTTCAAGAGGGAGTAAGTGAGTTTTGGGTGCTCCACCCCATGAAGTGATACAGTACTGGATTACGGATTGCCCTAGGGCCAAATAAACTTGTGTGATTACTTTTGGATCCGCAATAGTTCGCAGTTTTTTAAAGACATAGATTAATTTGCGCACTCTTTTAATCAGACTCTCAATGTGTGGTCTAAAAGAGAGAGTCTCGTCTATTATTACTCCGAGATATTTAATGTTGCATGTTTGAAGGATAAAAGGACAGTCACATGTACTGATTGTGTGGAGTGCACATTTATGAGCAAAAAGATGAGGATGAGTAATATTAATTTGAGGCTTGCGCATGGAGAATTGAATATATTTTGTCTTGTCAGCATTTAACGTTAGTAAATTACTTTGAAGCCAGTTAGTCACAGTATTGAAACCTAATTGAGCGTATTCGTACAATTCTTTACTGGTTTTAGCGGTAAATATTAAGGCCGTGTCGTCAGCATATGAAACAATTTTGCCATGTAGTATGTTCAAATTGCACAAATCATTAATAAAAACGAGGAAAAGGGTTGGGGCCAAAATGCTGCCCTGGGGAACACCAAAACCAGTATTTTTTTGCACATTGCTCGTGATATTGTCTATTTTAACACATTGATGTCTGTCGCCTAGGTAGTCAGCAAAGAGTTTCAGCGGGGTTCCCCTTATTCCCATAGTCTCTAATTTGTTTAGGAGCGCAGAAACAGACACTGTGTCAAAAGCTTTCGCTAGATCAAGGAAGACCCCCAGCGTCTGGTTTCCTTTGCCAAGTTCCTCTGAGACATAATCAGTCAGGTGGTGCACCGCATCGGCTGTGGATAATTTGGCTCTAAAACCAAATTGCATAGATGATAGTAAATTATGTTTTTCTAAATAATTAACTAGCCTGCTGTTTACAATTTTCTCAAGAATTTTAGAGATTGATGAGAGTAACGATATAGGCCTATAATTATTAACTAAGTGTCTGTTACCGGATTTAAATATAGGGATTATAACTGCTTTTTTTAGGCATTTAGGAAAAATGCCTTCAGATAAACAGATGCGAAAAATATGGGTTAAGGGAGGTACCAAAATGTGCTTGAATTGTTTAAGGATCTTACTGCTAATATTATCCCATCCGACAGCACAGTCATCTTTTAGTCCACTAATTATTCGTGTTATTTCGTCTTCGTCAGTGTCCAGCAAACCGAAAGATTGTAGTGTGTGCCTATTATTCAATGTTTGGGAAGGTGGTTGATCACTGTAATGCTGAGGAATCTGTTCGGCAAGAGTTTTCCCAACATTCACAAAAAAGTTATTGACCTGGTTGGCTGATGAAAGAGGTGAACTATTAGTTAACAATAAACTCGAATTTGATTCACGCTGTTTTGACATATATGTGACGTTTTTTATATGTTTCCAAAGTTGCTTGCTATTGTTTCCTGCTCTATTTAATTCATTTTTATCGTAATTCCTTTTCAAATTCTTTAAGATATTGTTACAAAAATTCCTGTATCTTTTATAAGTAGTTTTAATGATACTATTACCAGGGTCTCTCCTAGATGATTGATGAAGTTTGTCTCTGTGTCTTATACACCGAATAAGGCCAGGAGTGATCCAAGGTTTAATATTATTAAGTTTCTTGTTTGTTGTTATAACAGTAGTGTTACGTAATATTGCTAATTGCACATGCTTTATTAAGTACGATAAAGCAAAATTTGCGTCAGCAGTATTGTAAACTGGGCTCAAGTCAAGTTTGCATAAATCATATTCGAGTTTGTTTGTATTTAATTGTGTTTTGGTCTTGGGACGATTCAGCTTAGGCAGCATTAAGTTTAAGGTTAGTAGAACAGCGTGATGGTCAGTAATGGTTGAGTTAGTAACTAACGTAACATACGATAAACTGGATTTAATGATCATATGATCGAGGCAGGAACCGCTATCATGTGTGGGCAAGGTGTGCGCAGGTAGAAAACCATGAAATGAACAGATATTAAGATACTCTTGGGTCCCTGCATCGCAGTTGTCAGAGTTTATGTTTATATTTATGTCACCTGTTAGTATGACATTCTTGAATGAGCTTAGGTCTAGAAATATTTGGTTTAAGGCAGCGTTAAAAGAATCCAAGTTTCTAGCGGAAGGGGATCTATACATGGCGACTATTGCTGTAGTTGTACCAATTTTGATGATCAAACAATTACTCATACAGTCTTTAAGAGTAGGTTCTTCCACTGAAACCATTAATGATTCCTTAGAATATACCACCACACCAGCATTTTGGTTGTTATTTAGCTTGGTATACGATAAGTTGTACCCTGGCATTGCTGGGAGGTTATCCTGGCGATCAGACAACCAGCATTCGGTTAGAACCATCACATCACAATCAAAATTAAGTCTACTAAGAAAAATGTTGAAGCTATCGATATTCTTAAAAATACTGCGAATGTTCTGTGTTAGTATGGTTAGTGACTTTTTATAATCGGAAAGGTATTGGATGCAGTCCTCAACCTGGCATGCCTTTGCATCAGGCACAAATGTGTAATCTATATCAGTAATTAAATTATTGTCCATACTAGTAAAAGAAGAATATAAACAGTGAGTTAAGTCTAAAATATAAACAAATATGTGGCGCTCTTAGGCGCCTTCATAGTCAACCGAGTTGAGATACCTGTTTTCGGCAGCTTTTTTAGCAGGACACTCCAGGTCTCCCGTATTGTGGTTGGCTGGTTTTTTGAAGCGCAAACATGTTGCACATCTTGGCGCAACGGCTTTTTTGGGGCAATCCTGAATGGTGTGCCCTTCTTTACCGCAATGTCCACATGTAGGGGAAGCTATCTTGCACGTCTTAGCTGCATGACCGTATTGCTGGCACTTGTAACATCTCGTTACCAGTGTGAAATCTCGAACCGGGCAGGAAGTCCAATTTACAAATAATCTGTCCTGTGTAATGAGAGCCTTACGAATAGTTGCTGGAACTTCTATGATATAGTTACAGTTCTCTGCATCCTTTCTGCCGGATTTGTGGCTTAGCTTGATTGAGGTCAAAAATGTTTCTCTAGAGATAATGGGCAGTTTGTCGGCCAAGTTTTGATCATAAATACATTTAAAAACCACATTTTCAGCCATAGATGCAGGGACCCCTATAACTATTATGCGTGGTTTGCGCTTTCTAGGTTCATCGACGGTGAGAGCTGACGAAGCTGATTGGACAGTTTGCTTGAGCTTTTCCAGGTCTTCCTTAGTCTCCGTGCTGATTATTAGACCTCCTTTTCCTATTTTGCGTACACTTCTGACTTTCAGTTTCAAGTCACCAGGGCAAATAATTTGTTGGACTATGTTCTTGGTTTCGTCACAGGTCTTAGAGTTGTCGCTAGGAAAAATCGCCACGGAGCTAAAGGTATTTGGACGAACAAAGCTGTTGGAGCCCTTCTTCACCATGTCTGCAAACGATGTTCTACTTGTTTCTTGCCTTGCACAGGACTCCTTAATGGTCCGGTTCATCTCCATTACGTAGTCCTTAAGGTTGCGGTCATCCTTCAATGTGTTCAGGGAGTTGTGGGTCTTATAGGCATAATGCTTAAGGGACTGATATTGAACAGCCATTTGCGATACTCCGTGTCCAACTTTACGGCAAAGCGTGCTTATTTTTAGCTTCTGCTCAGAATTTAACTTCCCATCGGAAGCAATTGCACATACCTCATTCAAATACTGCTCAATAGAGGTCAGCCAGTTCTGGATCTCGGGAGTAGAAATTGTCTCCATTTCCTCGTTTCCTACGGCTTGGTCACGTCTAGCAGGTTTGGGCTGCGTTGGTGTCGGTGTTGGGGGAGGGCTGCGACGCGTCAACCCACTCCGGTTAAAGGGGCTGCCTTCCATATTTCCGATTATGATACTTATATGATCAAATCAGTCCATTTTTGACTAAACAGCACTTATGAATTATTGTATTAATCAAACACGCTTCAAAGCAATTACACTAAAAAAAGTAGGTCAGTATTTATGCAACTGTTAATTTATTATATTTAATGAATATACATTGATGAGCACGTCAGTTTGCGTTGAGTGCAAACGATCAATCAACATAGCCGACGAGCTACTGCGCCGCCGCCATAGCCGCGCAACCAATCGCACATAGCCAGCCGACGAGCTACTGCGCCGCCGCCATAGCCGCGCAACCAATCGCACATAGCCGACGAGCTACTGCGCCGCCGCCATAGCCGCGCAACCAATCGCACATAGCCAGCCGACGAGCTACTGCGCCGCGCGCCGCCGCCATAGCCGCGCAACCAATCGCACATAGCCGACGAGCTACTGCGCCGCCGCCATAGCCGCGCAACCAATCGCACATAGCCAGCCGACGAGCTACTGCGCCGCCGCCATAGCCGCGCAACCAATCGCACATAGCCAGCCGACGAGCTACTGCGCCGCCGCCATAGCCGCGCAACCAATCGCACATAGCCAGCCGACGAGCTACTGCGCCGCCGCCATAGCCGCGCAACCAATCGCACATAGCCAGCCGACGAGCTACTGCGCCGCCGCCATAGCCGCGCAACCAATCGCACATAGCCAGCCGACGAGCTACTGCGCCGCCGCCATAGCCGCGCAACCAATCGCACATAGCCGACGAGCTACTGCGCCGCCGCCATAGCCGCGCAACCAATCGCACATAGCCAGCCGACGAGCTACTGCGCCGCGCGCCGCCGCCATAGCCGCGCAACCAATCGCACATAGCCAGCCGACGAGCTACTGCGCCGCCGCCATAGCCGCGCAACCAATCGCACATAGCCAGCCGACGAGCTACTGCGCCGCGCGCCGCCGCCATAGCCGCGCAACCAATCGCACATAGCCAGCCGACGAGCTACTGCGCCGCGCGCCGCCGCCATAGCCGCGCAACCAATCGCACATAGCCGACGAGCTACTGCGCCGCCGCCATAGCCGCGCAACCAATCGCACATAGCCGACGAGCTACTGCGCCGCCGCCATAGCCGCGCAACCAATCGCACATAGCCGACGAGCTACTGCGCCGCCGCCATAGCCGCGCAACCAATCGCACATAGCCAGCCGACGAGCTACTGCGCCGCCGCCATAGCCGCGCAACCAATCGCACATAGCCAGCCGACGAGCTACTGCGCCGCCGCCATAGCCGCGCAACCAATCGCACATAGCCAGCCGACGAGCTACTGCGCCGCCGCCATAGCCGCGCAACCAATCGCACATAGCCGACCGACGAGCTACTGCGCCGCCGCCATAGCCGCGCAACCAATCGCACATAGCCGACGAGCTACTGCGCCGCCGCCATAGCCGCGCAACCAATCGCACATAGCCAGCCGACGAGCTACTGCGCCGCCGCCATAGCCGCGCAACCAATCGCACATAGCCAGCCGACGAGCTACTGCGCCGCGCGCCGCCGCCATAGCCGCGCAACCAATCGCACATAGCCGACGAGCTACTGCGCCGCCGCCATAGCCGCGCAACCAATCGCACATAGCCGACGAGCTACTGCGCCGCCGCCATAGCCGCGCAACCAATCGCACATAGCCAGCCGACGAGCTACTGCGCCGCCGCCATAGCCGCGCAACCAATCGCACATAGCCGACGAGCTACTGCGCCGCCGCCATAGCCGCGCAACCAATCGCACATAGCCAGCCGACGAGCTACTGCGCCGCCGCCATAGCCGCGCAACCAATCGCACATAGCCAGCCGACGAGCTACTGCGCCGCGCGCCGCCGCCATAGCCGCGCAACCAATCGCACATAGCCAGCCGACGAGCTACTGCGCCGCCGCCATAGCCGCGCAACCAATCGCACATAGCCAGCCGACGAGCTACTGCGCCGCCGCCATAGCCGCGCAACCAATCGCACATAGCCAGCCGACGAGCTACTGCGCCGCCGCCATAGCCGCGCAACCAATCGCACATAGCCGACGAGCTACTGCGCCGCCGCCATAGCCGCGCAACCAATCGCACATAGCCAGCCGACGAGCTACTGCGCCGCGCGCCGCCGCCATAGCCGCGCAACCAATCGCACATAGCCAGCCGACGAGCTACTGCGCCGCCGCCATAGCCGCGCAACCAATCGCACATAGCCAGCCGACGAGCTACTGCGCCGCGCGCCGCCGCCATAGCCGCGCAACCAATCGCACATAGCCGACGAGCTACTGCGCCGCCGCCATAGCCGCGCAACCAATCGCACATAGCCGACGAGCTACTGCGCCGCCGCCATAGCCGCGCAACCAATCGCACATAGCCGACGAGCTACTGCGCCGCCGCCATAGCCGCGCAACCAATCGCACATAGCCAGCCGACGAGCTACTGCGCCGCCGCCATAGCCGCGCAACCAATCGCACATAGCCAGCCGACGAGCTACTGCGCCGCCGCCATAGCCGCGCAACCAATCGCACATAGCCGACGAGCTACTGCGCCGCCGCCATAGCCGCGCAACCAATCGCACATAGCCAGCCGACGAGCTACTGCGCCGCCGCCATAGCCGCGCAACCAATCGCACATAGCCAGCCGACGAGCTACTGCGCCGCCGCCATAGCCGCGCAACCAATCGCACATAGCCAGCCGACGAGCTACTGCGCCGCCGCCATAGCCGCGCAACCAATCGCACATAGCCAGCCGACGAGCTACTGCGCCGCCGCCATAGCCGCGCAACCAATCGCACATAGCCAGCCGACGAGCTACTGCGCCGCCGCCATAGCCGCGCAACCAATCGCACATAGCCAGCCGACGAGCTACTGCGCCGCCGCCATAGCCGCGCAACCAATCGCACATAGCCAGCCGACGAGCTACTGCGCCGCCGCCATAGCCGCGCAACCAATCGCACATAGCCAGCCGACGAGCTACTGCGCCGCCGCCATAGCCGCGCAACCAATCGCACATAGCCAGCCGACGAGCTACTGCGCCGCCGCCATAGCCGCGCAACCAATCGCACATAGCCAGCCGACGAGCTACTGCGCCGCCGCCATAGCCGCGCAACCAATCGCACATAGCCAGCCGACGAGCTACTGCGCCGCCGCCATAGCCGTGCAACCAATCGCACATAGCCAGCCGACGAGCTACTGCGCCGCCGCCATAGCCGCGCAACCAATCGCACATAGCTGACGAGCTACTGCGCCGCCGCCATAGCCGCGCAACCAATCGCACATAGCCGACGAGCTACTGCGCCGCCGCCATAGCCGCGCAACCAATCGCACATAGCCAGCCGACGAGCTACTGCGCCGCGCGCCGCCGCCATAGCCGCGCAACCAATCGCACATAGCCAGCCGACGAGCTACTGCGCCGCCGCCATAGCCGCGCAACCAATCGCACATAGCCAGCCGACGAGCTACTGCGCCGCCGCCATAGCCGCGCAACCAATCGCACATAGCCAGCCGACGAGCTACTGCGCCGCCGCCATAGCCGCGCAACCAATCGCACATAGCCGACGAGCTACTGCGCCGCCGCCATAGCCGCGCAACCAATCGCACATAGCCAGCCGACGAGCTACTGCGCCGCCGCCATAGCCGCGCAACCAATCGCACATAGCCAGCCGACGAGCTACTGCGCCGCCGCCATAGCCGCGCAACCAATCGCACATAGCCAGCCGACGAGCTACTGCGCCGCCGCCATAGCCGCGCAACCAATCGCACATAGCCGACGAGCTACTGCGCCGCCGCCATAGCCGCGCAACCAATCGCACATAGCCAGCCGACGAGCTACTGCGCCGCCGCCATAGCCGCGCAACCAATCGCACATAGCCGACGAGCTACTGCGCCGCCGCCATAGCCGCGCAACCAATCGCACATAGCCAGCCGACGAGCTACTGCGCCGCCGCCATAGCCGCGCAACCAATCGCACATAGCCAGCCGACGAGCTACTGCGCCGCCGCCATAGCCGCGCAACCAATCGCACATAGCCAGCCGACGAGCTACTGCGCCGCCGCCATAGCCGCGCAACCAATCGCACATAGCCGACGAGCTACTGCGCCGCCGCCATAGCCGCGCAACCAATCGCACATAGCCGACGAGCTACTGCGCCGCCGCCATAGCCGACGTAGCCTGACGGCAGCTGCCCGTAGCCGTCGCATACTATTTTCAATGGCAGACACTGTTCGTTTGGCAGACACGCGTATTTGTAAGTAGGAATGGTTTAGTGCTGAGCACATTGTTATCGTGTTTTCCGCTTAAACTACCACTGATTGGGTTTAGTCTGTATAAATAAGTAAACAGGTTACCGGGCCGTCGCTCCCCCCCCCCCCCCCACTCAGTCGACTGTCGGGATAGATAGGCACTTGTTTTTCACACACATTGACTTTAGTACCTATTCCGCAGTTTTTGTTGTTTTGCTTCTCGCAGTAAATGCCAATGTTTACCCGACTGCGGCGAAGCTAAAAAACAAGGGTTATGTGTTTAACCTGTATGTATGTATGTATACATATATGTCCGTCGTATGTCCTATGTTCCTTCGTAACCACTAAACGACTGAACCGATTTTGATGAATGCTATGTCGTTAGATTCGTCTTTATTGCATGAGTGTCACTGGGTATATTAAAATTATAAAAATCAAACTGGCGGATTTTTGGCGCTATAATGTATGTTTAAAAAAAAAATTCTCAAACCTATCGAGTGGGGGTGGGGTGGGGGGATCAAAATGAAGGGTTTTATAAAGTGATTATAAAAATACAAATTATATGTTTAAATGTAATTTGGAGTGAGAAATGATAAAAAACAATCCCGAACTTTTGGAATGAGTGAGTAAGAGGCCGTTTTCACCTGATTATAAGCGGATACTGTATTTACCACCGTTACCTAAAGCGTTAGTATACAGTGAGAGTGTACGGTACGGCAGATAAAGTAAATGAAACCAATGACTGCTGAGAATATACTGACTTTATTACAATAATAAAAAGTGTAAAATAAAAAAAAAAGTTAATTTAAAAAATCAAAAAACCCGCCCGCGAAAAAAGTGGACTTCCGAAATTAAAGTTATTTTTCATTTTCTATTGCTTTTTTGGAAGTCGGTTGTTTTTTTTTTTTGTAAAAAAGTTTTTTTGGCAGATCAATTCAAATGATACTTACAACTCGCAGTTCTATCGCGCTAATTAGAAAAGCAGTAAGGAAAAAAATCCTTCCTTACTGCGTTTCTAATTAGCGCGGCAGAGTTGCTACCAGGTCATCGCCAAGCCTAGCCAAGCAAATCATACGCTTGGAGTGGTACAAAATAAAAAGTGATGAGAATACAGTGCACTCACTTTCGTGAAACACTTCGCACATTCTGCGCTATCGTACGGGGCAACAGTTGGGGCGAGTGCCACGCTATCGTACGGGGCAACAGTTGGGGCGAGTGTCACGCTATCGTACGGGGCAACAGTTGGGGCGAGTGCCACGCTATCGTACGGGGCAACAGTTGGGGCGAGTGCCACGCTATCGTACGGGGCAACAGTTGGGGCGAGTGCCACGCTATCGTACGGGGCAACAGTTGGGGCGAGTGCCACGCTATCGTACGGGGCAACAGTTGGCGCGAGTGCCACGCTATCGTACGGGGCAACAGTTGGGGCGAGTGCCACGCTATCGTACGGGGCAACAGTTGGCGCGAGTGCCACGCTATCGTACGGGGCAACAGTTGGCGCGAGTGCCACGCTATCGTACGGGGCAACAGTTGGGGCGAGTGCCACGCTATCGTACGGGGCAACAGTTGGCGCGAGTGCCACGCTATCGTACGGGGCAACAGTTGGGGCAAGTGCCACGCTATCGTACGGGGCAACAGTTGGGGCGAGTGCCACGCTATCGTACGGGGCAACAGTTGGGGCGAGTGTCACGCTATCGTACGGGGCAACAGTTGGCGCGAGTGCCACGCTATCGTACGGGGCAACAGTTGGGGCGAGTGCCACGCTATCGTACGGGGCAACAGTTGGCGCGAGTGCCACGCTATCGTACGGGGCAACAGTTGGGGCGAGTGTCACGCTATCGTACGGGGCAACAGTTGGGGCGAGTGTCACGCTATCGTACGGGCAACAGTTGGCGCGAGTGCCACGCTATCGTATGGGGCAACAGTTGGCGCGAGTGCCACGCTATCGTACGGGGCAACAGTTGGGGCGAGTGTCACGCTATCGTACGGGGCAACAGTTGGCGCGAGTGCCACGCTATCGTACGGGGCAACAGTTGGCGCGAGTGCCACGCTATCGTACGGGGCAACAGTTGGGGCGAGTGCCACGCTATCGTACGGGGCAACAGTTGGGGCGAGTGTCACGCTATCGTACGGGGCTACAGTTGGCGCGAGTGCCACGCTATCGTATGGGGCAACAATTGGCGCGAGTGCCACGCTATCGTACGGGGCAACAGTTGGGGCGAGTGTCACGCTATCGTACGGGGCAACAGTTGGGGCGAGTGTCACGCTATCGTACGGGGCAACAGTTGGCGCGAGTGCCACGCTATCGTATGGGGCAACAGTTGGCGCGAGTGCCACGCTATCGTACGGGGCAACAGTTGGGGCGAGTGTCACGCTATCGTACGGGGCAACAGTTGGGGCGAGTGTCACGCTATCGTACGGGGCAACAGTTGGGGCGAGTGTCACGCTATCGTATGGGGCAACAGTTGGCGCGAGTGCCACGCTATCGTACGGGGCAGAAGGTTCACTCTCCCTCATTGAGAAGCCACTTCACTATTTATGTTGGAATGTTTGGCTTCAGTGTGTGTACTGTGCAGGTACCCAGCGACACTTATCAGTATCATCTTGTCTGCCCTTTCAAGACAACGCCTGTTCTAACAAAGAGCGATATGTAAGACAATCATATTAAGTCAGTAGAGCGGTAGCCGCAGAACGAACCCTTGCACGGGTCTCTTTAGAAATAACAAAATATTTGGATAATTAATCATTTTCTTGACTTTATTGTTTGTCAAAAGGTTTCTGCCTCATTGGTCTAGTGGCTGCAAGTGCTACTGCTGAGCGTGAGGTCTCGGGTGCGATTCCCAGGTCGGCCAAAGTGTGATTGGGGTTTTTTTTTCTGGATTTTCTCAGCAGCAGTCCAGAGTCTAGATTGTGCACTGTTGAGGGCGATAGGCTCGCCCCTTATTACATGGGACTTAAAAATAACTGGCGAAATGTGGGTACACTATAGGTAGGTACATCTCTGCCCAACCCTTCGAGGAAACAAGGCGTGATGTTATGTTATGTTGGGACTGTAGATGAAGTTACATTATTTGTTATGGACGCGGCGGCGCGGCGGCGGGAGGGGCGGCGGGAGGGGCGGCGGGGAGCTCATGACGCGCGCACTCCGACACACGCGGATTGATGGACGCGGTCGGACCTTCCCGCCTCACGTCATGCTTTCCCGCTAACCACATCATTCCTCATATTTGCACACTTTTGGTACTTATCTACATTGCTATCTACATCATGAACGTTTTGTTGCACTTAGTTAAGTATGTGCATATTGACACATCCACTGTTAGTGTAGGTACCCACACTAACGCCTGACGCACAAACTATAGCTCGATAACAAATTCAGGCGCGCGTAGCACTTGTTACTGACAACATATTGACACATCCACTGTTAGTGTAGGTACCCACACTAACGCCTGACGCACAAACTATAGCTCGATGACAAATTCAGGCGCGCGTAGCACTTGTTACTGACAACATATTGACACATCCACTGTTAGTGTAGGTACCCACACTAACGCCTGACGCACAAACTATAGCTCGATAACAAATTCAGGCGCGCGTAGCACTTGTTACTGACAACATATTGACACATCCACTGTTAGTGTAGGTACCCACACTAACGCCTGACGCACAAACTATAGCTCGATAACAAATTCAGGCGCGCGTAGCACTTGTTACTGACAACATATTGACACATCCACTGTTAGTGTAGGTACCCACACTAACGCCTGACGCACAAACTATAGCTCGATAACAAATTCAGTCGCGCGTAGCACTTGTTACTGACAACATATTGACACATCCACTGTTAGTGTAGGTACCCACACTAACGCCTGACGCACAAACTATAGCTCGATAACAAATTCAGGCGCGCGTAGCACTTGTTACTGACAACATATTGACACATCCACTGTTAGTGTAGGTACCCACACTAACGCCTGACGCACAAACTATAGCTCGATAACAAATTCAGGCGCGCGTAGCACTTGTTACTGACAACATATTGACACATCCACTGTTAGTGTAGGTACCCACACTAACGCCTGACGCACAAACTATAGCTCGATAACAAATTCAGGCGCGCGTAGCACTTGTTACTGACAACATATTGACACATCCACTGTTAGTGTAGGTACCCACACTAACGCCTGACGCACAAACTATAGCTCGATAACAAATTCAGGCGCGCGTAGCACTTGTTACTGACAACATATTGACACATCCACTGTTAGTGTAGGTACCCACACTAACGCCTGACGCACAAACTATAGCTCGATAACAAATTCAGGCGCGCGTAGCACTTGTTACTGACAACATATTGACACATCCACTGTTAGTGTAGGTACCCACACTAACGCCTGACGCACAAACTATAGCTCGATAACAAATTCAGGCGCGCGTAGCACTTGTTACTGACAACATATTGACACATCCACTGTTAGTGTAGGTACCCACACTAACACCTGACGCACAAACTATAGCTCGATAACAAATTCAGGCGCGCGTAGCACTTGTTACTGACAACATATTAAGGACGCAGATATACCTACGTTTCTTCGTCCCCTGAAAAATGACCTTTTTTGAGTTGTTTTAGTTTAGATCTAAGTGTGCGATATATTTATTTGCTTCAACATGGTGCATTAAGGTCTTATAAATATAATTATGTTCTTACATGTTTCGCCATAGACTGGCATACAAATATTTAAACATTTTATGTGAGAAATATAAAACGACACATTAAATTGTTAAAAATATTATTCTCACATGTCTAATAAGTAATAACACTGGTGAAATCTTAACAATAGGACAACAATAATAGATAAGTTTATAATGAATATTCATGGAACCATATTTATCTGTTACTTTTTTATCAATAAATTATTTCACACTATAATAGCAATTACCAATAAGCCATTTATGTAGATTTAAAGTGTTTGAGAGGGGGTGCCCTTATTTCTTTTTGAATATTGTTGAATATTTTAATTGCTGTGTTATAGCTATTTTTATGGCATTGTGTGCTTTGATGTGAAGGAATTCTTACCCGTGTTGGGTCTCGAGGAGTACATTTTGAATGCAAGTCGCAAGCTATAACAAAGTTTGAGTGCTCTTTCACAAATACACCAGCTTGCATTATGAGAAGACCTAGAGTGTTAAAAGTTTTAAACATAACATCACGCCTTGTTTCCCCGAAGGGTTAGGCAGATGTAAAAGTTTTATTTTTTTAAATATAGGTAACAAAAAAAAATGTTTATTTATAATAATTAATAATAATTGTTTGTTTTTTAAATGTTTTTTTATAGGTCTGCAGAATGTTAATGGACTGATACCACAGATTGCTCTTAGGCATTTTTTCTGCACTAGGAAGGCTTCATTTACGTTCGTCGAGTTCCCCCAGAGTAGGAGCCCATACGTGAGTAAAGAGGAAACATACCCGTGGTAAGCAGTAAGTGCAACTGTTTCACCGGCGGTTCGTCTTAAACGCTTAAGAGCAAATACAAACTGGTTTAATTTCTTGCAGACGTGATGTATATGAATTTCCAGTCACAATGCTGGTTTAGAACAAGTCCAAGAAATTTGTATTCACTAACTTCGTTAATTTATTGTCCTTGACAAATTAGCTTTAAATGATTTTGGTTTTAAATTGTAATTTTGAAAAGTGATGTATGATGTATGTGGTTTTATTTAGATTTGCAAAGTGATGTATGTGGTTTTATTTAAATTTGCAAAGAGATCAGTTTTCGAGGCATTTTAATACTTGGATTACTGTTTCATTCAGGTTTTTTTCCTGACTGGTTTCTGATTTACTATTATTTGTTACAATTACTGATATGTCGTCAGCAAAAAGTATGCACTGTTGTTGTAAATCATTGATGTAAACGAGGAAAAGTAATGGACCAAGTATGCTTCCTTGGGGTACTCCTGATTTGGTTTGAATGTACTTAGAACTCCATGATGTGGACTAGTTATTTTCGTTTATTGAGCTTATTTCTACTTTTTGTTGACGGTTAGATAAATAGCTAGTTATCCAATCAATAACTATTCCTCTAATTCCGTAGTTATTACATTTTTGTAATAATATTATAATTCGTGGTTGGCAAAGTCGAAAGCTTTGCTCATATCAAAGAAGATAACAGATACTGGAATGCGTTTATCTAAATTATCAATTAAATTTTTTTATCAGTTTAAATGCTGTTATTGCTGTCGATTTTCCCCTATGAAAGCCGTTTTTTTCCTCTTTTATAATCAGATTTTTTCTAAATAGTTTGTAAGTCTACGATGCATAACTTTCTCAAAGATTTTTGATAAGTTAGATATTAATGTTATAGGGCGGTAATGAGATAAGTCTTTTGTGTCACCTTTCTTAAATGAGGGTTTAACAATGGATTTTTTGAGTTTATCTGGAAAAATACCTTGCCAGAACGAGAGATTTATTAAGTGTTCAATGATCGGGGATATAATGGCGGCACAGGATTTGAGAATGTGAGTTGCTATACCGTCAAATCCAACTCATTTGGTATTGTTAAGGGACATGATGGTATTTTTTACTTCATCTTCATAACATGGATTTACATCATCATCATGGATATTTTTTTGCATAATAAATCGAAATAATATGGTATAGTTCCTATAACAGGTTTGTTGATAGTGCAATTGTTATCTGTTTTACTTTTAATCTCATTATTTGGTATTCCTTCATGGCTAGATAATGTATTTTTATGAGGTAGGCGGGCGATGCCACGCGGCGGGTCGGGAGGTTAAGGATTTTTATTCAAAATTGTGGATGTTATTTTAGTATATTGTGTATTTTACGACTTCAACGCAAATGAAGTCGCGGGGCACAGCTAGTTATAAATAAATTAAGTAACAGTGAAGCCTCCTTACTAGTAACAGTATTATATCAGGTGAGTAGTTACACCTGATCTCTCTCTTTCAATCGTCAGTAATATGACTTTCGAAAGAAGAAGACAAAGCGTTGCGTAACTATACTATAACAGACGCTATACAACGTTGTTAGTAAGGAGGAAGTAGTGTTATCTCATGTTACGTTTGTATGAGTATGTGGTGGCGGAGAGTGTGATATCGGAACGTAGCAGTGTCTGCACTGCTCATGTCTTGTTGTCTCGCTCTCTCGCGGTGACCCAGCCATTTTGTAGAAAACGGTATGTGATAGTGTGTGGATAATAAATACAACTTTAATTTAATAGAAGTGTTTATTTGAGTATATAAGACCTACCTACGCCCAGAACTATTTTAGGATTCCATATTTTATGTAGGTACGTACCTAAAAATGAAATGGCAAACATCGGAGGTGTTCTAAACTTCAAATAAATTACTTTCATTACGTGGCGGTAAATAAAACATTGGAATAATTAGTCGTGATGTTAGTTCACGTTCGCCCGGACGCGGAACTGTGCGCGGACAAAATGCGTACCGCGCTAGGAATGGAACAAATATAAATCGATACATCTGTGCAGACGGCCGCTATTTTTCCACGCCGCGAGTTTAAGCCCACGTGCGGACGGACGCGAAAACCACGCGCGCATAAATATCGTCTGACGCGATTTTTTCGCGCCTGGCAACAGAGTGTTCGAACAAGCGCGAAAAAATCACTTCGAACTGATTCTTCGTGCAGTGCGGACGTACCATGGGTTCCGCAAAATTATTAGCGGTAGCTCTTTCAGAGGCAGGAGCTAGACCACCACCTCTTGAAGCAGTATTATTGTAATCTTACTTCAGTGTGGGAAAGGGATGGAGCTAGACGTCCTGTATAGCTCCATCTGTTTCTCACACTGAAGTAACATTAAAATAATACTGCTTTAAGAGGTGGTGGTTAGCCCCCTGGAGACCACAAAATAAGCAAAGAAGATTTTGGATGCATCCCTTGAATAATGAACTATATTTAAAAGGCCAATATTTGACGCCGTACAATATTTAAGGAAATAATGATCCTGAAAAATTATAATACTATCAAATAAATAGCATGTTCAATATTGTATTTTCTCAAAATAAACCCGTTTAATGTTTACTTAGTTTTTTATGATAAACCCCACCCACCCATATACCTACGCTCAGAACTATTGTAGGATTCCATAATATTATAAGTAGGTGAATTGAAAACATTGGTGGTGTTCTAAAACAAAACCACGGGTAAATATCCGATATCATTATTATTATAAGTAAATAAAACTAAGATTTTATAACTTATATTTTGTTAATTCTGGTTTCATATTCGAATAATAATCGTATAAAATAGGTTTGTTTATATTTTGGTGGATCGAACAGTTTTACGTTTTGTGTTCGATAATGTTATTTGGGTACGAAATGAAATGTTTACGTAAATGATTTGTTATAATATAAAGAAAAACAAAGTTACTTGGTTTGAGTGTCAAAGCTCTTATGATACTATATTTTAAGTTTCATAAATATTTTAAGTAAGTAAGTGAAATCTTTGTAATTTCTTATTGAGAAATTAATTTCTTTAATATATACATATTAACTTTAAAACTCAGGCTTCTTGGAAGGGATAAGGGTCATCTTCTAGAATACACGTAATCGCCGGTCATTGGCCGAACTCGATCAATCGAACAAATAATTAGTACAAGAAACTGAGTGCGTACTGCGTACCCTTTAATCCATCCAAAGGTTGTCTGTAAAAGATAGCTTTTAGCGATAAGACCGCCCATTGTGTCACCCTACAAGTATGTGTAATATTTCTACATTGATATCTGTAAGTTTTATGGTGTACAATAAAGAGTATTCTATCTATCTACGCTATCGTCTGTCGTCCAGTGACGGCCGTTAACTAATGCTAAGCCACACACGTTACGATTTACTTGCGCAAGTCTGCGTGACACCAAACGGTTCGGATACTTGTGCTAATTCACCCCCACACGTAACGAGTGTGTGGCTAGCAAAACTTCAAGTAAGATTATTCCAATGTTGTATATACCCACGCGTTATTCGGCTCGGTATCGCCGCGGCGCCGTGCGCCACGGCCTTGAGCATGCGGCACGGCTAACGGCTGCACCCTGCGCGCCGTACTGACAAACGCGCGCAATTTTTTTGCGTCCGTGGGCACACAAGAACAGATCTTCGTATGTCGTATTCATTCAACGCTCAACGCCGAGCGTTGAATATCGATCATTGCGCGATAAAAAATCGCGACCGTGCGAACAGATGTACCGCTTTCTATTCGTTCCATTTCACGCGCGGAGCGCGATTTATGCCGCCGCAATGATGTACGTCCGTGCAAACGTAGGCTTTGGCTGAGGCCTCATTAGTGCGTTGCGTTGCGTCGTCGCAGCGTTAACGCTGCGACGCTTTACATATATTTTTTAGTGACATACCACATTACGCGTTGCGTCTTCACACGCGACGTTTCAACGAATCAACGGACGAGAGATGAAGCGCGGGAGGTGATGCGTTCCGACATCGTGCGTCGTCGCAATGCAGGTGTGACATACAATGCGTTGATCCGTTGCGACGACGCAACGCAACGCAACGCACTAATGAGGCCTCAGCCTAACTTGAGCAGTTCCAATTGCCGCAAGTTTACAGCTCGGGTTGCATCGCTTCACAACACCCTCCGCCCCTCCCCGCCTCTCCCCGCCCCTCTCGCACCCTCGTCCAGCTCCAGCGTGATAGGTACCTGTCTAAATGTTATGACTACACTCAGATTAGTCACCGGGCACCTAATGAACATCACGCTATGTTGCACCGTTCTGACCATGTCCTAGAATAAGAATTTGCTCTTCGAAGGTTAGAAGAGAAAAATAAAATAGCACGAGAAACTTAGCTCAGCTGAGCACAGCATAGCTTCTACTGATCTATAAATGTGTAATACATTTAGATTATACAACACAACACAACACAGCGCGACACAACACAGCGGATACGCGCCATTGTGCCGCCGCGCGCCGCACACCTCCGCCGTGCGCTTTGTGCGACCAACCCCGCGACCAACTCACACAAGCGGCCGATACTGCTCTTAATAACATGCCATATGGTTCATTATTAAACATCACAGCTGTTTAGGGAGCTTGCAGGTGAGAGTAGAAGAGGGACAACAGTGGGCGCAAGTTTTAATTAATCCGTGCGAGTGGCGAGTGATCCAAGCCGGCCGCGCCTCCCGCGCCGGCGCATGGCAGTACACGCGTACTACTGAGTAGAACAACGCGTGGATACCAACAATAGATATCATTATATTTCTATGATACCAACACATAGCTACACAATGTCATGCTGTACTCTGCCCGTCAACTACATGTCAATTGTAACACGTGAACATGCAACAAAATGAAGCCGCTGTCAAAAGTCAAATTGTTGCCATGGACATGCGGTTGACTGTACGAAGTATGCCTGCTGTGAAACATTTTGAGTAGGGATACGGTGAAATATACTTGATTATGTGTAATATTAATAGCAGAGAAGAATCGATTTTGTGAAATAGGACAATCATATTCTAAGTATAAAATGAAACAAGTGTAGGTGTATACAGCGCTTGATCTGCTGCTTCCTGCAGCCACATGCCTGTAACTCAATCATTGACCGTTCAATAACAGCGCGCTCGAATAGTCAGCGCTAATCCGGGTCACAATCATCTGGCACATTTACATTCCTAGCACTCATTCATTATATGGCTGCGGCGTGGCGGCGGCGTGGCGGCGGCGTGGCGGCGGCGTGGCGGCGGCGTGGCGGCGGCGTGGCGGCTGCGCTCCCGTCGCCTCCTGCGGTGAGCTCCGGACGTAGTTCTAAGTGACACCGCAGTGCTTGTGTGAGACGCGCATGTCGGGACCGGGAGCTACGCCGGCGATACTTCGCGCCCGCTGAGCAAAACCAGACAATTATCTTAGCAAACATCCGCCCCCTCCGTGCCCCCGCACCCCACACCATCGCTCCCCTAATTTATAATTCAGACCTGCTCCCCCGACTGACAAGCGGTCTATTTGTGACTAACTAACAGGGTAAATGCTGACGTACAACTTGCCACTCGAGGACGCGACTCGACCGCCCGCTCGCCGCTCGCCGCTCGCCGCTCGCGCGCGCCAGTCAAATCCATTTAATTTGCAGAGAGCACCTAATCTAATATTGCTATATGTCAATTTAGATTCTGTCTATCAAGCGCTGGATATTTACATTAATCTCTGCAGGGAATCGTCAGTTCTCTTGGTTCGCACGCCAAGGGCTCGGTGGCCCTGCTGTCGGCCTATGTAAGGACTGCATGGTGTGGCTCACTATGTCTGGTCCGGTTCGATCGCCTGCCTTATCGTGTCGTGTACAGGGACATCCATATAATAAACATCGCTAGTTGATGTCAGAGACCTCTCGAAAGGCCCCGCATAATACGTAAGTATGTACATTAGGCGCCACTGAGCAGGTGCTGCCGATGACGTCACTATCGTCTGTGCTAGCGATAGCGTTGAGATGAGTTGGTATTCCTGTAAGAACGTACGCATTCTAATCTCAGTCTCTGTCTGTCATAAATATATGACATTAATTGTAGCTGAGATGAGACTGTAACTTTATTTTGAACGTTTTGAACGAAGAGTGTTGGCCTTCTGGTCGTACTTGACAGTGGCGCTTAGCGATCTGTGATGAGTGTGATGGCGCCGGCTCGCACAAAAACGTTATTAAATTTACAAAAAGTGTGAAGATTTGTGTTTACCCTCTGAAACCCAGACTGACAGCACGGACATGACGACAACAAAACCGACGCCGATACAGACGAATGAAATGGACATTGCCCAACTGGAGGAGGTTATGGCTCGAGCGACAATGGGTGACGATGACGACACTAAATCGCCTTCACCGCCAGACTGCTACGGCTAGCTTACGCAGGGCTTTGGAGGTTAAGCCCCGAACCATCGCACTGATCCAAGAGCCGTGGATCAGGAACAACAGAATATGCGGCCTCGGTAACATCGGAGGTAAGCTAATTCTCAACACACATGGCTCAGACAAACCAAGAACCTGCGCCTACATACCTAAAGGAATTCCTACCACACCTCTCACTCAATTCTGTTCTAGAGATTTAACAGCCGTCAGGCTCCACACCGAGGGCACCGTTCCAGACGTTGTACTGGCCTCGGCATACATGCCAGGTGAGGACACCAACTGCCCGCCGAAGGAGTTGGACGACCTAGTGCAGCACTGCGAGCACACCAAACTAGTCCTCATCATCTGCACCGACTCGAACGCCACCCGTTCTGGGGCAGCGACGCACCGAACCCCTGAGGAGAGGTACTATCCACCTATTTATTCTCTACTAATCTTAATATTATAAACCGTGGCTTAGAACCCACTTGGGTCACAGTCAGGGGACAAACAATCATAGACCTAACACTTGCTACAGAAGACGCGACTAACCTCATCACAAACTGGCACGTATCGGACGAGCCTTCTTGCTCTGAACATAGAAGGATCCGCTTTAATCTAACTACCGACACAAAGAAACCCAGACCGAGGCGAAACCCGCGGCGCACCAATGTTCCCGGGTATAAACGCCTCCTGGCCTCCCTACTAGCTAGGCACCTATCACAAGTAACTATATGAGACCGCGCACAATTGGAATACACCGTGACAAAACTATCAGAGTACATAACTAAAGCATACCATACATGCTGTAAACTAAGAGCGCCACAAACCAGGAGCGAGAGGAACCCCTGGTGGAACGCTGAACTTAGTAAACTCAGGGATGCACTACGTAAGCAATTCAACAGAGCAAAAAACACTAGACTCCCGGACGACAGGGAACTATACAAAGAGACCCAATTTTCATATAAAAAACATATCAGAACTGCCAGAAGAACAGCATGGCGGAAATTCTGTGAAACCATCGAGCAAATGACGAAGTCACAAGGGTAAGGAAGATCCTATCAACCGATCAGGACCGAACTCTCGGCGCGCTGAAAAAACCTGATAACTCATACACATCAACCGACCATGAAACCAGTAAGATCCTTCTCGAGACTCACTTCCCAGACTGCAATTTCCTAGAGGACAGGACGTGGAAAGATGAACCAGAATACCCCTCGCATGGCGCGAAGTGAAAGTAATTTTCATACCCAAACCTGGCAAGACTGATTATATACAACCTAAGGCTTATAGGCCCATAAGTCTTACGTCCTTCCTACTGAAAACCCTCGAGAGACTCTGTGATAGACACATCCGAGATGGACTTCTTAAGGTAAAACCGCTTCACAAACAACAGCATGCGTACTCCACAGGCAGATCAACAGAATCCGCGCTGCACAGTGTGGTTTCCAAACTTGAATGTGCTGTGGAACACAAATGGTCAGCACTGGCCGCATTCATTGACATCGAGGGTGCTTTTGACAAAACCACGTTCAATAGTACTAACATGGCCCTCGACAGGCACGGCATAGACTCGACCCTGAGTGGCTGGATTACCAACATGCTCAAACTGAGAACCGTGCAAGTCACAGTGAACGACACCACAAGGGCTATCGTGGCGAAAGGCTACCCGCAAGGAGGAGTCCTTTTGCCATTCCTATGGAACCTGGTAGTAGACAGCCTCATTGAAACACTCAATGCCAAAGGTTATTTCACCGTAGGCTACGCCGACGGCATAACCATAATAATGAACGGTACCCACGAAAACACCCTATGCAACCTCATGCGCCAAGCCTTGAAGATAGTAGAGGACTGGTGCAACAAACACCAGCTAACAATGAACCCTACAAAAACTGAACTGATTATTTTCACGAAAAAGAGAAAACTGCCGACACTACAACTACCACGATTCTTCCGAACTACCCTTTTTTTTTTTTTTTTGTGGATGGGAAATCATCAAATGACTTCTCCCGCTCTGGGCGGAGCGGGAGGGCGTGTCAGACTTTTACTGACTAAAACCCACCCGTGTTCCTTCTGTTGCCTGTGCCGGGGCCACGGTAACTCTTTCGAACATCCCGCAACCCTAGCTGGCATCGGCCCTAGCGGACCCCGTCAATAGTGCTGACATCTCTTTGAGGCGCGCGTGGAACACAACGCGCCGTCGACTCGGACTTGGTCCTTACCGGGCAGCGAGCTTGCTCGCCGTCCGCAAGCCCGCGCCTACGGTGGCCGGGAATCGGCTGCCAATTCCCGACGCCCAGCTAGGGATTGCAAATATTCGATATTTTTGGTATTCGAATGTTCAAATACTTTTTCAGCCTTATTCGAATTATTCGAATAATATTCGAATATTTCAGAAAAAAAAAGTATTTATATAATTTCTCACGTTTTATTGCCTTAGAAACTAGTAACATATTTTTCATGTAAGTAGGGCAACATCCCAATCAGACAGAACCAATATTTAAACAAAACTTTTAATCAAATAAAATAATTAACAAATTTTTAATAAAGTTAGATGTACTTCGACTACGAAAATATGAAATAAAAAATATTAATTCTTAAACAATTATAGGAAAACTATTAAGTAGGAAACACAATTAAAATCTCACTAGCAAAATCAAATAACATGTTAATAAACTTTATACAACACAAGTAAAAGTAAGAAACAAAAAAGTATATTATAGATATTGTACTATCAATTTCTTAAGGATAACTAAAAAGAAACGAGATCAAAGTCACAATAAGAATGCACTGCGCGGATAACTAGCATCTAAAGAGATATGCAAATTGCAAGTGCACGCAATCACTAAAATTGAAAATTATGATCCAACGCGGTAAGTAACAATTATAATTAAATAAATGCCATCGTATAGGCAAAGGATACAATTATTCTTATTTACGGATCCTTTGAAAGTGGGACCTTAGAAAACTTAAAGAGTCAATGGAATCATCATTCAATTTACATCTGAGATGATTGCAGATATATTTTGTAGAAGAAAATACCCTTTCGCATTCTACGCTAGTTGGTGGAATGCAAATTAGCACGTCATAGGCCTGACTTAGGTGTATTTGTCTTGGCGTACCTGTATCATATAGAGCCATCTGCATTTTTATTGATGTTTCTAGATCATGATGTTCAAGATTTGCTGTGGATGTGGAAGGCACTGCATACATTTCGTCCTCTATCTTTTTCTGCAGCTGTTCTTTCATTGACATATTTGAGATTCTTGACGCTTCTTCATTTTGATAACGCTGAAGGTCTAATATAGCAATGTTATCTTCGTCATCAGAAACGCCAGTGTTAGTTGTCGCAGGTCTTTGCTTAAAATATTTTTTTTGAATGTCAACTATGACTTTGGTGATAACATCATTTCCTACTTTAGGGAAGATAGAAGAACTCTGCTCCTGGTAGTATTTGTTTGGGTTGTGCAAGTACTTCAGTGTACAAACCAGGTCTGTTTGTCGTCGTTCAGCAATCCTTGTTCTCAGAGCCTGAAGAAGTTTACCACTGATAAACCCATTGGTCTCTCGTAGTTTGGTAACCATGAACTGTAGGGCTGTGTCCGCAGTTAATAAAGTGGCCTTTTCTTGACATATCGCTTCCACAGTAGTTTTGACGATAGTGAGAGACGTAGATAAATCCTGCAAAAGAGCAAGCTCATAGGTGCTGAACATAGTTTTGTCTTTCAAGTCAATCAGTGCTTTTAAAATTGCATCAACTGGTATTAGACTGTAAAACGCGGTGGAATAGCATGGCGGACATGGTTTCAAGATTCTTGCTACTGAAAGCAGTAGCAAGAATCTTGAAACCATGTCCGCCATGCTATTCCACCGCGTTTTACAGTCTAATACCAGGCCTGCGCTTTTGTTTTCTTCAAGAATATATTTGTTTAGGATTTCTGTTCTGGTTGGAGATTTTTTGAAAAATTTCACTACTTTTCTTACTTTGTCAATCAAACCTTTGTACTCGACATTGAGATTGGGTTCACTTCTGGAAACCACATTCTGATCGACTACAAAGCCTTCTCCATCATCATTTTCATCTGTTTCCTCATCTTCTGATTCATCTTTCTTTGTATCATCTGTTTCTACTGGAACTTCTTCTGTGTCTATTTCTTCTAACTGTTCATAAGTTTCACTCAGATTATATCAGTTCTTATATATTGTATCCACTACGGCACATTGAATGCCGTGTGCAAGGCACAATTGATGAAATGATTGCATTTGACGACCCATGCAAGTCATGACGCTTGCACCGTCTGTCACCACACCAGTTATATCATCTTCTAAAGATATATCGTATGAAGCTAATTTGACTTTTAAAATATTGAGACATCTTTCTGATGTTCCTCGCCCTGTAATTCTCGCTAATCCCAAATTTCTAATGGTTTTGTCTTTAAAAGTTGGGCAATGAATGTTGACGTTTATATAGCGCCGGTAATATTCGAATGTTCGAATATTTTATAATTTACTATTCGAATACGAATTTCAAATGTATATTCGAATAATTCGAATATTCGAATATTCGATTGCAATCCCTACGCCCAGCGCGTCTCCTGCGGCGACTAGGGGCGTGAGGGCGCGAAGCTAGCCTCTCCCTCACGCGTCCCGCCTCCTCCTTCACGAGCATTACTGCTTCGCAGAAGGAGGTAATGGCTTTCCATGTACTCTCGCTCCGTACCATGGCCTGGACCAGGGCCGGACGCGAGAGATCGCCACCGCCGATCGCTTCCGCGAGGACACGGCGGTGCTCCACCCAAGCCGGGCAGACCTCCACCGTATGCTCCACCGTGTCCTCCGGGCGATCCACACAGTGGTGACACCCGGGCGTTTCCTCCCGCCTTATCCGGAACAGGTACCTCCCGAAGCACCCGTGTCCGGTGAGGACCTGCGTCAGGCGGAAGGTGAGGACGCCATGGCGCCTCTCCAGCCACTCCTCAAAGAGGGGACTTATCGCCGCAATTGTGGCCTGCCCATCGGAACTACCCTAAGCCTATCAACTGAAACCAAATACCTGGGCATATTTTTGGACAGATAGCTGAATTGGGCAAAGCATACCAACTATATCATTACTAAAGCCAGCATTTCCCTGTGGCAGTGCAAACGACTGCTCGGCAGGAACTGGGGAATCTGTCCCAAGATCACTTACTGGCTATACACTACACTACAGTCATCCGACCAATCATCACGTATGGCTCACTAGTCTGGTGGCCTAGGACAGACCTGAGCACAGCTCAAAGAGATCTCGAAAAACTGCAGCGGCTCGCGTGTGTAGCCATCACTAGCTGTATGAGAACTACACCCACCGCTGCCTTACAGGTAATGCTTGGTCTGCCACCTCTACACATCATTGTGCGAGAGGAAGCGGCCATGGCCGCCTTTAGGTTCCATATAACAGGAACTCTGAGCAATGACTCTAGGGTCAAGCACAGACGCATAAAGGAGGATGCGATCAAACAACATCCAATGATGGCATCACCCTGCGACAGAGCCCCGAAACTGCACTGCTTCCAAAAGCACTACAACATATTACTCACAGAAGAACAGTGTGATTACTCAAGCCCAAAGGAGGTGAGAGTATACACTGACGGATCGAAAACCGACTCCGGAACCGGGGTCGGAGTCTTCTCATACGACCTTAACATAAACATATCCAGCCTGCTGGGAATGTTCAACAATATCTACCAAGCAGAGTGTGTGGGAATTATACAAGCGGCTCATGCCATAGAAGCCAGGAGAGTTACGGACACTAACATACGCATACTCTCCGACAGCGCCTCAGTTATCCAATCACTAGGGAAAGGAATTTGTAGCTCGAAATTAATACTAGAATGTCACAACGCACTTGAGCGAGTTACGGTATCTAACCGTAACACAGTGACAATGCAATGGATAAAAGGACACAGTGGTTCGTTAGGTAATGACGCAGCTGACGAACTAGCTAGGAGAGCATCCAGCACGCTAGTCTGAGGACCCGAACCAATCGCACCCATCCCCTTCAACCAGCTATGCAGGTGGCTACAGAAGTTCACCCACACACAAGCGGAGAGTTGGTGGTCATCGGTACCAGGCTGCAGGCAGTCCAGGCAGGCTATTCCTTCCCTGGATGGTAGGCTAACCAGGCGTCTATTACGACTGGACAGAAATGGACTGCGCTTGATGACGGGGACCATCACAGGACACTGCTCACTAAACAAACATTTCCACAAAATAGGCATAACGGACAGTCCTCTGTGCAGGGCCTGCATGGAGACTGAGGAAACCGTTGCGCATGTACTCTTCGAATGTACAGGCGTCACCCAGATTAGAACAGAAACCCTCGGGGCACCCAGATCGTTTACAGATGTTCTGAACAGACCAGGAGATGTAATCAACTTCTGGAGGAACGTTGGCTGGTTGGAGTAAGCACCAACGGCTGCGATGGCTCACGCACAATGGTCCACTTGAACTAGGTGCAGAAACCAAATCTCTAACATAGAACATAGCTGGTGGTGTCAGTCGTCCGGGGGCGGCGAGACAAGCGGATGAAATGGATGCCGACGAAAGTAGAGCCTAGATGTGGCTGGCGCTGGAGCGAGGGTTGGAACTGGCAAAGAGAAGCCCAGCTGTGACTGAAGTTGGGCTGTGCAGGCTGAAGTAGGTACGATAATACGACATACAATTTGAACTACCACTTAGCAATTTGAACCTAGTACCTTATAGATAGTACTTGTGGTGGGATCCGTCCATATACCCACGTAATAAATGAATATCTTAAAAACATAAGAGAAGTATGCGTGAACACAAGGTGAAGGCAACGTGTAGCTGCTTCAGTAGTCACACACACGGAGATGTTTGTGAGAGCTCGCACACGACCGCTACTGACGTGGTGACGCTTCAGTAGTCACACACGGAGATGTTTGTGAGAGCTCGCACACGACCGCTACTGACGTGGTGACGCTTCAGTAGTCACACACGGAGATGTTTGTGAGAGCTCGCACACGACCGCTACTGACGTGGTGACGCTTCAGTAGTCACACACGGAGATGTTTGTGAGAGCTCGCACACGACCGCTACTGACGTGGTGACGCTTCAGTAGTCACACACACGGAGATGTTTGTGAGAGCTCGCACACGACCGCTACTGACGTGGTGACGCTTCAGTAGTCACACACGGAGATGTTTGTGAGAGCTCGCACACGACCGCTACTGACGTGGTGACGCTTCAGTAGTCACACACGGAGATGTTTGTGAGAGCTCGCACACGACCGCTACTGACGTGGTGACGCTTCAGTAGTCACACACACGGAGATGTTTGTGAGAGCTCGCACACGACCGCTACTGACGTGGTGACGCTTCAGTAGTCACACACACGGAGATGTTTGTGAGAGCTCGCACACGACCGCTACTGACGTGGTGACGCTTCAGTAGTCACACACACGGAGATGTTTGTGAGAGCTCGCACACGACCGCTACTGACGTGGTGACGCTTCAGTAGTCACACACGGAGATGTTTGTGAGAGCTCGCACACGACCGCTACTGACGTGGTGACGCTTCACTAGTCACACACACGGAGATGTTTGTGAGAGCTCGCACACGACCGCTACTGACGTGGTGACGCTTCACTAGTCACACACACGGAGATGTTTGTGAGAGCTCGCACACGACCGCTACTGACGTGGTGACGCTTCACTAGTCACACACACGGAGATGTTTGTGAGAGCTCGCACACGACCGCTACTGACGTGGTGACGCTTCAGTAGTCACACACACGGAGATGTTTGTGAGAGCTCGCACACGACCGCTACTGACGTGGTGACGCTTCAGTAGTCACACACGGAGATGTTTGTGAGAGCTCGCACACGACCGCTACTGACGTGGTGAGTCAGCGGGAAGCGAAACTAATGGGTCGGGGAATTTATTCGCTTTTATTCTCGTCTCGGCACTCGTTAGGCACGCAACACGGGAGACAAGTGACGTCATTAGAATTGACGCATTCCACTTCTTTCATGTTATCTTATCATACATTACGGTTATTTTGGACTTATTTCTTCAGTAATCACCGTGAGCGGCTAGTGCAAATGGAAAACCGTACCTTAGTTATAAAGTAAAAGTGTTTCTAACAGAATATGAATACGTGTTTAATAGAGTTGAAGATGCCTCTCTCTCTCGCTGTGTACGAACGTGCTTCGCAGGGCGCACAGTTGATAAGTGTTCGGAACATAACTGCGCTAAATGAGCGCTGTGTATGCGCCGCTCAAGACGTGACGGAAACATGTCGCTCGTACGTGCGTTTATTACGCACATTAGCGGCTCCGAGCGTGTAATGCTCTCGAGACCGTGTCCTCGCGCGGCGCTGACGGACGGGCTCTGTACCCTACGCCACACACTGTGACAGTGTAGTTACGAACTCAAACGACGGCCGCTCTCGGTCAGCGTGCAGAAGCAATGTCCTGACATGAAAGAAAATCTTGTCCAAAACTGCGCAAATTGACAGGACATTATTATTTTACAGGTTCTCGTTAAGTTGGTGATGTATTAGGTTTAGGTGCAACTTGGAGTGCGCGTAGGTCCACAGTATATGTAAGTATGTAGATAGGTAGATACAGAGGGTCTGCTCCATATATAATACATACCTTGACGAGCGTGCGTACAAACTATGTCAAACGAACCCCAGTCGCGGGTCGCGGGTGCGCTTGCACTCGTTGTGAACTGACGCGTGTCTGCGTGCGCGAGTGTGCTCACGACCTGATCGTGTGGCGCCGAACTTCGGTGTACTTGCCTATGTTCCTTGTAGCGGATGGGCGCCGGGCGGTGCGGCAGCCGGCGGTGCTAATAAGAGGCAACTCGAGTCGCCGCCGACGCCGAGGAAGCACCGCAGACATGCCACCCACTCGCCGCTCCTACACTAACTCAGCTCTGACACAGCGCACCGCGCACACGAGCACGATAACATTCATTGCCTCATAGCACCTGCAGCTTCAGTCAGATTTATTTATTTTATTGGTTCACCAACAATTGTTTGCACAGGTTGTAAGCTAGAAAGTAACATGCAGAAATGTGAATGCAACAGTGCAACAATCACTTAAAGGTAAACTCCGCATGCATAATAGACGTTGTACAATTTTATAATATTTATTTATTTATTTATTAAAACTTTATGCACAAGTAAAAAGAATACCGTACAAAGGCGGACTTAATGCCTGAGGCATTTTCTACCAGTCAACCTTAGGGTGATGCAGAGACAAAACATGGCAGGTGCAACATAAGGGATAGATAACACGAAAATAACTATAAAATACTGGAGTAAATACATAGATATATATAGATATATAGTTATATACATAAATACTTATAAACGGAATAAACTTCGTCAGGAGAAATAACGAACGGTAGAGGAGAAATAACGATCAAAAGAGGAGAAAACGAATCCACCAAATCAGCGCTGGGATTTTTCTGCCAACTTCTTACGTATATGCTCACGTGCCTTGACTTTAAATGACAACCGATTTCTTACCGTCCTGATGTTCAGAGGGAGCGAATTCCAAAGAAAGACTGCTTGGACAAAGAAAGAAGAGTGAATGAAACCAGAGCGGTGAGAAGGACATCGTAGAAGACGATTGTTAGTGGAACGAAGATTTTTACTGTGGGCAGAGCATAAATACTGAATATGGGAAGTCAGGTAAGAAGGAGAAGTAGGTTTGTTGAGAATAGAAAATAACATAGACAGAGCCCTCACCTCTCTGCGCTGACGAATGGGTAACCATTTTAAACGCAATCGGTGCGCAGATACATGGTCATACTTACGAAGATTGAAAACGAATCGAATGCAATTATTGAGAAGGCGGTCAAGTTTATTAAGGAGATCTGCATTCAGGTCATAGTAACACACATCACCATAGTCAATTATGGGAAATATTAGGGACTGTACAAGCATAGCCTTTATGTGTGATGGGAGAAGATTTTTCAACCGATAGAGCGACCGCAACGTTCCGGTGACTTTTTTACTAACAGTCGTGACCTGCTTTCGCCAGTCAAGACAAGTGTCGACATGCAGACCAAGATCCTTAACATCGGAGCTAAATGGAATGATGGAGTTATCAAAAATTACAGGTGGCACAGTTAAGCCATTTAGCTTTCGTATGCTATAGGGGCTCCCTATTACGATAGCCTGACACTTGTTAGGGTTAACCGCCACCCCAAATCGATCAGACCAGTCCTTGACCACACCCAAATCCCGGTTTAGCTCCACAATCGCATCGGAAATGTTATCAGCACTTGCCTGGCTGTAAAGCTGCAAATCGTCGGCATAAAGATGGTACGAAGTCCGAAGCATGGTGGTAATGAGATTAATAAAAATGGAAAACAAAAGAGGAGATAGTATACCGCCTTGAGGGACGCCAGCTGCAAGATCACACCAACTCGACGAAGAGTCTCCAGCATGGACAGACTGCTGACGCCCCCGAAGATAAGAGGAAAACCATTCCAATACCTCCGGAGAGACCATAAGATAGGAAAGGATAGATAAAAGGACTTCGTGACTAACGGTATTAAAAGCATTGGAGAAGTCAATTAACACTAGAACTGTAACTTTAGTGTCTTCCATTCCCCGCCTAATATCGTCAGTCACTTTAAGGAGAGCTGAAACAGTACTGTGCCCGGGCCTGAAACCGGATTGAAAAGGACTGATGAGGGAGTTGTGGTGAATAAAGTGTGAGAATTGTTTATGAACACTGGCTTCGAGTACTTTAGATAGAAAGGGAAGGATGGAAATTGGACGAAAGTGACTAGGAAGAGAGGAGTTGGGTATCTTAGGGAGGGGCCGTACAATGGCTTTACGCCACAGGGAAGGGAAAACACCGGTGTAAAGGGAGAAGTTTATAATGTGGGAGATTGCAGGAAGGAGTTGATCAAGAGCCGCTACTATCATATGGCGGCTGATATTATCGCAGCCAACGGCTTTGGACTTGATGGAAAGAATAATCTTTCTGATCTCTGCTGGGTCGACTGGGGTGAAGACAAAGGGGTTGATATTGGGACGCGTCAGACCAGCAAGGTAGTCGAGGGTTTGACATTTGGTTAGACTATCTAGAGTGGGAACAGTGGAGAAATGGCGATTTAGATCGTCCAAGCCAATTGTGTTAGGAAGGTCTGAATGTCGCGATTTGCCGATACCTAAAGTTCCAAGGAACTTCCAGATATCGGCAGAAGAAGAAGAAGTGATATTATTTAAGATGTGGCGGCGTTTAGCGTTGCGTATCATCTGATTACACCGATTCCTAGCAGCCTTAAAGAATGTCCAATTTTCCTCCGAGCGATCCCTTTTAAATCTCCGAAACGCGCGGTCCCTCCGTCGCATTGCCATCTGAACTCCCCTGTTCATCCAAGGCGCAGGCGGATGCTTCAACTTGATTTTCTTGATAGGAGCATGGGTGTCATAAAGCCTGACCACAACCTTGTTGAAGAAACTAACTTTTTCGTCAACTGATGCAGCAGCTTCCAGGGGTGACCAGTCAATATTGGATGCATCTTGTTGAAGCCTCTCGCTATTCATACGTGCAAAGGCACGCCTGTATTGGAACTTGGGTATGGGTTTAGGGGGCTTGAGGATATAGGAAAGGAAAATAAGGTCGTGATGGGAAAAGCCTGGAGCAGTATGTTGACCATGTGAGGAAACTAGGGAAGGGTTAGAGGTGAGGATCAGGTCAAGCCAAGTATCATCACCGACTGTATTGTGATGAGTGGGTTGGAGAGGCAAAACATGCAGACTGGCTGACTCGATCAGATGCAAGAGTTTACGGGACCGAGGGGAGTTATGGGCAAGAAGGTTGGTGTTAAAATCCCCCATAACAATGTGATGTGAATACTCCGAACCCAAAGATTCAAGTACCGATTCGAATTCAGTGAAATAATCAATGGAAGGAGGGCAATAGACGACACCAAGGACTGTTTTAGCTCCTTTGACACAAACCTCGAGGAAAAGAAACTCTGCGGATTCGTTGGAAGAGGAAGAAGCTAGAATTTTAAAAGGAAAATCGTCGCGAAGGTATATGGCTACACCACCCCCCCTCTTACCGATCCGGTCATTCCGAAGAAGTACGAAACCGGGGAGCGAGTAAGTGGTTGAAAGCAGGTTAGGTTTGAGCCAAGTCTCGGAAATCAGGACGGCGTGAACATTGTTGTCAGTAAACGTGACGTACAGTTCGTTAAAGTGACTGGGAATGCTCTGAGCATTGAGATGGCATACGTTAAATAGTCGGCCAGTATTTTGACTGAAGTCTTGGCGTAAAAGATCACCTAAAGTGTCTGTAATAGAAATAAAACTTTCGCCGGAACAGGCACTAGATTCGTTGGCAGAAAAAAAAGATTCGTTATCAGATGTCATAAATACTATTACAATATCAGTAAATAAAATAGATATATATAAATATAATAGTTATAAATAATGCGAAAAAAGACTACACGAATAACTGGTACGACGTTTGCATCTCTCCACCACCCGCCAGCCCACAACATCATCTAAATTAAACTAATTGTGTGATTAAAAGCACTTTTTAAAACAAAACAGAATGGCTATCATGCGGAATAAAATAGTAACAATATCACATCACAATAAAATGGCAACAATGAAAAAAAAAAAACCATGTGTACACAATTAAAATATACGGTAGAAGCGTTAATAATTTTAAATATGTCGAGAACGTATCCGATTATGAATACTCGTATTACGCTTCGAACATTCCATAATAATCATAAATAATCTGTGGAGTTTGTTGACATAATTGAAATTTGCGCTTACGCAGACGCACACAAGAAATAAAAAGTGAAAAGTTTTACCAAAAAACTTATTAAGGGCAAATTATTCTATAGAGCTTACTAACTTAAATTCACAAGGGATTATAAGACAATTGCATAACTAGTAATAGAAGGACTACTCAGAACAAAAAAAAAGTAAATACAACGGTAAGTAATTCCATAATATTTCAATTGCATGCAAACTAGTATATATAAACAACATGATACCATTATTGACCTACTCTGTTTTGCAGACTATCTCCTGTGCCTTGAGCCCTTGGATCTTGGACCTTTGGAAACTTCACGAGCAGTGGACTGAGCTCGTCCATTGAGGATACTTTATGCCTACTTCCGTCAAAGGCCTTCAGAACAATAACACCGTCCTGCGTCCAACAAGACCGCATTCCAAAGTGAAGACGTGCCTTCCCAAAGATGGATTGCCGGACCCTGGTCAGGAACTCCTTGACTGAGATGGATGTTCCCTTCAAGCGTGTCTTAGCTTTCCAGACCAAAGATTTATCATCATACCCGGAAAACCTCACCAGTATGGGCCTGTGATGTTCTTTGTTGGCTGCACCAAATCTGTGACACACCTTTATGGAGGATGCAGAGAAGTTCTTGAGAGCCAGCTTATTGGTGATAATATCCAGGATGACTGCGATACTGTCTTCACTATCAGCTTCAGCAACACCTTGAAAAATCAGTGCTTTCCGCCTGTGTCTGTTCTCCAATGCGTCAATCTGCTTGGCACACTCACTAATCTGAGTCCGGAGCAAGCCAAGCATGCTGAACATAAGCTCCCTGAAGGTCCGGAACTCCTCAGCCACTCTTGCCACAGTATCTTTGGCAGGTCCAGCGCACTGAATTTGAGCTTCCAGCGCTTCCATCTTCTTTGTGAAGTTCTCCTCTAGGCTCTTCTGTGCAGCCAGTATATCGATAAGTTGAGACATCGTGATCCACAAGAGTCAAAGTTCAAGTGAAGTGACTATAAAGATGATGAGCTGGCAGGTGGCACAATTTTAATATTTGAGTCACATAAGTGTGCCACAAACGTGAGTACCCGTGTACTGGAGGTTATACACAGATTTTTATAACTTTTTGGTAATTAATTGTATAATGCAATTTTAAATATAAATACAAAACCAAAGATACGTCTGTCTGTTTTTTACACCTACCCACGAAAAAAGTAATATTAATCTAGTTAAAAACGAAAAATACTAATCTAAAGGTCTAAATAATATAACAACTTATGGAACTAATTACATTTAAATATATTCTCTCTCAAACGAGAAAATGAAAAGTTAAACTATTAAGAAAGAAAGTACAATTTATTATATTAATCCAGTTTATAAATATAAAAAAAATACTAATCTAAAGGTCTAAGTAATTAATATAGGTAACATCGTAAGGAACTTATTATACTTAAATATATATTCTCTCTCAAGCGAGACAATGAAAAGTAAAGCTATTTAGCAAGATGCTTAAAAAAATTGGCCTTCAATCTGCCCAGACTTTCAAAGTGCAAATCAATTTGATCACTGCAGCTATTTACAACCTTGCATAATCTCGCATAGGGGGAATTGGCGCCTAGAACCGTTCTTCTCTGCGGAGGGCAGAGTGGTGTAATCGCACTGCGAGGAATTCTCGAGGGTGCACGGAAATTAAAAGTATGCAATATTTGTGGGCAGTCAATTTTGTGGTGCATTACTTTGCACACAAACATTGCGTCATTAATGCGTCGGCGATTGTCAAGCGAAACCATTTTAAAATGTATAAGTCTGTTACTGTACGAACGTACTTTTTTAGTTATTCCGCTAGAAAACGCCAGGTGCCATAGAAAACGCTTTTGAACGCGTTCTAGACGCAACGAGTGTGTGGCACAATGTGGACGCCAGATCACGCTACAATAATCTAACATACTTCGTATTAAGCAATTGTAAAGCAAAATTTTAGTCTTACAGCACCTAAACTGTTTGGAATTCCTCATGACAAATCCCAGCATCTTAGAGGACTTTTTTATTATATTGTCTATCAGCTGGGGAATAAAAGTTAACTTACGGTCAAACATAACCCCAAGGTCTCTTATTGTGTCCAGTTCCGCAATCTTTACTCCATTGATATAATAGTCTTGGTCTATTAAATTATGTTTTCGCGTAAATTTAACATGGTAACATTTACTTGAATTTAGATGCATCTTGTTGGCTTGACACCATTGCACAAGCCTGTCTAGATCGCTCTGTAGCGCAGAGGCATCATCTTTAGATTTATTTTTTATTAATTTATTTATCTGAACCAACTTTGGATCATACAATTTAAACTACCTACATTACAAAAATTATTAATTATTAAAAAAAAAAAATCTATGATCAAATTCAAGGATTACATAAAAAATTTAAATGAAATTATACATTAATATTAGAATTGATAACAGCTAAATCAAATTAAATTAAAATAATATTTTAAGATTAGTCCGTACGTGAACCATGCAGCAGTGGTTCACGTACTGACAGTCGAATCGTTCAGCAAAAGCGTTCAGGATCCTATTGGGGCTGGCCCGCACCCTACGCACCAGGGATGTGCACCGCTTGCGCATGACTGCGTGGAAACAATCCACACGCGCCTCGGCAAACATCCCCGACGCGCTACAGAAGCGAGGCAGCCCCAAGAGCACCCTGAACGCGTTGTTGTATTGGACACGTAGAGTACTGTACTGTTTCTGCGTGTAATCCATCCACAGACTGCAAGTATAAAAGGACGTACAAAATGCCCTAAATAGGGCTATTTTGATGCCCCTCGAACACCGAGCAAATCTGCGGGCTATCATATTCGCACGAACAGACAGCGCTCTACGTTCCCTTTCAATGTCTGCATCGTCTTCCAAGCCAGAGGTTAATAAATGTCCAAGATACTTAAACGTATCAACTCTTTAACTCTTTTAAGTGGACATCCATTGAGCTTAATTGCCGGCAAGTAATCCGGACACCCCCCCCCCCCCCTGGCCCGAAAGACCATGCACTCGCTCTTGTTGGTGTGACAACAAACCATGTTCTTCAGCATACTTCTCACAGATGCCAATCAGTCTTGACACACCACAGACAGAGGCGCTCAGCAGCACCATGTCGTCAGCGTAACTGATATTGTTTAGGCACACACCTCCAATATGGCAACCGACATGCGTGCTGCTGAGCCTCTCTATCAGTGCATTAACATACAGGTTGAAGAGCTTCGGTGAGGTTAGCCCCCCTTGCCTCACGCCGCACTCCAGCCTGTATGGGGTCGAGTAAGCCCCCGACCATCGAACAACATTGACCTGATTGTTGTACCAGTATTGAAAGATACGGATCAGTTCGTCTGGCACTAACGCTTGCTGCAGTTTTTGCCACAGCAGATCATAGCAAACCAAGTCAAATGCCTTCGACAAGTCGAGGAAGCAAGCAAAGACAGGTGTACTTCTATCAGTGCAGTACTTGACAGTCTGCTTTAAACACAATATAGCTGTTTCTGTAGAGAGACCTGCTTTGAAGCCAAACTGGTTATCATGTAAATTCAGGTATTTATCCAGCTGAGATTGAGCAGAGATTTAACAATTTTAACAAATTTTAGGTCGTCTGCATACATAAAGATAACAGAGTAAAGAAAACAATTGGGAATATCGTTAATAAAGAAATTAAATAAAACAGGCCCTAGATGAGATCCCTGTGGCACACCAGACGAGATGCATCGTAATTCAGACTGAAAACCGTTGATAACCACATAGAAAGATCTACCCACGAGATATGAACTCAACCATGAGAGTAACGACCCGGTGATGCCATATGCGCGCAATTTATTAATCAGTATTCCATGTGACACCTTATCGAAAGCTTTACTAAAATCTGTATAAATGACATTAGCTTGGAAACCTGAGTCTATTGCCTTCGTTAATAATTCAGTAAACAGTATTAGGTTGGTAGTTGTGGATCTAGACTCCACGAAGCCATGTTGCTCTTCACTTAGGTACAGCTTTAAGTGATTCTGAATGTGGGGGCACACCAAAGACTCAAAAATTTTAGCAAAGGTAGATAAAATTGATATGGGTCTATAATTAGAAACCATGTCGTCACTGTTTGATTTGTGTATGGGAACCACCTTCGCTATCTTCCATTTAGAGGGAAAAACTCCAGAATCCAAAGACTTATTAAAAATAAGTGACAATGGTATAACCAACTCGGCAGCACACTCGTAAATAAAAATAGGTGGTATTCCATCTGGCCCAGCACCCTTATTGCAGTCCAGGCTTTTTAACTTTCTGTACAAAGCCTCACAATCAATAAACTGATTTTATAAACTTAAGCTATAATTTTGAAGGTTATGTAAGTACGCATTATTATTGAAATTGCCATCGTCCTGAGCAGGGCTATAAACAGAGGAGAAGTAGGATGCAAAAAACTCACATATTTCTGTCCCGTCAGATGACGTAGTAGTACCATCTGTCATCGACAAAGGGTATGCACTAGACCCCCCCCGTTTAGCTTTTATGTAAGTCCAGAACAATTTGGGGTTTTTTGTAAGTTCGTCTTCCAAGTTCTTTATGTAGTTATTGTAGCAAACAGTTGCGAGGTCATCACAGCGTTTACTGATTATTTTTAATTCAATTTTATCTAACGGGTTCTTATAGACATTGTAGCGTTTTCTGATTTTGTTTTTAGAGTTTAGCATTTTAATAAGACTTCGGTTAAACCATGGTGGGTATTTTCCAGTCTATACCTCAGTCAGGTACCTGCGAGGCAGTCGGAACATTCGAAATACGAGTTAAATATTCAAAAAGTCGACGTTGTATAATGTGTAATAATAATAATAATAAAGTGTATGTGAGTGTTAACTTAGTGCAGCAAGCGGCTTTGTGTCCGGGATGCAACTGACACACTTACGAGGCCAGCGTGTCCCTATCTACGTGCGTCCAATGTTAACTTAGTGCAGCAAGCGGCTTTGTGTCCGGGATGCAACTGACACACTTACGAGGCCAGCGTGTCCCTATCTACGTGCGTCCAATGTTAACTTAGTGCAGCAAGCGGCTTTGTGTCCGGGATGCAACTGACACACTTACGAGGCCAGCGTGTCCCTATCTACGTGCGTCCAATGTTAACTTAGTGCAGCAAGCGGCTTTGTGTCCGGGATGCAACTGACACACTTACGAGGCCAACGTGTCCCTATCTACGTGCGTCCAATGTTAACTTAGTGCAGCAAGCGGCTTTGTGTCCGGGATGCAACTGACACACTTACGAGGCCAGCGTGTCCCTATCTACGTGCGTCCAATGTTAACTTAGTGCAGCAAGCGGCTTTGTGTCCGGGATGCAACTGACACACTTACGAGGCCAGCGTGTCCCTATCTACGTGCGTCCAATGTTAACTTAGTGCAGCAAGCGGCTTTGTGTCCGGGATGCAACTGACACACTTACGAGGCCAGCGTGTCCCTATCTACGTGCGTCCAATGTTAACTTAGTGCAGCAAGCGGCTTTGTGTCCGGGATGCAACTGACACACTTACGAGGCCAGCGTGTCCCTATCTACGTGCGTCCAATGTTAACTTAGTGCAGCAAGCGGCTTTGTGTCCGGGATGCAACTGACACACTTACGAGGCCAGCGTGTCCCTATCTACGTGCGTCCAATGCGTATTGTAGTTGTAACTTCGTCCTGCAACACCAAGTTAGTTCTGCGATCAATGTGACAATGGCGAACTGAACACAACTGAAAACAGCCTAGCAGTGCGGCACCCAGTAAGTACACGGCAGTGTAGGCCCAAAGTTAATCTGATTAACGATTAAAAATTAATGATTAAAAATCATAATCAAAAAATTTGATTATGATTAATTACTCGTAATCAAATTTTTTGATTATGATTTTTAATCATTAATTTTAATCGTTAATTTGATTATTTGATTAACTATTAACTACTCATTTATTTATTTAATTGTTCTCCGGATTTTTCTACCGATTTTAAGTTGGCAAACCTTTTCATGTATGCTTAATTTTACGGGGAAGCCCTCAATAGTATGTATGGATGGACCTAGTGCAGAATCTTCCATATATTTTGGGGAATACCCTTGTGTCCTACAAGGGGGCTTCCCGCTCCGGGATTTACCTGTCTAGTCTATATAAATAGGAATTCGGTATTATTTTTTTCATTAATTTTCTTAACTTTGGAACTAACAGTCACGTTTTAACACTATCTGGCTGACACACGCTCGCTTGCACTCGGTTGGGGATAATTTTTCCAGATTTTGCAACATTTTGTGATATTGTTTCACTCAGTGAGTAACTTAAAAACAAACATGAATTGTGATCATGACTCTAATAGTAGTGGTGTTTCAAATGATCCGTCGGTGTCGGGAAACAATTCCGAGAATTTAACAGTGCAATCGGAATCAGATCTTTCTTCTTCTGCTTTATTTGACGGTACCTATTATAAGCTTCTACTAGACAAATGCACAGACAAGAACACAGTAGCAGTTTGTATGAAGTGTTCGGACCATCAAAGTAAAGAAGTTAAGGGCTATGGCAAAACGACATCTAACTTTTTGGGACACTTAAAACGGAAGCATGGCGCTGACACAGAAAAGGAATGTAAAAAATATATGAAAGACAATAAGCGAAAGAAAAATAAAAATAATACAGTTCTGACTTCAAGGCAAACTCCGAAAACACCTGTAACTCAAGAAACTTTTGACCGTAACTTAGTAAATTATTTCGTTAACTCAATGATTGCTTTTCGAGCCGTGGAAGACCCCTACTTCATTAAGATGATGGAGGATTTAAATGTGACAAATAGTGGAATCAAGATACCCGGGCGACGTTCTCTCAGAAAAAAAGTAGCTAAACAATCATTCGATCTGATTTGCGAAATAAAACAAAACCTAGCTGCTGTGAAATATTTGTGCACCATCTCTGATATATGGTCAGGGAAGAAAAGAAGTTTTTTAGGTGTTACAGTGCACTGGATTGATAATAACTATAAGAGGCGTTCTGCAGCTTTAGCTTGTCGCCGATTTAAAGGGGCACATACATTTGACCGCATAAAAGATTTGCTTCTGGAAATATACTCAGATTTTGATATTGACCCCACTAAAATAGTATGCTCTGTTACTGACAATGGGTCAAATTTTGTGAAAGCCTTCAAGATATTCGGAATAAATACGACATCCTTAATCGAATATGATGAAGATAATGAATCTTCAAGTCCAAGTAGTAGCGAGAACGAGTTAAGTGGAGAAGAACTCGAAGTGACTGAAGGAGAGTTCGGCACAAGACAGGAACACGAACATGATGATCTTCTGTTAGAAGCAAATATAGTAGACGACCATTCACAAAACAATTTGTTACCATTTCACTTTAGGTGTAATGCGCACACTTTAAATTTGATTGCTAGTAAGGACGTCCAAGCCTTGTTGACTGATAATAGGTAATAGGTAATACGGGCTGGTGTCCGCAACTCCACGTCAATGCGCGTATTTTGCGTGATGGGTGGGAAAATCGATTATTCGATCCACCCCAGCTCCTCAAGGAAGGCCAGCAACGCCTTGGTGTTACCGACAATCTCACGTAGGGTACCTGGGTCACCGAAGTACTTTGCCCTGTATGTGGCGAGCACTGGGCAGTTTAGTAGCACATGAGCTGCTGTCTCGTCGTCCTCCATGCAGGCCCTGCACAGCGGACTGTCTGTGACTCCTATGACAAAGAGGTGTTTATTAAATGACCCGTGGCCAGTTATGGCTGCTGTAATTATACGCAGCTGCTGTTTATTTAGCCGGAGAAGCCGCTTCGTGAGGCGGCCATCAATTGCAGGGACTGCTTCCTTGGCCTGCCTACACTCACCCTGCTCTGACCATTGCTTGTGGTGTTGCTCGCTGGTGCGTTTCCTTACCAGAGTGCGTATGTACCCGAAGGGGAGTGGCACGATGGGTTCAGGTCCCACTGGTGCCATGCTCGACCCCCTCCTGGCAAGTTCGTCGGCTGCGTCGTTTCCTAACGAACCGCTGTGTCCCTTGATCCATTGAATGGTTATGTTATTATGGCTACCCACCTGGTTAAGGCGCTGGTGGCACTCGTATATTAGCCCAGAATCAACTGTGTGGCTGTTTAGCGCTTGCAGGACAGCCATGCTGTCTGAGAGTATACGGATCGAGTGGTCCTTAACTTCCCTGGCCATGATGGCTGCAGCCGCCAAAGAAACACCCATGCATTCGGCCTGGAACACTGTGTTATGGACACCCAATGGTGTGGCTATGTGCATGTTGAAGTCCTCCGAGAAGATTCCAGCACCTGTACCACTACCTGTTTTGGATCCATCCGTAAAGATGCGCAGCTCCGCAGGGCACAAACCCTCACATCGGTGATCCTTGTGGAGTTGGATCCTGTATTTTTTATCAAAGATAAATTGTTTGGGTACCCGGTCATTTATGGCTTTCGTAATGGGGAACTCCTTGTTGAGTCCCTCAAGCAGCACGGTGTGTGGTGTGACTCTCTTACCCCAGAGATTCAGTGTATTAAGACGTACCGCCGCCATCGTCGCTTCCTGCTGTATAAACAGGTGGAGCGGTGGTAAACTCAACATGGCTTCCATTGCTGCAGTCGGAGTAGTCCTCATGCAGCCCGTAATTGCCATGCAGGCTAGTCTTTGCATGCGTTGCAGTTTGTTGCAGGCTGTAACTAACTTGGTTCAGGGCCACCAGACCACGGCCCCGTAGGTGATCATGGGGCGGATCACAGTGGTGTACAGCCATAGTATAATTTTGGGGGATAGGCCCCACTTCTTACCTATCATTCTCCTGCACTGCCAGAAGGTGATGCAGGCCCTGTTTAGTTTATTGTCTAAATGACTACTCCAGTTTAACTTACTGTCTAAAGTAACCCCGAGGTACTTGACTTCGTTGACCAGCTGGAGTTCTGTATTGAACAGTTTTGGTAGGCGGAATGGGCCTAATGCTCGCTTGTGGGTAAACATGACCAGTTCAGTTTTAGTGGGGGTTCACTGATAGGTCAAATTCCCTGCGCCATCTTTCTACGATACGTAGCGCTTGCTGACTGAGGTTGCAGATAGTTCCTGTCACCTTCCCCGATACAAGGATTGCGAGGTCGTCTGCATACCCTACTGTATGAAAGCGTTTGGCGTTGAGTCTGGTGATGAGGTCATTAATAACCAAATTCCATAGAAGGGGGGACAGCACCCTTCCCTGGGGACAGCCTCTGGCTAACATGGCCAACTGCTGCTCCCCCTCAAGGCGAACCACTCGTTTGCTTAACATGTTTGTAATCCAGTCCGTTAGTACCTGATCTACTCCATGTCTGGAGAGGGCACTGCTGATGCTGGAGAAGTTGGTTTTGTCGAAAGCTCCTTCGATGTCTATAAAAGTGCCCAGGCAGGAGCCTTGTTGGTAAATCGCTTCCTCAATCTGGCTGACCACTGAATGAAGAGCAGATTCGGTCGACTTACCCGAGCTGTATGCGTGTTGGTTACCATGTAGCGGTATGGTTTTCGGAGCGCCGTCCCTAAGCTCCCTATCATACAGCCTTTCCAGAGTTTTCAGTAGAATAGAGGTCAGGCTGATTGGTCGGTGGGATTTGGCGCTTGTGTAGTCAACCTTACCTGGCTTGGGGATGAATATTACTTTCACTTCCCTCCATCCTTTGGGAACGTATCTAAAGGCCAGGCACGCTCTCAATAAAGGCACCAGTCTTAATGCGACAGAGGTTCCACCCCACTGTAATAGGGCGGGGAAAACTCCATCAGGACCAGCTGCCTTAAAAGGATGGAAACTTTGGATGGCCCATTGGAGTTTCTCCAACGTGATCACCCTACTTGCATAAAGCCAGTCGTTGTCTGATGGTGTTTGAATTACATCAAGCCAGTCGATTACCTGTGCAAAGACACATCCAGGGAAGTGAGTTTCAATGAGATCGCGTCTCGTTTCTTCTGGCGAGGAGGTGAGTGTAATATCAGGTTTGCGGAGGGCAATGGACCCCGGTGTGTTCTGTTGCGCCAGTACCTTCCTCACCCGATTAGCTTGCTGGCAAGATTCTATAATATTACCACAAAATTTACGCCATCCCATGGTACTCCTGAATCTGATGCATTTTTTGTAGCTGGATTTGGCCACGTAGTAACTATCCCAGTCCTCATCCGCACATGTGTTCATGGCTCTATTCAGAGCCTGCCTTACCTTGCCGCGCTTGCGCTCCAGGTCAGCACCCCACCAGGGTTGTTTACCCGGAGCGCTACGCGGGGTGGTTTCTGGGCAGGCAGTTAGGTAGCTGTCTGTCATTGATTTGGTAAGATAGCTGACTTGTACCTCAATCTGTGTCGTGTCCGCAAAAGTCGCCGGATTGCTTTGTGTCGCAAGCTTGAATTCGAGGTTGCGTGTGTAGACGGCACGATCCGTGTTACGCGGATTGCGCCGTGGTGGTATTGAAGAAACACAGACCTGGATGTCGAAGCGGATCCACCTGTGATCTGAGCAGGAGGCTTCTTTGGAGACCTGCCATCCAGTGGTGATTTTCGCCGCTCCCTCTGTTGCCAGAGTTAGATCTATGATTGTGCGGCTTCGCCTGGTTACGAATGTTGGTTCCGAGCCGGTGTTTAGTAGGGATAGGTTAGTCGAGAATAAGTAGTCAACCAAGGCCTTACCCCTTTCGTTTTGCGTGTCCATACCCCACAGTTGGTGGTGAGCATTGGCGTCGGCCCCGACGACGACCTCAAACCAGCACATCTCGCAATGGCTCACGAGACGGGCAAGGTCATGCGGAGGCGGCGCCTCCGCCTCAGGCATGTAAGCCGTGGCGAAAACGATCACCAGTTCCGTGGCGTCTTCACGCTGTATCAGCAGCTTTGCTGCAGAGACATCTCTGCAACAGAAGTCAGTTAAGAGCTGTGCTTTGAGGTTACCTGTCATGTAGATGCACGTTCTGGGATGATCGTGATCTGTAGTGACCAGGAGCTTACCGCCAAGATTGGAGAGTCCTTGTATGCGGCCGCCCCTAATCCACGGCTCTTGGATCAAAGCAATGGCCGTGTGTTGAACCTCCATCCATTTGCGAAGTTGAGCCGTCGCGGTCTGACTGTGGTGGAGGTTTGCTTGGAGGATCCTACAAGTTGACGAAGGGGACGCCATCGCTGGTCGAACCCTCCTCGTCTCCCTCCAGTCTGAGCCCGGCAAACAGGTCGCCCTCGTCGAAGCCGTCCCCCCCCGGGCCAGAAGCCGGAGACAGGATCATGTCGTCCAGCTCCCCACCCGATGAAGGGACGGCACCCACGGTGACGGCGGCAGGAGCGGCCGACTCTGCTGCAGCAGGTTCAGCCGCAGCTGCTTCCGGGTTGTTTGTTGGAGGAGTGGACTCCCCTGCTGGTGTCTGCGGCAGCTCCTCTAGCGCCTCGCAGATGGTTCCAGTGGCGGGGTCCCAACCCTGGGGGACGTCGGTGAACCTGCCGTTCCGGCCCTGAAACTTTACGTACACCGCTCCCAAACCTATTGAGAGACGGCGCCCGGACTCCATCAGGGCCGGGATCTGGTCCACAGGCACACCAACCACCACGAACCATGCTGCGGCTTGTTTGTCGGCATGCAGAAGTACCCACCTCTTTATGTCGACCCAGGGGTTCTGGTAGCTAAGAGCACGACCAATATTGGTCGGCTCACCGAAGACCCCCTGCTCGTCTGGGATCACGATGCCACATCGTGCTCGCTTAAGGATCTCCGACTGGCTCTTGACGACTAACGAGGTGCTAGTTGGGAGCGACAAGTCGGAGACTGTTTTCCTTAGCCAGTTTCAGGAGTCGTTACCGCACCACAGTTTCAGGACACCCCCGGCGAACATCGGCTTGGCGTTGAAGGTCGGCCCTGGAGTGTCTAGCTTGGGGGAGCAGGCCTCGAGAATGATCTGCTTCTGGATAGCAGCGAGTACCTGGTCCGATACGTCCTTGCTGAGGATCCCCGTGCGGTCGCAGGTGATCGCGACGTCAAGGGTAGCGCGTAACGTCGGTTGAACGTGTCCCAGAGGGTCATGGCCATCCGGTTAGCCCGGGGATACCGCACGGTCTCCGGGGAGGCGGCGAACCTCCTTGCCGGATTACCGCCATGGGATCTGGAGGCAAAAGTCCTCGCGCACATCTGGGAGTGGCGCGAAGAGGCAGGACGCCGGGGCGTAACTCCGTTGCCGCGAGAAATCGCGGCACGGCGGACAGAGCTCCGGCAGGATCTCATGGCGGCATGGAGAGTGCGATTGTCGCAACCCAGCGCTGGGCACGCCACAATTGCGGCGATAAGTCCCCTCTTTGAGGAATGGCTGGAGAGGCGCCACGGCGTCCTCACCTTCCGCCTGACGCAGGTCCTCACCGGACACGGGTGCTTCGGGAGGTACCTGTTCCGGATAAGGCGGGAGGAATCGCCCGGGTGTCACCACTGTGTGGATCGCCCGGAGGACACGGTGGAGCATACGGTGGAGGTCTGCGGCGATCTCTCGCGTCCGGCCCTGGTCCAGGCCATGGTACGGAGCGAGAGTGCATGGGAAGCCATTACCTCTTTCTGCGAAGCAGTAATGCTCGTGAAGGAGGAGGCGGGACGCGTGAGGGAGAGGCAAACTTTGCACCCTCACGCCCCTAGTCGCCGCAGGAGACGCCCTGGGCGTCGGGAATTGGCAGCTGATTCCCGGCCACCGTAGGCGCGGGCTTGCGGACGGCGAGCAATGGGTAGCTCGCCGTCCGGTAAGGACCAAGCCCGAGTCGACGGCGCGTCGTGTTCCACGCGCGCCTCAAAGAGATGTCAGCACTATTGACGGGGTCCGCTAGGGCCGATGCCAGCTAGGGTTGCGGGATGTTCGAAAGAGTTACCGTGGCCCCGGCACAGGCAACAGAAGGAACACGGGTGGGTTTTAGTCAGTAAAAGTCTGACACGCCCTCCCGCTCCGCCCAGAGCGGGAGAAGTCATTTGATGATTTCCCATCCACAAAAAAAAAAAAAAAAAAAAAAAAAAAAAAAAAAAAAAAAAAAAAAAAAAATGTGGGACCCGTTTGGATTGATCAAGACGCGGCCGCTTGTGCTCCCCCCGAGGTGTCAATGACTCGTTGAGAGCTCGCTTAGCCGCGGCCTGATCCTTCCAATCGGGTCGCTGTGTCTTCTTATGTTCCTCAGCCGGTCTCTCTGGAACACTGGTCGGCGGTCGACTGGGCTCTGGTCGGCTAATGCCGGCCTCAGCCTGCGACCGCTTCCCGGCGGAGAAGTCGAGCTGGCCGCTATTCGGTTTGACCGAACTAGCGGCAACGGACTGCTTAATATGGGAGCCTTTACCTGCCCACCTGCGTGCTTGGCGCCGCTCCTTCCTCGTCAGTCTATCCCTCATCTTGCCCTGTTCTGAGGCAACTGGTGTACCTGAAGGGCCAGAACAAGAGCAACGGGCTTGTTGAGTGCGTTTACCCTTGCCCTTGCGTGTCTGCACTTGCCAGGCGCGTGAAAACGCGTCCTCGGTGCAGCTGGTTGTCTCCGTTTGACCGGAGACGGCCGTCTGATGGGGAGAGGCTAGAGGAGCCTCAGGAAGAGGAGGAGGAGAAGGGTGTTTAGTTTGACGCCCGGTACCGGTGTTACCCGGCACTGGCGTCTGTGAGGAAGGGGTCGGACCTGCAGTGGTATTAGTCGTCGCCGTAGTCCTCGCCCGAGTTTGAGAAGGGTCGGTACTGGTCCCAAGCAGCGCCGACTTCCTTTGTTTGGGAAGGGACTTTGTGGATTTGGTCCTAGCTGTGGTTCTCGCCACAGCTGGACCTGCACCCACGCTGGTACCCGTGGCGTGAGCCGCAAAGCCACCAGGGGCGAGAGAAGTGCAAGCACCTCCCTTGGGAGTCTCATTGGCTTTCGCCTCCACTCCGGTGTTTGTTTTTTTAACTGGCCTTAAATTGTCCATGTTAAAGTTAATGATAAAATTCATCTCTCTGGCTCCCACCCTCCATGGAGCCCGCACCTGGGAACGTCTCACTATTAAAAGCTCGAACGTTAGGACTACCAGAGAGATATAGGGGCGCAAGGCTGGTTTACAGTGCGACATCGGGTGCTCGATCGGGTTGGCGTAGGGGGTCGAAAAGGCCCACCCCCAACGAACTGATCAACCCTCACTTACACCGTCAGCATGACCTTTACCTACCGCTTCGGCCGTCCGAGGACGGCCTCAGCGGACCTCACGCACCTCGCCTGTGGCCCTCTGACGGGACACTGTGACCATTTCCCTACCCCTGGCTATTGGGTAGGGCCACCGTTTCGCTTGAAATCCAGACCGAAGGGGGCGTGTTGCCTTACGGGCACATTACCGCCAGAGCCGCTCGGCTCAACCCCCCAGGACTCCTTCATCCCCGCTCACGGCGCTCAACTGTGCAGGTCCTAGCACAGGTGATTGTTTACTCCTACTCGCCATCAGCTTATTTTAGTGATAGACGAGCCCGCCACCACCCAATCACAAGGGGTCGCGGTTAGGAGTGGAAATTGGAAAAGTGGAGGTGGAAGGAGTGAGGATGTGGGTAAGGACGGAGTGGGGGGAGGGACTGTGTGAATGGGACAGGAGGGATAAGATGGGAAAGAATGGGGTTACGGGAGCTGGAGAAGGGAAGTGATGACGCCTGGCAGTTTTTGTTACGTCTAATTCTTATGGAATTAGACCAAGAACGGGGTGGCAACCTCGAGAAGGTGCATCCGCCAGACTTGCCTTGAGGATCTACACGACTGTAGCGCTCACCCTCAAGACCCCGCCACCCTGCCACCTCTGAAGGAGGTGGCAGGGTAGGCCTGCATCTATACTACCAAGCAAAGCAAAGCAAAGCATGTCGTTGTGCAACCGCAAAAGCATAAATCCAGACCCTCCTCTTGTTGACTGATAAATCGACATGTCTTGGAAAATTGCATTCCACAATAATGGAAAAATGTAACGATTTATGGAGTGCTGCTGCTCGCCCAAAATCAGCTGAGGTGATACATAACATTCTTGGACATACGTTAACACGACCTGGCATAACTAGATGGATTAGTTACTATGACGCTTTGAGAAATATATTGAATATCAGAACTAGTTACTCTCAACTAGCTAGAGCACTTAGTATAAGAAATCCATTACGAGACTCTGAATTTCAATATATTGAGGAATACTGCCAATGCGCTGCTCCAGTTGCAACTGCTTTGGACATATTGCAGGGCGATGACTCATTTTATGGAATACTTGCCTGCTTGCACTAAAAAAAAAAATTACAGAAGATCACGACTACTCCAACTCTAAAATTCTGTGAACCACTTGCTGAAAAATATCTACAAAGCGTATAGAAAAGATTTGAAGAGTTTTACACTCTTTCGAGTGAAACTAGTAAATATGCAGCCGTTGCAGCTTTGTGTTACCCCAGATTTAAAAAAAAGTGGCTAGTATGTCTAACTGCAGCTGATCAAAAGAAGTGTATAAACATTTTTAAATCAGTCGTAAGGAAGGAAATATCAGAAATCCCAGAGCTTTTAACAGTCAACAATGCAGCCAATAAGACACGCCACCAAGAAGACGAGTTTTTTGATTTCAATTCCGACTCTGGCAGTGAAGCGGAATCAGTTGATGATAAAAAGAGAGCGGATATGATAATTTCAAATTTTTTTGCCGAGGGAAGCCAAGAACGAGAGCTTCTACGAAGTTATCCTGTTATAGGCAAAGTGTTTATTAAGAACAATACACCAATGCCGTCCTCTGGCTCGGTAGACAGAATGTTTTCTTTTGCAACTATGCTAAATAAACCTAGGTCACACAAATTATCTGACGACTTATTTGAAAAAAAAGTAGTTATGAAATGTAACTTGAACATCCAGAAAACAGAAATGTAAAGATCGGAGATTAGTTGATTGAAAATATTCTTCAAAATTAGAATTCAGTGTATTTGAAAGTTATAAATTATTTTTTTGTTCTTTGAATAATTAATAAAAATATTTTAATAAATGTGTCATTATTTTCCATCATTTCTTTTATATAGAATTAATAACATTGATGGATGTATTAGTTTACAATCAAGTTAATCAATTAATGATTAATGATTAACGTCAATAATCATGATTAAGATTATTTTTTTAATCATGATTATTCTAATCATGATTAATTTAATCTGATTAAAAATAATCAAATTAATTAATTGATTAAAACATTAATTGATTAATGCCAACACTGGTACACGGCGTGACGGCGCACAGTGTACGGACACAGTGTACGGACACAGTGCGCGACGCAGTGCACAGTGCGGCGACATTGTTCCGTTGTGCACGCTCGCTGCGAGTTCCAGCTAAGAGTGATAACACACTGGATCACTGGGCTTACTATTATTCATCAATTTGTAACTGACGTTTGTTGACAGTAGTCGCCGTAAATACTTTTGTATTCATCGAGTTTCAAAGTTCAGCTCGGTAGTCACCTGTCGCCGCTCCCTGCGCCGCTCCCTGCGCCGGATTCTTTCTAAACCTCAATGTCACCACGTCAGCGGCCGCGTACCTATACTGTACATAATGTTCATGTACTTACAGTCGTGTGGCAGTCGTGTGGGGAGTCGTGTGGGCAGTCGTGTGGCAGTCGTGTGGGCAGTCGTGTGGCAGTCGTGTGGCAGTCGTGTGGACAGTCGTGTGGCAGTCGTGTGGGCAGTCGTGTGGCAGTCGTGTGGGCAGTCGTGTGGCAGTCGTCGTCGAGCTGCGCTGTACATTGTACGAACTACGCTGTACATTGACCCTAACTAACTCAGTGCGGTGTTCACACGTGCGACAAAGAACGTACGAGTCGCTGTAGCGAGCCCTCGGCTGGCACTTATTGCTGAGCGATACGGTGCGGCCGGCCCCGGCGCGCGCCAACCACTCAAAGATATTGGCTCTCGGTACAACCACACTATCTGAGGCAGAGCTACTCGTATTCAGAACAGAAGCTGCCAGATTGAAATCTGATACGAGATAAATCGATTCTTCGTTTAGTCGTATTTCATAAATTCAAGTCATTCTCTTTGTACGAACACACCGTATAAGATAAGATAAGACATTTATAAGTAGAAACATGAGTATACATACAAGGCATGCACGTTGTTAATAGTCAAAAAAGATCCGCCATGTTCGGCCTTTGTGGCATACAAATATATAGGTAAGAAAAGTCATTCATGGGTATTTAAACAAAGCTAAAAACATTATAAAATTTTCACAAAAACTAAAAATTAAATTTAAACAATAAATAATTATTTTAATTAAATTGTCCTATAACTTAATTTTAAATAGTCAAAATTATAAAATGCCAGTAAATATTTGTTAGATTCGAAATATTACACATTGTCGTTTAAAAATTCTAAAATAGTATCGTATGCTTTCCCAGCTAGATATAATTTTAGCCGCTTTTTCAGTATGTGTGCGCTTAGTTCCTTCCATTCCTTAGGAACTTTATTAAATATTAAAGGCGCCATGCAAAATACACTTTTCCGCATTAATGCTGTTTTGGAACCATGTGAGCATTGCATAGTGTTATCGCGTCTGACGCGACTGACTGTCTGCCATGCGTGGAAATAGTTGCCGACTACATTTACAAACATGACAACTTCGAATATGTACAGAGACGGTAACGTCATATATGTTATAATTAATGAAATAAGGTTTGCAACTGTCAGTCGAATCTAATTTAAACATCGTCCTAATACATCGTTTTTGGGCTTTGAAAGGTATATCCTTGTCAGTCGAATTGCCCCAAAGGATAATTCCACACCTTAGGTGCGATGAAACTAAGCCGCGGTAAGCTGTCAGCAATGCGCCAGAGTTCAGCACAGGAACTAATTTGTGTAGCGCATAAGAAGAGTTACTAATGTTTTTGCTTAAAATTTCAACGTGTTCTTTAACGTAACGTATGTATACATGTATTGTACAACTTTATGATCGGATGATATCTTAAGAGCGCCGTCGCATTTTGTCACTTCTCTCGCTCACACGGGACCAAATTTTTAAGGATGTTAAATGAAAAGATGCTTATTTGAAAAATGTAATCAATTGGCGAAAAGAATATTACAAAATATTAATTTAATAGGTAATTATTAAAAACATATTTCTATTGTGTTATCTAATAAACTCAGCTCATTAAGTATTATGATCTGTTTTTGAGATGAGTTAAATAAATGCCAGAATAAAAATGTGTTTTTTATAATTACCCATTAAGTCAATATTATTTATTAGTTCGCCAATTGATTACATTTTTCAAGAAAGCATATTTTCATTTAGCATTCTTAAAAATTTGGTCCCGTGTGAGTGAGAGAGGTGAGAAAATGTGACAGCCCTCTTAAGACATTAAATCGAAATATGAAAATTCAGCAAGAAATGTACAGAAAGCGGTCATAAGTGCAGTAGCACGCTAAGGATTGTATTGCTGTGCGCACGCGCGGCACGCGCCGGACCTACGTCTGTGTGTTTAAGTGATGTATCAACACAGAACGCACACCTCAGTATTGCTATGCGCACGCGGCACGCGCCGGACCTACTTCTGTGAGTTTAAGTGATGTATTTTCTTTGATTTCTGGCCAATTTGGGTTACATGTTGCAGTTATAAATAAATCAGGTTTACCGTAATGTCTGACGTAAGTCATTGCGTCCTGCGATTTTTCATGTAAATATCGAGGTCCACCTGTGAATGATGAAGGTAGTATAACCAACTGTCCAATGCCGTTGCTGTGTTCATTCGCCTGTCAAGCATCCTGAAGATGGACGTAATTTTCTGATCTCAATTTAGTTTGATTATTACGGATATAGGCCTATCTCTCAGATTCAATTTTCGCATATTGTTCGACCAAGTATTGGTTTGTTAACATTCCATATCTAAGCAAAGGGTTGAAGGGTTGTTTTGTCATTATACGGTATCTAGTAATAGTAGTTCATACATGACACTGTTTTACGCAGAGGTGCACCACTGATTGGGTCAACTTGAAAAACATTAATGGCATAACCATCTTCTCCACGACATAGCATCAAAGGATATTGTAAGCTGTCATAAGATCTGTGTAACTCTGAAATTTTTTGCAAATTATCATCACGACTATGCAACACAATATCTCTTTTGTCAAATTGCTGTCCAGCTATCACCACTGCTATTTCACTCGTGGAAGGCGCATTCGCGTCCTCTGTGTTCTCCAACAGGAACTTTATTTGCATGGATTACGACATTAAAGTCAGGAGTATCTACTGGAACACTTTCAATCGCAGTTTTAAAAGACTGTATGTAGCAGTTATGAGAATGTAACATATCTTGGAGAGATCTGATCAAATCTCTATCAATTGGCTGTGCGACATTTGAACACCGCGTTGATGCTTGTGTATCTGGATCTGTAATAAAATAAATTTGCAGAAATTTGTGATCATCGGGTCGAACTGGTAGCAAGCTCCCAGCTAAGTGATACATTTGCCCTTGAATTTTAAATGTAGGCATAAAACCACGCTCAACGACTTGCTTACTCTTGAAAGAGGTCATTTGAAATGCGTTATTATAACGGCGTATATTGCGCATGAATTGTTTGGATTTCGGATGATCACCCGTAAGGAGAGAGTGAAGTGGTTCAGGTGGAGGAAGAATTTCTTCTAATTTTACCTTTCCTTGTAAGCAACACATACCTTTCGATTCGTCCTTGAATTTCAATGCCAAGCAATGTTCACACACTACTGACATGGTACCTATTGATACTATACGATCGTCCTTGTAAGGAATCGAAGGACCGTAATTCATGGCAGAATTTTCTTTATTTACCCATGAATTAGTTACTCTCTCGGATCTGTGGCTGTTCGGTTGTCCGTTTTGTTCGGTGGTCCGTTTTGTTCGGTGGTCCGTTTTGTTCGGTGTTACTATGTGTTTGTGCGGACGATTCTCTGGCTCTCTGTATTCGATGTGTATTCCTTTCCTGGCTGAGGCGAGCCTCACGCTCTACAGACGATTCTCTCGCTCTCTGTATTCGATGTGTATTCCTTTCCTGGCTGAGGCGAGCCTCACGCTCTACAGACGATTCTCTCGCTCTCTGTATTCGATGTCTATCCCTATCCTGGCTGAGGCGAGCCTCAAGCTCTACAGACGATTCTCTGGCTCTCTGAACTCTATGTCTATCCCGATCCTGGCTGCGGCGAGCCTCACGCTCTACAGAGGATTCTCTTACTCTCTCAGCTCTATATCTATCCCGAAGCTGGCTGCGGCGAGCCTCACGCTCTACAGAGGATTCTCTTACTCTCTCAGCTCTATATCTATCCCGAAGCTGGCTGCGGCGAGCCTCACGCTCTACAGAGGATTCTCTTACTCTCTCAGCTCTATATCTATCCCGAAGCTGGCTGCGGCGAGCCTCACGTTCCGTTGACGATTCTTCATCTCTTTCTGAACGAGTTCTTCTGGCATTACTGTACTACGACCTATGTTCGAACGACGACGTCTTCCAGACATGACTTTTCTGTACAAACTTTACTCAGTTCTTGTTTGAACTCACACCTTAAAACTATACGTATGTGAACAAATTGCCTATTAGTATGTGCTGCAGTCAAAAATATTTTACTTACTTCGTTCGACTAAAAACAAAAGATAATCAAAAATTATCAACAACAAAAGATACCTATTCTATTCAGTTCTTTTTTGAACTTCAATACCTTACCTTAAACTACGATTTTCGATAATTAAAAATATTGGCCCTGATAATAACTGAGCTCCGATACACGCGTGCGATCGCTGCTAACCATAAAGTGCTACAGGGCGAAGCGCGTTTTTTGGGGAATGGCATCTCGCAGTTCAACCTTAGGAGGTTGTCGACTGCTTAACCGGGCTTTAGGGCGAAGCGCGGCCTTCGACGCGCTATTTATAGGCTGCCGGCCCCTGGCCGGTACCGCCGCCGCGCCGCAACCGCTATGTCCCTGCATTTTAAATCTGTAATATCTTCGAAAATATTCATTTAAATTACATGCTGTAAAGGGCCATATTGATCTATATTAAATGCACAATGTATTTAAGGTACTCAATTGGATAAGGAGTAATGCGGTATTGCTTAAAATCGCTTCGTAAATAAGCCATTATTTCTCGTAAAAAGTAAAGGATAAAAATGGTTATTGTGGGTTATCCCTAAGAGATAGACATATACCATCGCGGACTTTTTTGTATACCTTTTTAAGGTGTACAATACTGTAGTACATTATTTTGATCTATTTCGTAGGGTTCAGCCAGCGTTTGCAATGTAAGCGCAAAAAAATGTGTTTATTTACGACATCACATTAGAAACCTCTAAAATTATCAGTGTTTCTCTACTATATTTTGCATGTATTATACACATAAACCTTCCTCTTGAATCACCCTATCTATTGAAAAAAACCGCATTAAAATCCGTTGCGTAGTTTTAAAGATCTAAGCATACATAGGGACAGACAGACAGACAGACAGACAGACAGCGGGAAGCGACTTTGTTTTATACTATGTAGTGATAGTGATTTATTATTAAATGAATGTGGCAGTTATTTTGTACATTGTGTATCTTACAACATCCACGCGAACGAAGTCGTGCGGCACAGCTGACTAGCTGTACCTACCGACTGGTAGGTATGTGGGCGTGGCGCGCTCCGTGCGTCGTGCGCCGCGATGTGCTGCAATGCAATCGCGACGCGGCGCACCGCCACGCCGCCACCACACCATCGCCACTGCTACACGCGCGGCACACGCCTGCAGAAGGATCACTCCGAACATGCGCTAGGTACTCAGCTCACCCATGCACTGCACCTGATGTCCTCCGCCCTGGGGCGGGCGGAGGGGTCTGTCAGACTCTTACTGACTAAAAATCACCCCGGTGTTCCATCTCACACCTACGCCGAGGGTCGCGGGAACTTACGATCCTTCCGCAACCCCCGGCTGGTGCCGGCCCGCCACGGTGGGCCTCTCCTCGTGTCGAGGGGGGGAGTGAGGTGTTTGACTCCCCCCGCGACGTCTAAGAGGGGCGCGCGTGGAACACTACGCGCCGCCACCTCGGGTCCGATGTATGGGGGACGACGGGCGTCCCCGAGTCCGTCGCCCCTGGACCCATTTAGGGGGGCTGGAAGAGGGCGTTGTCCGCCCTCCGCCGACACCTGGTGTGCCTGCTGCAGGCCGGGTGAGAGGATGTGATCTCCCTCTCCCTTTCCGCAGCCTCTTTCTGCGAGATAACTGTTTCGCAGAAGGAAACCACCGCGTCCCAGGACTCCTCGCTGCCGACCATCGAATGCACGACAGCCGGCAGCGACAGGTCACTGCCTATTCCAGAGATGAGAGCACGGCGCGGCTCCTCCCAAGCGGCACACTCTGCCAGCGTATGCCGCGCCGTGTCCTCCCGACAGTCGACGCAGTGGTGACAACGGGCGTCCGGCTCCCTGTTTATGCGACACAGCTACTTCCCGAAGCAATCATGCCCCGAGAGCACCTGCATCACCCGAAACGACAAGGAGCCGTGCCTCCTCCCGACCCATGCACTGCACCTAAATTAACTACTGAGTCGCGTGCAACCTGCGGCGGTGACTTATTGCATTTTTTTTAATGGCTTCTCTCAGGTCAACGTAGGAGATTGTGGGCTGCCTAACCGGGCTACCCTGTGGATGACTTATAAATAAGTTCTCCAGATGTTTAAAGCTCTTATTATGCCGCGTCCACGAGAGCGGTCCTGTACTAGTCATACGTCGCTACGAGTGGCTGTTCTGTCTTCATTGCTTGTGCAGTGGCGCGTCTCATCTCACGCTCATCTCGGATGCCGTCACGTTTCTTTGAGCCAGTGACGTAAGAGCGCGGCAGGGAGGGGGGGGGGGGGGATCGATCGCGTGTTCATCAGGCGCGCCCTGCACCCGAGAGCTGTTTGTTATGAGCCTTAGTTACGTTGCGCTCCGGTCACGCGAGTTTTTCCGCGCGTTCTCGAGGATGACTCGCGCGGCTTAACTTTAACCTACAAATTGGTTCCGCTTTCTCACGCTTTGTATGATCGTTATCGTCTGTTGTAAGTGATTATATAAATAAATAAATCTACCGCCGCCGACACGAGGCGACAGGAATACTGAAGACTCTTGTCTTCATGGATACTCGCAAAAATAACGAACGAATTAATACGGCTATGATAAATGTAAAATGACCCGAGGGGATTGGCGCTGACAGCCGAAATACAGGTTTTGCCTAGTTCGGCTACAGATGCTTAACTCATTTGTACTCAAAACTAGCCTAGTTTGAATTTTGTAAAAACATTTGTAAAATACTCTAGAAATAAAAAAATATTACTATTATTATATTATTAATCCGTACTCACATTATGTAACCAGAGTCTGTTTTATGCCCGCGCGGTTATCTCAAAGCGTACAGCGTGGTATCCTCGTCGCAGCACACGGTCGTGTGACGTCACACAGGGCGCCTCCTCTGTGCAACGACTACGAAAGCCTCCTCGAAGGCTGCAAAAGCGCTGCAGAAGCGCTGCAGAAGCGCTGCAATGTAACTTGCTCATTCTATTCTTAGAAACTGTAAACTTTGCAATATTTAAAATAGGTAGACTTTATTCCATTAGTCATTGACGTCAAAGCCGAACAAAATGAATGAGCCAGAACTGCCACACAAATTATGATAGAAAGTGATCATCGGTTCGGCGAGCCCGAGCGCGTCGTCAGTGTTACTGATAGAAAGTGATCATCGGTTCGGCGAGCCCGAGCGCGTCGTCAGTGTTACTGATAGAAAGTGATCATCGGTTCGGCGAGCCCGAGCGCGTCGTCAGTGTTACTGATAGAAAGTGATCATCGGTTCGGCGAGCCCGAGCGCGTCGTCAGTGTTACTGATAGAAAGTGATCATCGGTTCGGCGAGCCCGAGCGCGTCGTCAGTGTTACTGATAGAAAGTGATCATCGGTTCGGCGAGCCCGAGCGCCTCGTCAGTGTTACTGATAGAAAGTGATCATCGGTTCGGCGAGCCCGAGCGCCTCGTCAGTGTTACTGATAGAAAGTGATCATCGGTTCGGCGAGCCCGAGCGCGTCGTCAGTGTTACTGATAGAAAGTGATCATCGGTTCGGCGAGCCCGAGCGCGTCGTCAGTGTTACTGATAGAAAGTGATCATCGGTTCGGCGAGCCCGAGCGCCTCGTCAGTGTTACTGATAGAAAGTGATCATCGGTTCGGCGAGCCCGAGCGCCTCGTCAGTGTTACTGATAGAAAGTGATCATCGGTTCGGCGAGCCCGAGCGCGTCGTCAGTGTTACTGATAGAAAGTGATCATCGGTTCGGCGAGCCCGAGCGCGTCGTCAGTGTTACTGATAGAAAGTGATCATCGGTTCGGCGAGCCCGAGCGCGTCGTCAGTGTTACTGATAGAAAGTGATCATCGGTTCGGCGAGCCCGAGCGCGTCGTCAGTGTTACTGATAGAAAGTGATCATCGGTTCGGCGAGCCCGAGCGCCTCGTCAGTGTTACTGATAGAAAGTGATCATCGGTTCGGCGAGCCCGAGCGCGTCGTCAGTGTTACTGATAGAAAGTGATCATCGGTTCGGCGAGCCCGAGCGCGTCGTCAGTGTTACTGATAGAAAGTGATCATCGGTTCGGCGAGCCCGAGCGCGTCGTCAGTGTTACTGATAGAAAGTGATCATCGGTTCGGCGAGCCCGAGCGCGTCGTCAGTGTTACTGATAGAAAGTGATCATCGGTTCGGCGAGCCCGAGCGCGTCGTCAGTGTTACTGATAGAAAGTGATCATCGGTTCGGCGAGCCCGAGTGCGTCGTCAGTGTTACTGATAGAAAGTGATCATCGGTTCGGCGAGCCCGAGCGCGTCGTCAGTGTTACTGATAGAAAGTGATCATCGGTTCGGCGAGCCCGAGCGCGTCGTCAATTTTCTGAGTAAATGAGTAGAACAGGCGGTGTCCTAATTGAAAGGAATTTGCGAGACGATCGCGTTAAAAAAATCTGCTGTTACTATATTTTGACGAGATGCGAACATCAGGAACCGACGATTTTTTTTTTCGCGATTTCAGGTTTGGTGCCATAATACAAGTTGTTCATAATGATAAGTATAATGACCCGTTAAGAGGTTATGCGTTAAATCCGGGACATGTTGTATGTATTAGGACAGGATCAAATGACCGCCACGATTGCTATGTCTATGTGCTTAATATAACGGTTTGATAATTTTAAAATAATCCACGTTTTTATAAGCTGCCGCGGCGTTGTAGTTCTTCGGGAATGTTTGCTGCAGCTGGCACGAGTGGCTTTCATGCCATCATGAGTTAAAAAGCCGCTCCCTTACTGCAACGATTGCGTAAAAGATTGCATTTTTTTGGAAGTCAGTTTTTTTTTTGCAAAAAGTTTTTTATTTTTCACTTTTTAGTGAGTTGATTTGTAATTTAACTAAGTTAATATAGCCTAATAACAACTGCTCATCACCTTTTACAAAACATTGCTTTTCCCGAAGCAGGGACGTTATTAATTGTTATGGAGGTCTCCTGGTACTTCACCATCAGCTCCACTTCACCAGATGCATTGTGACGAACTTACGAGCATACTTAATTGCTTAACAATAATTTAAAAGTAATCGAATCGCAACCCGTGAAAATACTTATTACTGAGTAGTTCCGGTAGCCATCCGTGGTCTTCACCACCAGTTCCACTTCACCAAGTGCTGCTTTCCGAGAGCAAATGCTTAAGCTACTATAAAAAATACTCAAATCGCTATAGCTATGTAGGTGTGCCTATAATATTTGAAGAGTTCCCTCGATTGCTCCAGGATCTTACCATCAAACGACTACTCTCACATACCTTGACCAAAATAGATAGACGAATTTGAACCTTCTGCAATTAGCAATAAATAAGTGTTATTCGATACGTACGAGCTAACGAACTAGAACGACTTGTTCAAGGTAGGCAGATATTATAAAATACAGTTATGCCAATTTGATCTTTAACGCGTAACGTTAGGGTAGGTAAGCTTTTGAATACTTTTTTGTCATATATGATGGATTTGTTAATTTAAAGGAGCTCGTGGCTAAGTATTAACAGCCGCACGGGTCGACCCATCAGGTTAAGCTACGCTTGCCGGGGTTGTCCGTGGATGGGTGACCATCTTTACATACATCCTCCGTGCTTCGGAAAGCACGTTAAGTCGTTGGTCCCGGCTGTCATTCGTGGATCTTTGAAAGTCGTTACGGGTCTTTAGACGCCCGAAAGTCTGACTACCAGTCTTACCAAGGGGTATCGTATTACCCAGTTGAGGAGGTCAGATAGGCAGTCGCTCCATGTAAAATACTGGTTTTCAGCTACATCCGGTTAGACTGGAAGCCTACCCCTAGATATATAGTTGGGGAAAGGCAGGCAGGTTGATTGATCGATTTGTTAATTTCAGCAAAATATATGAAGTCGATTTGGTCTAGTGGTTGCAACAGGGAGCCGACACCAACATGGTTGCGGCTGCGTGGTCGTGAGCTCAGAACTAACCTTCCACTCTTGTGTAGCCTGTAGCTTTATGTTTACAATATTAGGTCTAGTGGTTGCAACAGGGAGCCGACACCAACATGGCTGCGGCTGCGTGGTCGTGAGCTCAGAACTAACCTTCCACTCTTGTGTAGCCTGTAGCTTTATGTTTACAATATTAGGTCTAGTGGTTGCAACAGGGAGCCGACACCAACATGGTTGCGGCTGCGTGGTCGTGAGCTCAGAACTAACCTTCCACTCTTGTGTAGCCTGTAGCTTTATGTTTACAATATTAGGTCTAGTGGTTGCAACAGGGAGCCGACACCAACATGGCTGCGGCTGCGTGGTCGTGAGCTCAGAACTAACCTTCCACTCTTGTGTAGTCTGTAGCTTTATGTTTACAATATTAGGTCTAGTGGTTGCAACAGGGAGCCGACACCAACATGGCTGCGGCTGCGTGGTCGTGAGCTCAGAACTAACCTTCCACTCTTGTGTAGTCTGTAGCTTTATGTTTACAATATTAGGTCTAATGGTTGCAACAGGGAGCCGACACCAACATGGCTGCGGCTGCGTGGTCGTGAGCTCAGAACTAACCTTCCACTCTTGTGTAGTCTGTAGCTTTATGTTTACAATATTAGGTCTAGTGGTTGCAACAGGGAGCCGACACCAACATGGCTGCGGCTGCGTGGTCGTGAGCTCAGAACTAACCTTCCACTCTTGTGTAGTCTGTAGCTTTATGTTTACAATATTAGGTCTAGTGGTTGCAACAGGGAGCCGACACCAACATGGCTGCGGCTGCGTGGTCGTGAGCTCAGAACTAACCTTCCACTCTTGTGTAGTCTGTAGCTTTATGTTTACAATATTGAATTATGTTTTTTGAATTCAAAACATTATTTATATTAAATTAAAACAGTTAATTTACAAATAACAACAGAAATGAAAACAACAATGATAATGATTTCATTCAATACAAATATAAAATAATTACTTACAAAAATAATTACTTGTCATTTAAATACAGCTAAAACATATAAAAGAGGTTAGAATACTAAACTACCTAAAATAAGCTTGATTTTTTTTATTTGAGTTGTTCACGAGACAAAAACAGTTGCTCCGTTTCAATGGTACCTTTAAAATACTCATTTCTATTTTTAAAGTAAGAAGGTAAGTGATCTGTTCCATACTTTACGAAGTGTTTAATGTGGTGAATCAACATGTTATATGTTTACAAATATACAAGACTAGCTTCTGCCCGCGACTTCGTCCGCGTGAAATTTCTTGTCCCCCCGCCCCACTCCGTCGCATCGCATCGTCTGCCCGCGCTGTTACTTCGTTTTCGCTTAGCGCTCGTTCATACTTTTTTTTTGCTCGGCTTCTAAGGCTCCTAGCGTAATGTGACATACCCTATACCCTTCATTCTCAAGAATTGGGCTATAAAATGCAAAAATAATTGTTCAAATCCGACTGGTGGTGACAGAGATAGCGCGTTCAAACAGTCAGTAAACATAAAATGGTAACTAATAGACTAAGCGCATTTTTCTTACTTTTAGTATTTGTATACGCGTCGGAATTTCTTAACGGATGGTCCGAATCGAATAATTCAAAAAGGAATTTAAATGTACTTAAGCAACCTTGATGATGAAACTGTATTTATTTTGGATAAGGATTAATACCATGTTTATGAAAACACCTTCGCAAATAATGCATTATTTTATAACAAATTTGATTACTATTAAAAATGTTATAGTGAGCCAACCTTAAAAGATAGACATATGCTATCGCGGACTTTTTTTAGAACTTTGTAAATCCCGTCATACATGGTTTTTGCGTAGCTTTAACCGTTTACGCAGCGCACGCAATGGAAGCTCTCAAAAATTTTCCCCGTTTTTGCAACATTTTTAAATGATAGCGTGATGTTAAATAGCCTATAGCCTTCCTCGATAAATGGGCTATTCAACACTAAAATATTTTTTTAATTCGAAGTAGGAGTTCCTGAGATTAGCGCGTTCAACCAAACAAACAAACTCTTCAGTTTTATATCATAAAAAATATTAGTATAGATTTCTATTTGATAACTATAAAATCAGCACATTAACTGTCATACCTACTGTAAGACACTTATTGTATTACAATACTGTAATAAGCTTTATATCTTACAACATAAAAATCAAAATTGCATAACAAGTAGTTTTAAAGATCAAATTTGCGTATCTGTATTATTGTTGTATTTGTTCATAGAGTAGCGCTCGCGCTAGTCTGATAAACTCATACAAATTGAATAACCCTTAATGTTACGGGCAGAGGGCTTAAATTCGTTCATTTTTAGGGTGGGTCAGGTAACAGCTATTACCCATTGTACATAATTCGTACCTTTTTCTTTATTTTTAACCGACTACAAATAAAGGGGGAGGTTCTCAGTCCGTCGGAATCTTTTTTTTATGTGTGTTCCCCGATTACTCAAAGATGGCTGGACCGATTTGGAAAACTCTTTTTTTGTTTGAAAGGGTATACTTCTCAGGTGGTCCCATTGTCATCAGGTCAGGATCTCATGATGGGATCCTGAAGAAATCGAAGAAACACTTCAAATATTATGGGCACACCTATAGCGATTTGGGTATATTTACTTTCGGAAAGCACCATTTGGTGAAGTGGAGCTGATGATGAAGACCACAGATGGCTACCGGAACTACTCAGTAATAAGTATTACATGGATTGCGATTCGATTACTTTAATATGGCTGCTAAGCAATTTATGCTCGTCACGGTGCATATGGTGAAGTGGAGCTGATGGTGAAGTACGAGGAGAACTCCTCAGCCATTAACGTCCGCGTCCCTGCGTCGGGAAAAGCAATGTTTTGTAAAAAGTGACAGCAGTTAACAAGGCTATTTTTACTTAGTTAAATTACAAACCGACCCACTAAAAACTGAAAAATGAAAAAACTTTTTTACGAAAAAAAAAAAATATAATTGACTTCCAAAAAAATCACTACAAAGTGAAAAATATCTTTCATGTCGGATTTTTTTTTTTCGTAAGATCCGCTCTGATCAGACATAAATATTAATAAAATATAATGCATTGGTAAGGAGCCGGTTACAATGTAATGCAGTCATCTGGGCTCCGCATGAAGCTAAATATAGTCTCATGCTGGAGAGGGTACAAAATAAATTTATAAGATATTTATACCTATATGCGTTATTACGGAGTCTATCCCTTTTACTCGTTAATGGACCCAACCTTATTTATTTTAGGTATGGTAGGATACAATGAGCTAAGGGTTAGGAGGGATCTTGCACTCACCTCATATAGCATTATATAACTTGGGAATTAAAGCTGCATAATATTGGCCTGTAATAGTGGTTCCACGCTCCAGGTAATCAATCAACAATATCCCTTCTGAGTCCCACAATATTGAGGCCATAACCTTGCCAGCCGATGCCACGGCACGAAACTTCTTCGGGGTCGGTGATGATGGCCGTTTCCATTGCGAAGATTGCTGTTTTATCTCGGGATCAAAATGATGGACCCATGTTTCGTCCATTGTTACAAAACGAGACAAAAAGTTTTCAGAATCTTCTTGAAACTTGTCCAACAATATCTTCGAAATGTCAAGTCGAGTTTGTTTCTGACTGTCGGTTAACATTCTCGGCACCCATCTTGCGGAGACTTTTCTCATATTCAAAGATTGTTTCAATATGGATTGAATACTTCCATATGAAATGCCCGTTTCTTGAATTAAGTATCGGATGGTAACTCTTCGATCGCTCAATACAATTTTCTCGACTTTCGCAACATTTTCTTGGGTGACTGACGTCGATGGACGGTCGCAACGATGTTCGTCTTCCGTGCTCGTTCTCCCTACTCGAAATTGAGAAGCCCACCTTGCGACAGTAGAATACGGCGGAGCAGACTCTCCTAATGTTGCCTCCAAATTGCAATGAATCTCTTGCGTCGTTAACTTTTTAAACAGAGGTATTTAATAACGGCTCGTACTTCGTTTTTCTCCATTTTCGAGAACACGTTCCGACACGAAGCAAACAAATGACTACATTCAGAAAAAAACAAAAGAGAATCGAAGATTTTTTTCTTTATTAATATTACAAATATGTATCTGAGCTATGCCTGCCAGTATTTATTTTTTTTCTTACCAAGGAGTATGTCGTTCTCACTACTTTTTAATCCCTCCTCGTATTTCGCCATTTTTGTGTGTGTACTAACAATTACAAAAAAAAAAATTGATAATAACCCCATCGCCGTATCTCTACGTTGACGTCGTGGTGCGGCTTGCGCGCTCCGAACTCTAGCTCTGTGCCGGTAAAAACTTTGCCGAAACGTGTCTAGGGTGAGGAGCCAGACCAAGAGATATATATAAACCCGCAGGGCAGCATGTGGCGAGCTGTTGGACAGTAGCGACACCACGGACCCTATCTCCCGGGAGAAGTCATGTTCCTCATCTCTGGCTTGCCTTTATTGGCCGGCTGGAGTAAACACTGACGAGGAACAGAGCTTCCACCTCATTCTAGCCTTTACTGGCTGGCTTGAGTGGAGATTCGCAAAACATGCTCGAAGGAAGGAAGTATTCCAGTAAGATGCTGGTAGGGATCTTGACCGTACTTCCGGGTTTGTCCTGATATTCGTGGAATACCTCTCCACTCCTCTTAAGCACCTCAGGACTTAGCCCCTCGTATGCTTTCCAAAAGCTCGGGACCACAGGGTGCCGCGATAGACGCACTGCAGGGTCATCCTTACCTAGTTGCTATCCCACCAATTCGCACTAAGCGTTTCCAAATGTCTTTTTTGATGCGCACAGCAAAGGAGTGGAACTCTCTGCCTGCGTCTGTGTTTCTGAACGCATACAACCCCGATCTCTTCAAAGTGAGAGTGAGCAGGCTTCTTCTGGGTAAGCTCGCTCCATCGTCGACTTTGTCTCTGTCATCTCTGACCTAGACTAGAATCAAGAGCAAACCTATCTCAAATAAATAAATAATAATATGTCAAAAACACAAATATAATAATAATAGGAAATATCCTATTATTATTCTTTTGTTACCTACCTACTAATACCATCAGACTTAAATATGATTGTATCGTGATAATGTATATTGTTTATTACTGTTCACTGTACACCTTGACGACACGTAATGTTACTGTAATTTATTATATTGTGATTTCATAGGTTTTGACTCAATTTATGTTAATTTAATGTCCACAAACTCAACAGCAAACCAACTTTGTGTTTTGCAGGGCCCTGACAGGGTTCATGTACAAAAACCGACAGTGAATGTACCTATTGTAAAACGTGTGATGTGCATGAGAGCCAATTAATGAATAAATATACAAGGAACAGTAAGCAGGGATTTGAAAATAATCTAATGTAAAGCAATAGGTATGCTATGTTATGTTTTGACTTTGTGTTATAATTCGAGCTACGCATGTATCTGTCGCAAATCGATTGATTTTATTTTATAGCTGTGTTACAAATGCTACGTTATGTAAAACAGTTGAAAGACGTTTAGCGGTTTTTCATAATGACCGAACGCGCAGAATCGTATAAACGTTTTGCATTTATCAATGCAGTGCTGCAGTGCATCAACGATTAGAGGTTATGTAAAACAGCGTGACATGAAACATCAGATTGTAGATTTTAGTTCAAAATTTTGTCGCTCGTGGATCTCTGTGAATAAACGAGTTTTGCGTAACAAACTAAAATTATGGAAAACTGGAGTTACCCAAAGTGATTGTTCGTAGCACAAGACGAGACAAATTGTTCGTAGCACAAGACGAGACAAATTGTTCGTAGCACAAGACGAGACAAATTGTTCGTAGCACAAGACGAGACAAATTGTTCGTAGCACAAGAAGAGACAAATTGTTCGTAGCACAAGAAGAGACAAATTGTTCGTAGCACAAGAAGAGACAAATTAGTAAAACTAATTTCAAGAACGTGAACCTATTAGTAAGAAAACGTAGATATTTTGCATTCTCCTTGTTATGATTACTTGTGGAGATGTAGTGATGTTTGTGGAGATGTAGTGATGTTTGTGGAGATGTAGTGATGTTTGTGGAGATGTAGTGATGTTTGTGGAGATGTAGTGATGTGTGGCGCACGCGACCCGCAGATCGTCGAGTGCTCGTGGCGCTCGTTTCGTCTGTCGAGCGCTCACAGTGAGCACCCCCGCGTGCTCCTGAGTGCAGCGCCTGATGGGTCGGGAGATAATCATTGCAGGTTACCTACATTTTTAATGTTATTCAGATACTACAAAACAGACACTACAAAACTCTATACATTTCCTTTTTCAAGTTAATAGTTTTCGATAATATTCTAGAATGTTGTAGAACATTCTATGTACTCGTGATGTGGGGGCATATAAAACCGCCCTCGCGATTGATTAGTCAGTACTACATGCAACTATTGCGTAGCGCGTGCTAGGTTAATATAGGCGCGTTACGTAACAAACAACAGACACCTAAATACATGCACACAAACTCACAGGCGAAGGCACAACGCGGGCCGCGATTCGCGTACACACTGGGCGGTGTTACGCACTACAATACCGCTCACACACACGACAGCCTCTTAGCCCGGACTGTGATCGGCTAGCTCTGAGATCAGGACGGGCGGGGGCTACATATATTACCTTATCTGTAGGAGCGTCGAGTCGGCACCTCTGTCGCTGGTCGTCCTCGTTGGGCCTCCCCCAGGTAACTGGGGGTCTCACCTGGCGGAGGCTGACGAATCGAATCCGGATGCTACCACTCGTGACTTAGCCGAAGTACTTAACTGCAGTAACCACGCCGTGGAATACCATCTCCATGAGCTTGGGTATCGAAAAGTTTTGGCTCGGTGGGTACCGCACATCCTTACAGACGCCACACAGTGTTTCATCCTGAACATGCTAGCTAGACAAAATTATTTATTGATGTTTTTTGTCTTATACGGCTTTCATGTGATGTCTTATTGCGTAATTCGTACAAAACATCCAAATAAAAGATGGTAGGTAGGTAACTAGGGTGACGATTTTTAAGAAAACAAAGATTACCAGTATAAGTTGTGTTTAATTAAGGCAAGTAAAGATAAATACAATAGAAAAAGGGGTAACAACGCATAATATGGTTCAATTACTAATATCATAGCCACTAATTGAACAGTGGGACCTCATTACCTAACTTTATATAGCAAATAACCTTAAAGTACTTACATTCTTAAAATTTTAATTAGTAAATCGTAATTAAAGTAATTAAATAAATCGATATAATAAGAACCTACAACGATACAATAGTCCGCTTCCTCATTCTACATCACTATATTCTTCTGAAGAAGAATCTTCAATATTATAGTCAGAACTAACATTTAGACTAGAACTACTCATATTTACACTAGAATTTATATCTAAACTAGGGGGTAGATATAATTAATTTCAAAACCTCCGAGGGAAGCTTACTTGTCGGTTTTTTGGGAATTTCTCGAAGGCTATTTATTACAGGATCAGATGTGATTATTAACATATTAAGTATATCTCTATTCGTGGCAATACGTGAAACTTTTCGTGTATTGTGTTCTCGGAATCTTCTACAATCTTTATTGCGAGCTTCCTGAGCTTCCTCAGAAAGCTGCCCAATAGGTAGAAGAGCCGATTGCACAATATCGACACTGTGCACAAGAAGTTTGTGCACCGTAACTGGTATATAATACCACAAATAGAGACTAAGGTATAATTTTTTTGTGTCCTGCGTTAAACTATTAAATTTTTCAATATTAATATCGTAACCCGAAGCTAACGTTCTAAGAATGGTTCCAAAGTTCCTAATTAGGGTCACATCTAAACCTGTAATATCTGAAGCTAGTTCAGGATTCCCAAAAAACCAACGAGCAGTGTTTCCATCATTAGTATTTCCGAATCCAGGTTTTGGTTTATCTACTATCAAACCCATTTCCGACTTAAACCTATCTTGGATTCGAGCCGAACGCTGCTTCACATTTGCTTTGTCATTTTCATCTCGAAGTTGCCATTTTTTAACTTCGAGACGATAGCTTATGTGAAGCAAACATTCGAAGGAGCGTATCCAAGCGTGAAGTGGAGAGATACCAAAACCCAGATTGTTCTTATTTACTACAAATTCCTTAGACTCATCATTCATAAACTTAGGAGTAGCCCCACAAATGTAGCACTTTTGAGCGGAGGAAGTTTCAGTCATAGAATTGCACACTTTACCGTCAATCATCGTGAATAGCAATTCATGTTTCACAGATACCTCATTACCATTTACATTACCGATTGTTGGTACCAATTGGTTTATTTCCTCCAAAACTTTGTTGGTTTCCGTTACAGTAAAGTCTGTTGTTTCTTTGGAGAAAATAAACTTAATTGGCCTACAATACATAATAGAAGATGGTCGAGGATTCTGCCAAACAATGTTACCACTACTATTGTCACGTAATTGAAGCGGCACAAATGAGAATACAAATAAAAACTCATCAGTGTCTTCACTGTTTGCGAACTTTTGTTTGTAAGTGCTAAGACCAGAACTTCCATCGCACCCCCACTTGCTTATAAGGGATAATGATGAGTCAGGAGGCAAAGATCTGAATACCTCAAGCTGTGCAGAAATTAGACGTTCGACTGTTTTGTTTAACGCGGCTTGAAGTTTAATTTCTGGTTACGAAAATCTGTTCCTCGGGGGGATAACAATCTAATTTAGCCTGCCTAACACTATTAAATGAGGGAAATACCTTATGTCCCGCCTTCATGCTCCATTTTCGGGTTTGTTTGTAAGAATGGGTTGTAGCTCTGGCGTCCACATAGTAAGCCAGAGCTTCTTCCTTTGAAAGGCACCTTTGCGAATCAACACGCGAACTAATAGTTTTTTTCATGTCTTGACACTTCTCTGGGCTGTTGCTGGCTTCTCTAACCACACAGGCGAGATTTCGGTGCCCAGCCAACCGCGCTGAAATTTCAGCAGCAGCCACCAACTGGTTTGTATCCCGTTCTTGGAGTAAATCGTCGAGTCGCCTTTTTTTCGATTTATCGCTCAGGTCATCAAAAGTTTTAGTAGGACGACCACCCGGAGTGGATGTTGAGGGTTTGGGGTGGTGGACAATCACTTTACACTTGAAATCTTCTGCCAAGTAAGCAGAATGGTTGGCCAAGAAGCGTTCATGATTGCATCCGGAACTTTTCCATTTTTTAGCAAATTATGAAGAAGTTCTGCTGATATGGTTCCTTAACTCTTTCATGGAATCATCGCTCATACCCAATAATCCGTGTCTGTTCCTTATATATTGATATAAAGCACTGGTTCGATTTTCTTTTGGGTGTTTACGCCATTCTTCCAAAAAGTCTATTTTCGAGATGGTTAATTTGATCTCTAGAAAAACAATAAAACAACAAAGTTGTAATTTTTTGTGAATTTTATGACTACTAAAAATCAAAAGCTAACAGATAAAGCTATGATATATCAAAAAATCAACCTAGGGGAAAGAGGAGAGAGATAGTTTCTGGTCCATCAAACATTAAAAACGATTAAAAAATATTAAAATTTTGCAACATAGCGTGTCTTGTAAATGATGGGAAAAAACTATAGATACTTTAAGTATCAAAATAAAAAGTACATGCCTTCAGCTACAAAATCCATCACAGTTTTTTTTAACAAGTATAAAATTCACTAGCATATGACGTTTCTCGTTAGAAGCAAAATTGCAACTAATTAACACTTTACTTACCACTTGTTTATATAACAGCCCTCATTAGCTTATCAGTGATTGAAATGTGTGCAAAACATTTCTTAGAGCCGGGATAATAGGGATAATGGCTACATACTTAGATAATTAGTTCTTGGAAATTTGAAAGTGACTTTTGTCTAGCTAGCATATTCAGGATGAATCACAGTGCGCCAGTCGTGCAGTCCGTGTCGCTGTCTGTCAATCACTTTTGCTGCGACCCCGACGTAAAGAGGTTTTGTCTGATCTGGTTACTGGAGATGAAACATGGATTCATTACGAGAACGATACACGTCGTGCTTTTTGGCTGTTTCGAGAAGAAACGTCACCAACTCAACCGAAGCTGAATCAAAAAAACCACTCAAAAGTTCTGCTTGGCTTTGGTTCAGGGACGCACAAAGCATGCTGTTTTATGAACTATTACACAATGAAACCATAAACGCTGACAAATATTCAACCCAGCTCACCAAACTATCTGCTGCTATCAAGAAAAAACGACGAAGACGAGTCAATGTAGTTTTACTACACGATAACGCTCGACCTCACGTCGCATCTGCCGTTCGTCAACAGTTAGAGAACTTGGGCTGGGAGACGATATTTAGAGGCTCTAAGCTCCCTAAAGGATGTTCACACGATCCCCAAAGTACTCCTCACCTTCGCGCTTCTTTATCGCTCTCAAGCTGGTGCAGAATAAGTCAATGTCAAAGTCTAGCCGCGATGCAAGATCATTAAAGCTCCTTGCACTTACGGATATGAAATGTGTTCCGTCTATAATTGGTCGCGGCAAATGGTACATTCAATAGTGGCCGTTGCCTTAAGCTCCTTTGGCTGGTACGAAGCGATACGTTCGCAAGGAGCTCCGGACAGTCGATAGAGCCATTCGCTATGTTAGACAAGTAGCAGATATCACTAACATTGCGTCTATGTTCAAGAGGTAGAAAATGATAACGTTTACATCGGGCAATGTAGTCTGAAGTGCGCCGGTGCGCCTTGTAGGCTAATTATTTTAGGAATTTGCGTTGAATGCCTTGAATTCTAGATATGTAAACTTGGTACTGCGGGTTCCACACTTGGGATGCGTACTCGAGATGGCTACGCACGTATGCACAGTACAATATTTTAGCAGAAGCAGGCTGACGCTTCCATAATAAACCCCATAGCTTTAGATGCTTTTTTTACAATATAATCAATGTGTTTATCGTATAAGAGTTTGCTATCTTGGTTCACTCCTAGGTCTCTAATGTAATCTATTCGGTTAATTGACTGGTTTTCCAGTTTATATCCATTACCTAAATTGGTTTTCTGTCGTGTACAACGCATAAAATATAACCACACTTCGATATGTTCAGCTGGAGCTTATTGCGAGAGCAATTGTTTAATCAGTAATTGTTAACCTCCGTGCCGATAGATGGCGTTGTTAGATGAGTGGCGATTCCTGAATCGCGATGTTAAGATTCTCCGCACATTAACTAGGTCGAAACATTTGCCATGCAAAAATGAGAGGATTAGCTCGTGGCCTAGCGAGCACTAATCCCACAGTATTGTTTAGTGCTCTGTCCGCGCGGACCGCAAATTTTTAACCGTTGCCTCTGTGTTTGCACAAGTAACCTAGCCGGCACTTGTGTAGACACAGGGGGAGCACCCCCGTGCTGCCCGGTGAGTCGTCACCGGTGCGGTCGCGGAGGCTACGCCCCAAGGATGTCAAAACCCGGCAAGCGCGGCTCGTTGGGCCGCGATGCCGGGACCCAGGACGTCCCTCCGGCGTTGGACCGGGCAACGTCGCTGCCGAACATCGGCGACGCGTTGTCCGGTGCGCCGCCGGCCGGAGCGCCCCAAGACGAAGGAAGAAGAGGGAGGGAGGAGAGAAGAGGAGCGGGATCCAGCGCCGCTGTAGCCGCCGGCCCACCGACGACATCAGCGCCTGCGCGCGTTGCGCCGACGCCGTCGTCTGGTCGACGGCACGCGGTGCCCGTCCGCCCCGCCGCGTTCCGCCCGGTACCCATACAGGCCCCGGGGCCTGCCGCGAATCCCGGCCGCGCGTCGCATGCGCAGGCGGTCCCTTCATCCGCGCGCGCACCCGCGCCCACGCGCGGTGCTGCGCTGGCCGCGCGCGCTGTCGCGCCCGCTGCGCCCGCCGCGCGTATCGCCGCGCCCGCTGCGCGTGCCGCCGCGCCCGCCGCGGCGCCGACGGCGTCCGTGCGCCCTAGCGCGCCGCCTGCGCGCGCCACGGCGCCGCCGCCACGTTTCGCCTCGCCGCCTGCGCCCGCCGGGGCTACGCTGGCTGCGCCTGCTTCCAAGAAGCCACAAGCTGTGCCAGCTTCTCGCACCGCCACATCTGGCCCCCGCCTCTCGCTGGCGGGACCGGCGTTGGCTGAGCGAGAGCGGCCAGCACCTATGACGCCAAGGGTGCCCGAGTCACCGGCGCCCCCCCGCATCTCTGCCTGCGACTCGCCCGCCATGCTGTCGGCGTGCTCATCGCACGCGGGATCGAGCATGTCGCTGGCATCAGTGGGCTCGGCCGCGTCCGGTCGCGGGGACGTGTCCCAGGATACGACTCCGCGATCCGGTCCGCGGCCCATCGTGGGAGGAGCTGAAGCCGCGCCACTACGTAGGATGTCACCAACACCGTCGCTGGGGTTCGACTTTGAATTCCAACTTGAGGCCAGACCCCAGCGACGAAGGAGGAGCTCCGACGAGACCGCGTCGGAGGAAGCGAAGAGATACTGCCTTGACCCGCCGCGGCCACAACGCGAAAGCGCGCCGCGGGGTCAGGGTGCTCCAGTGTCGCCCACCTTCGCCGGCGCGGTGCGCCGCACGCCGCCAGCGTCGCCGTCTCCCCAACCGGACAAGACAATAACAGGGGTAAGTGACTTTAATGTACACTCTGCCCCCTGTGAATCCGACGCCCCCCCCCCCCTGCTTCATCCCCCGGCGCCGCGACGTCGAGTACGACGACGAAGCAGAAGCCGGGGAAGACACCGCGCTATCCTCCGCTGATAGTCGAGAGGCTACCCGATTGGGCCGCGCATTTCAGGGCCATCAGCGCCAAGCTGGGCCGGCCTCCTAATGCTCGTCCGTTCGGCACTGGGGTTAAGTTCCGCCCCGACACCGAGGACGAATATAGGCTGGTCCAGCGCTACCTGACCGGCCTTGAAAAAGACAGCGGCGTATCGTGGTTCGCCTACTCGCTACCAGCGGACCGCAGTATGAAGATAGCCATAAGGGGGCTACCCGCGGACACAAACCCCCAGGAGATAGAGGAGGAACTCCGGGCGTTGGGGTACCAGCCGGAGTATGTGCGCCACATCAAGGGCGCACAAGGACGACCCGGCTGCGTGTTCCACGCGATATTGAAAAAGACCCCCGACGTCCGGGCCATATTTGACACCACCGTGTTTATGTACATGCGTGGTGTCAAAATCGAGGCTTGGAGAGGGAAACGTGGGCCCGCCCAGTGCCACCGGTGCCAGCGGTTTAGACACAGCTCGCACCAGTGCCACCGCCCGCTCGCTTGTGTGCGATGCGGAGGCGAGCACGCGGCACGTGACTGCCCGCGCCCGCGGGAGGAGCCGGCCACCTGCGCCAACTGCGGTGGCCCGCACCCCGCGTGCAACATAAAGTGCCCCGTCTTCCAAAGCGAGATACGGAACAAGCGGGCGGGGACTGTCGCCATCACGGCCAGTATACGCCAGTCCCAAGTGGCCACAGAAAGGCTACACACGACGCCTACTGAAGAGGCTCAAGGCACGTCGCTGATGGCGGCAGCCAACGGGCCCACAGACAGGAAGCAAGCCACCTCCTCGGGGCGGAGGAAGAAACACCGACGCGGGGGGAAGGGAAAAGGGAAGCAGGCCAAACCCACCCCCCCAGCGACCCAAGAAGAGGTCCCAAAGGCCGGCCCTGCCTCGAGCGAGGCACAGGCTGTGAATATTAACCAACCTACCACTAGCGCCGGCATAACGCTGCGGCAGGAGGGAAAACAAAAGGAGTTTGCCAGTGAGCCGCACGGTGATACCACTGTCGCTGCCAGCGCCGCCACCGAGAAGCGGCAAAAAGTGGACCGACTTAGGTTCACTAAAGACACGCATGGCGGCGCCACCGGCGCTACGTCCAAAACAATTAAAAAGGATTTCACAGCCTGTGCCATTAAGTTATTAATGGACCTTATAAAGGCCATTAGGCAGGGCAAAGATGAAGATGTCGAGACAATCATCCTCGATGGCCTGGCCAACCTGTTGACGCTTTACAATGGCTAGGTCGTTGAGGGTGATTCACTGGAATGCCCGCGGCCTTCGGGACAAGGTCGCCCCCCTCCGCCATCTCCTGCGGGAACAGAACATCGACGTGGCGCTCATAAGTGAGACGTTCCTGGGACCTGAGGACAGGATTAGGTTCCCGGGATATCTCACTTACAGGAAGGACGAAAGGTCGGATCACATTAGGTATCGTGGTCTGGCGGTGCTTGTGAAGCGAAGAGTCGTCCACCAAGCACTCCCCTTGCCGTCACTCAACTCGTTTTACGCGCTGGGTGTTCAGCTGCACTTAGCCGGCGAGGACATTAACATCTATGCGTGTTACAAGCCGCCCGCGGCCCACCTGGACCTGTCAGAGCTGCGGGCCGTGCTGTACACGCCCACACACGCAACCCTCCTCGCCGGTGATCTTAACTGCAAACACCCAGCGTGGAATTCTCTCAACGCGAACACCGAGGGGAGACGACTCTTAGCGGACGCGGAAGCCTTCGGTTATACGGTGTCCGGCCCAGAAACGCCGACCCACTACCCGGACGCCACAGAACATATGCCGGACGTGCTGGACATCGTAGCTCACCGAGAGCTGCACTGCCAGATCACGCAGCAAGTGATAGACGACGAGTTACAGTCGGACCACCAACCAGTACTCGTCGTCTTATCGGGGATGCCGACCCGACTGAAGCCACTAGCGCCACGCCGATTAACGGATTGGACTACCTTTGAAGAGAAAGTAGAAGCCACCGTGCCAACTCGGCCTATCTTTACTTCCGCAGACGTAGATCGGACTACGGAGGACGTCACTGCTTGCATAAAAAGCGCCTTGGAAGCGGCGACTACAACGCAGCCGCAGGGGAGAGGGCTATTGCCGCCCCTGCCGGCGCACATCAGCGCGATGATCGCCGTGAAGAGGCGCCTCCGCAAGCAGTGGCAACAGCTACGCTGCCCCACAATGAAAACGCAGCTTAACCGTCTCGCGGAGAAGGTGAAGGCCGAGCTTAAGGCACACACCGCCGCGGGCTGGGAGGAACGCATCGACGCCACTGCTGACAGTTGGCCGTCGGTCCATAAACTCTGCCGCCAGCTCTCGAATACCCCAGCCCCGGTGCGTCCGCTGCTCAACAGCGACGGGGCGCTGAAATACGTAGCAGAGGACCGGGCGGAGGTCTTCGCCGAGCACCTGGAGCGTCAGTTCCAACCGAACCCGACTGCCGACTACGAACATGTCGCAGCAGTCGAGAAATACCTTGGAGACTACTTCGCTACGCCGATAGCTCCCGAGGAGAACCCCATCTTCTTCTCGCCTGGGGCAGTCAGACGCGCCATCCTAAGAACGAAGCCTAGGAAGGCCCCCGGTGCTGACGGTATCACTAATACAGTGCTGCGCCACCTGCCGTACCGAATGGTTGCGGCGCTGGCGCGCCTGTTTACGGGGATACTGCGCACGGGGACTGTACGCACCGGGACTTACAGCTTAGTACGGCCGTTATTCCAAATGCGTACAGTGTGACTACGTTCGAGACAATTGAGCCTGGTACCTACTATCTACCTAAGACCCTACTGACTACAAACCTAGCCCTATAGAAATTACCTAGCACCCTATTATAGTTACCCTACAGCCCTAGCCTACCATACAAACCATACCAAACGTAGGTTACGTTGGTTTACGTGAGGGAAGTCTGTTACAAGGAGACCTACGGTAACAGACGGAGGTTGGGTAGGAATAGGGGTTTGTGTACGTCGTGCAATGTACACAGGAAATGGTTTTCTCACTGCCGATCCCACAGACTCATAGGACCGATGATGGCTAAAGGTGTCTTGGCCACAGTGAGAGGAGTTATAGGAGATGAATCAGACTCGACTCCAGCTTGATGACTAGTTTATTACGATAATTAACTTAATTATATACAAATTTTGTGGTAAATACACATTGATAGCTATTTACATGTGTGTTGTATGTGTATCGAGCCGATGAAGCGAAGATTTCAGTAGGTCACTTCGCAGCGCTGACGGCGCGCCGGTGTTGCTGGCGCGTAGAATGAATGCATGTCACTCTTAACGCTGATGCTGCGATGCTGTTGCTTGTTCATGGTTGAACATTCTGCCACCCCTCAGCACCGGGACTCCAGTTGGTATAACTCAACTGGATGTGGTAAAGTGTATATAGGTCCTGTTGTTCGTTGGGTAGATGTCTCGTTGACAGCGGGTGGGTTTGGTTCTCTTGCTGGTTGCTTAGCTGGCTCGGTACTTGTTCTTCTGGTCTTGTGCTGCACTGTGGCTCCCATCCATCTCAGTATTGTTGGGCCGTAGAAAACTAAAAACAAAAATATTAAAAACATGATTATACACGATATTGCAGTTGTTAAGTATGTGTGAGAACTAATTTGACTCCATACAGTACTATCTAATTCGGTTTGTAAAGCATTTTCTTTGTTAATTAAATGCTGAAAGATCTCTATTGAGTTATCTATGACTTCTTCTTTGGTTATGTTTAGCATGGATTTAGTCACCATGTGCGTATTAATGGGAAAATCTATTTGTTTTGAGTATGATGTTACAATCGGTACTGAAACAATTCTTTTGGCAGTTAATATGTTATTTGTTGTTTTAATAACGCAGTTATCTGCGATCCGTATTACACCAACATTTTGGAGCTCAAGTTCTTCTCTTTGTCCATCACACAGTATTGAAGTCGTAACCCGATCTCTTACAATGAATAACCAAGTGTTTGGCATGTGAAGTTGTTTCCATATTATTTCATTGGGAAATTGAAACGTTTTGGTGGGACATTTTGTATGTGTCTGGTTTTTGAATAGTTGATTTACAATGCAATTTTCATTTAATTGCATGTTTTTCACGGCCCCAGGATAGCAAATAAAATGGTTAGTCCATTCTAAACATCGTTTGAACTCCTCGTAGTTCAAGTCAAAATATAGTTCGTTGTTGTAATCTAACCCTATGTAAGCTTTAGGTATTTCTAGATTTTGGACAGACTTATCTGAGTTTATCTTTGGGACTGGTGTAATATACATTAAAGTATATTTAGTTATCTCTTGTATAGGGAAATAGGAGTATACTTTTATATGAGTATTGTTTTCAGTTATCTTGGTGTCCAGTATCTGTTGTTGAACGATTTTTAAATTAGACGGTAACTTTTTGTTTGCTGATGATATCAGGTCACTGACGTTCTTTGGTGTTAATACACTATATACTGTTGCCTTGGTTAAGTATATTTCCAATATTCCGTTATAATAATCCATGATTTCTTCCATGCAGTTATATGCTAATTGGTAAGTATGCATAATACGTATGTTTATACTGTTGTGGTCGACTGTACTGAACCAATGGTCGAAAGACTCCATGTAATCTATAACTTGGTTTAGTTTAGTTTGAAACCCTATAAGTTTCTGTTTTATTCTTTCTTCAGTTTTGTTGACTTGTGAGATTGTTGATATCATGAATTTGGTTTGATGGTTGGCAGCTTCAATTAATTTTTTTTGGTTTAAATTTAATGAATCTATATCTCGGTATGCCTCATCATTCACTCCGAAGATCGACGTCAGTAACTGTCCCAATATGCCCCTTTTCTTCCTACTTTGGTTTACTTCTGTCAAATATTCTTTCGTCCGTTCAAATTTTGATTGTTCTTCTAACAAATGGTGGTGTAATTGCTTGCAAAATGCGGAATCTGTTCTTTTCTCTGCATTTGTACATAGTTGACTAAATTGTGACGTCATTGTTTTTATTTTGACAAAGTCTTGCTGTAGGTGTTGCTTTCCATAATTTATCCAATATTTCTGTCGTATATACGCTAAGGTCAAATTATTACCTCCATGTAATGTGGTTAAATGAGCATCACGAACTATAATTAATGTTACATGATGGTCATGAGATAAAAGAATCGGGTGTTTTTGATCATATGGTAGACTGGAGTTTTGAAGTCTTCCTCCTACTCGCAGTAAGCCTTCATTATCAATGAATGGGTCAAGGCACGATAACCTGTTTCCTTTCTTCAACGATTGTCTGGCTTTAATAGTTTTGTACTCCTCGGAAAATACTTCTTGTTGCACTAAGAAGAGGACTTTTTTAGTTGTTAAATTAATTTCCATACAACTTAATGGTTTTTTGTGTTCTTGTTTATTTTGTGTCCGACAGTATATCACTGCACCGTAGGCTTTTTCAGAAGCATCACTGAACCCGTACAGCTCTACTCTCGAATTGTTTGAAAAATGACACCATCTTGGGATGGAAATCTTTTCAATTGTCTTTAGTTGTTTTTGTAGTTCCATCCATCTTGTTTTAATAGTTCCCTCAACGGATTGATCCCATTCTGTCCCACTTGTCCAAAGTTCTTGAATTATGAGTTTCATATTTATAATGACAGGTGCTAGCCATCCGAGAGGATCAAATATCTTGGCGATTTCCGATAAAATAAATCGTTTTGTTGGTTTTTCATTTACATTAATAGTAATCTGAAAACAGAAACTGTCCTGTAATGGTGACCACAACACTCCTAAGGATTTTCTAGCTTCATCTAGCGGTATTTTCATCACTTGGTCGTCTTTGCTTTCATTAGGTACATTTTCTAACAACTCAGTACTGTTAGACGACCATTTTCGTAACTTAAATCCGCCTTTTCGTAGCATATTTATTAAGTTTTCTTGTAACATTTTTGCTGACTCAACACTAGTATCTCCAGACAAGATATCGTCCACGTAGAAGTCCTGGAGAGTTGTCTGGCTGGCTAATGGGTAGCTTGCTTTTTCGTCAATAGCCAGTTGTTGTAGCGTCTTAATCGCTAAGTATGGGGCAGCTGCAGTTCCATACGTTACTGTAGTTAATTCGTATTCGTCGATAGTATGTTTCGGAGATTTCCTCCATAGTATTCGTTGGTATGTGAAGTCTTGCTCGTTTATTTTTATGTATCGGTACATTTTTTCGATGTCCGCCATAAATGCTATTTTGTGTTTACGCCAACGTAACAGTATAACTGCTAAATCTTGTTGTAGTCTTGGTCCCGTAAACATGTTATCGTTTAGACTGATGTTAGTACTCGACTTGCTTGACGCATCAAATACTACTCGTAGTTTAGTAGTTAGTGAATCTTCCCTGATTACTGGTTGATGTGGTATATAGTATTTACCTTGGTAATAGTCAGTATTAGTAACTTTCCTCATATGGCCCATTTCTAGGTACTCATTGAGGAACTCTTGGTATTTGTTTCGTAAATTTTCATCCTTATCGAACTTTCGTTCTAATTGTAAAAGTCTTGCAATAGCTCTTTTGCGCGAATTCCCGTAATCCACGTTGCTATTTTTGAATGGGAGTTTCACTGTATATGTTCCATCTGGATTTCTTATAGTAGTTTTTTGGTAATAATTTTCACAAGTCTGATCGTCGTTGGATAATTGGTACTTTTCAGGAATTTCTTCTAATTCCCAAAACTTGTTTAATTGTTGAACTTCTGTAGTACGTGTCATCGTACTAATAATTGTATTGGTATTGGTAGTAGTGCCGCAAATACCGGATAAAATCCACCCAAACTCGGTATTTTGAGCGATTATTCCGTCTTGCATCTTATGTAACCCGTTTAGTAACAAGTTACTATATTCTTGTGCCCCCAATATTATATCTATTGGTCCTCTTTTGTAGTACGTAGGATCGGCAAACAGTTTGTTTCCTAAACAATCTGATTGTACTTCTGGTAAATTTTTTTCTGGTAAACAGCCAGTTAGTTTTGGTAGTATTATAAGTGTGACGGGTAACCTATATTCACTCGGAAATCTTGGCTGTAGCATGACACTGATCGAGTTTTTCGATGTTTTGGGTTTTTCGTCAGCAATCCCGATTACTTCGGTATGTATCTTAATACGTGGGTACGACAACAGTTGGGCAACCTCTTCTGTGCAGAACGATGCCTCTGAACCTTGATCACATAGAACCCTAAGTAAATGCGATGTCCCATCTGACGAGTGAGTTTTTATTATGGCCGTTGCTAGTAGTGTAGTTTTTGGTATATTAGTTTTGTCAATAGTAGACACGTTTGCTACAGTTTTCGTCATGGATTTACTTGTAGATGGGGTTGAAAAGTCTTCCTTTTTTGACTCACTTTTTGCGTGTTTTATAGTAGTATTATTGTTGCTTTGATGTAAATAAGAATGATGACCTCTTTTCCCACAGTGCCCACAACTTTTATTGCTGTAACACTTTATCGACGTTTCATGAGTCAGACAATTTTTGCACATCTGTTTTTCGTTTACGATCTTATTGCGATCTTGCACTGATAGCGTTTTAAAACTAGCACATTGGTAAATGCTGTGTTCGTGACTTTAGCAAAACCAGCATATACGTTTGTCCAATTGTTTGGTTGCGGAATTTGCTGACTCATGGCGCGGTCTGTGAGCAAAAGATTCTTCCCTCAAAGAGCTTGAAGTTTCCAGACACTTAAACCTTTTTTCTAAGAATTGCATCATTGACGAGAATTCTTGTAGTTCATTTGGCTCTTTTAATTGCTGTTCGTATTTTTCATCAGTTTCCGAGTCCCATGTTCTACTAAGTATTCTTGTTAAAATAGGATCCCAAGTTGAAATGTCGATGTTTTGACTTTTTAGCGCTTCTAGGTTCTCGTTGATTGTATCATGGAGATTTCTCAAGTTCGTGGCAGTACTTCTCTTTATTTTCGACATACTCAGAATGTTATCGATATGCTTAGTAATGATTATTCTATGATTTTTGTATCGTCTTGTTAACAGATTCCATGCAACTACGTAATTAGCGTCACACACTGTTAAATGCTTGATCAGCTTAGCGGCGTCACCTCGCACATGCGTTTTCAAATACTGCATTTTTTCCGTGTCACTTAATAATTTCTCTTCGTGTACTATTTTCAAGAATAAATCATAAAAGGAATTCCATGACTCATAACTTCCACTAAATGTTGGTATTATTATTTTTGGTAATTTAACCGAGGTTCTATGGTTGTTGTGTGTCGATTGTTGACCTATCATTGCTAATAATTTCCCCATTACAAGATCGAATTCCGTCTGTGTTTTCTCAAACATGTTTTCTTGAAAGTAGCTGTGTTCCAACGTACTATCTTCCCTCAGAATAAGTACATGTGTTTCTTCAATTTCTTGCCACTGTTTTTGTAAAGTAGTAATTAGAGATTCGAAATACCAACTCGCTGTCTCTTCAGTCATCGTTTGAGTTGCCGACTGCAGTTTCTTCTGCATCTGATTAATACGAAATAGTTGAATATATAGTTTTGGTGAGCTAACGTCTTTTTCCTCTTCGGGGTCTATATCTTCTGGCTCATACAGTTGGTTTACTACCTCTAGTCTTTTCTCACACTTCAACAGGTACTCAATCGCCTGCGTATACTGTGTTTCGATAGAACCAAAGTAGTTGGCAGTGATGTATTTGTGATTACACAACACATCCTGGTTTTCTAGTCGTGAGTGGTTTTTTGACGTTCTAGTAAATATTTCTGTGAGTCGAGTTCTTCTCTCCGTGATATATTTTAGAGTTTTTCTTGATGCCGAGTCTTTCTTGATGTTGGTAAACATTTGTCGTAGTTCATTGTAATCTGCTTCTTGGCTTCTTATGACTTCGTTTATTTCTTGTATGTCCATTTTCCCTATCTGTCCCTACTAGTCCCGTTTGTTAACAACGCTTCCTACTTGCCCTTTTATACTACCTATAAGTGCGACTTCTCAAAATATTGGTGAACCCAATTGTTGGTGCCGGTTCCCGATCCGCTATCGTACAACTGGCGTGTACGTATGTCAGTCCCTTTTTGCATACAACAAACAAGCGCTTGTTATGTCCGCTAGTTTGAAGTACGTGTAAACGTCAGTCAGTCAGTATAACGTATGCCAAAAAGAAGAACTTTTTTTCCCTTTATTTAATATTAGTTCACAAATGATACAACGTTAAAGTACCGATTAAACAAATTACCCTGGTTTCCCTAAAAATTGCTCGAAGGACCAAAATGTACGCACCGGGACTTACAGCTTAGTACGGCCGTTATTCCAAATGCGTACAGTGTGACTACGTTCGAGACAATTGAGCCTGGTACCTACTATCTACCTAAGACCCTACTGACTACAAACCTAGCCCTATAGAAATTACCTAGCACCCTATTATAGTTACCCTACAGCCCTAGCCTACCATACAAACCATACCAAACGTAGGTTACGTTGGTTTACGTGAGGGAAGTCTGTTACAAGGAGACCTACGGTAACAGACGGAGGTTGGGTAGGAATAGGGGTTTGTGTACGTCGTGCAATGTACACAGGAAATGGTTTTCTCACTGCCGATCCCACAGACTCATAGGACCGATGATGGCTAAAGGTGTCTTGGCCACAGTGAGAGGAGTTATAGGAGATGAATCAGACTCGACTCCAGCTTGATGACTAGTTTATTACGATAATTAACTTAATTATATACAAATTTTGTGGTAAATACACATTGATAGCTATTTACATGTGTGTTGTATGTGTATCGAGCCGATGAAGCGAAGATTTCAGTAGGTCACTTCGCAGCGCTGACGGCGCGCCGGTGTTGCTGGCGCGTAGAATGAATGCATGTCACTCTTAACGCTGATGCTGCGATGCTGTTGCTTGTTCATGGTTGAACAGGGACCTTTCCCGCTTCGTGGAAGGAAGGGCGCGTCATTATGCTGCCCAAGGCGGGGAAGAACATTCTGAAGCCGGAGAGCTATCGGCCGATCACCCTGTTGCCGACAATCTCCAAGGTGTTCGAAGCACTCCTGCTGCGACACCTCCAACCGCACATCACTCCACGGCCCGAGCAGTTTGGGTTTCGGGCGGAACACAGCACGACGCTTCAGCTGTCGAGGGTACTGCACCACCTCGCAGCTGCACACAACAAAAAGGAGTATTCGGTGGTAGTATTCCTCGACATGGAGAAGGCCTTCAACCGTGTGTGGCATGAAGGCTTGACATACAAGCTGGCCACCTCAGACGTGCCCCGTCGCGTCGTAAAGGTGGTTTCTACTTTCCTTTCAAACAGGACCTTCAGGGTGGTGGTCGACGGAGCGCTATCCAGCGCCCGCCCGGTGCTGGCCGGTGTGCCGCAGGGCAGCTGCGTCTCGCCGGCGTGTTACTCACGTTACACCGACGACATCCCCACTACGCCCGATGCGACGCTAGCGCTGTATGCTGACGACGCCGCGTACATTACCACCTCGCTAAATGCGAAGTACGCGGCGGTCAAAATGCAGCGCGCCCTCGATATACTTCCCGAGTGGCTGTCGAAGTGGCGGCTATCGGTTAACGTGGGTAAGACGCAGGCGATGGTTACCAGAGCCGCGCGCCTCCCACCACCCTTAAAGCTGCAGGGAGTCGACATCGCGTGGTCGCTCCGGGTCAAGTACCTGGGTGTCACCATCGATCGTCGGCTCACGATGGGGCCACACGTCCGCGCGGTCGCCGCACGGGGGAGGGTCGCCCGCAACCTCCTTAAACCGGTGCTCTCGTCCCGCATCCCGGCGCGCGTCAGGTTGGGCGTGTACAAATTGTACGTGCGCCCAATCTTGATGTACGCCGCCCCTGCTTGGTTCGCCCTCACGAGCGAGTCGAGCCGAAAGTCGCTCCGCGCGCAGCAAAACCTTGCGCTGCGGACCATAGTTGACGCTCCTCGCATGAGGAACGATGTCTTGCATCGGGACCTCGGGATTGAGAGCCTGGATGAGTTTGCTGGGCGCCTCGCGAAGCGAATGTTCGCGCGTGCCGACGCATCCGCTTGGCCCCACGTCAAGCAGATAGCGCCTTGGCATGCGCGCCCCCCCGACGCGAGACCCCTCCCCCGCGACCTGGTCGCGGACGATGACCCCGTCCACCCACCGGATTGACCTCCGAGTATGCCGCCTCAGTCTACACGCGGCATACTTGTGACAACAGACCTTACATAATACATGCATCTGTTGCGTAGCGCGTGCTAGGTTAATATAGGCGCGTTACGTAACAAACAACAGACATTCACCTCTATACAGGCACCTAAACTCACACGCGAAGGCGCGGCGCGGGCTGCGATTCGCGTAGACACCGGGTGGTGTTACACAATACAATACCGTCCTAACACACACGACAGCCTCTTAGCCCGGACTGTGATCGGCTAGCTCTGAGATCAGGACGGGCGGGGGCTAATCACCTTATTCTGTAGGAGCGTGGAGTCGGCACCTCTGTCGCTGGTCGTCCTCGTTGGGCCTCCCCCAGGTAACTGGGGGTCTCACCTGGCGGGGGCTGACCGCCGAGGTGTCGTGAAACAAGCGGCGTTGTGGGACAACGTCGTAACGCGCCTACAGAAAAACACACAGCAACCACACACATGGGCGTGATTCACGCCCAACTGACGCCGGCCACTAAAGGCGACACAATGAGGGGCCCGTCTCTACGGGCCAACGTATAGCCTCCGCGGGCAAGGGGGTACACCCCGACACCGCTAGCCGCGCCCCCTGACGGGGGCGTAGCGATTTCCACAGGGCAAAAATGAGCTCAATATACGGTTATCAGTTCAAAATCAAGTCGTTTCATTGCAAACATATCTTCATCCTTGCTGACGTATAGTGTGCTGCAGAAGTCTTTCTGTAAATAAAGTGACGCTTAGTATTCGGGTTGTTCAGCAATAGTCAACAAATCTAAATATTTATATCATCCTGGAGTTGCTGCGAGTCCTCTAAGGTACGTATTTCTTTGAGTATTTTCATATCATCTGCATATAGCAAGATGTATGAGTTTTTAAAACAAGACTTGATGTCAGATATAAATATAACAAACAGCAGAGGACCTAGCAGTGAACCTTGAGGTACCCCAGATGGCACTATGGTCCACCCCGATATGTAGCCATTGAGAACAACGGCCTGCGTCCGATTCTCTATGTAAGAACAAAACCAACGGTATAGATCACCATGTATACCAACAGCCTGTAGCTTCTGCCAAAGCACTCCGTGATCTATACGGTCAAAGCACTTGCTGTAGTCGGTGTAAATTACATCCACCTGTGCGCGCTACTCCATCCCTCTTGATATAAAATGGTTAGAAAAGATCAGGTTCGAAATGGTGGATCGCTTACGTAAGAACCCATGCTGTTCATCACCTAAACTGTTTTGCACAGCTGAGTATACCTCGTCATAAACTACGCGTTCCAATGTTTTAGAGAATAGGCATAGCTTAGAGATGGGCCGGTAGTTTTCAACATTGGACTTGTCCCCTTTCTTATGTACAGGTGTGATAAATGCGGATTTCCAGATTTGAGGTACAGTACCTTCGGATAACGAACGATTAAAAAGAATGCATACTGGCGTTATCAAGCTCTCAGCACAGTTTACTATGAACAAGGGTGAAGTCTACACCCTGATCATTATACCTCTATACTGGTGACCCCGAACACGAACGTTAGCGCAGCCTTCGTGCAACTACTACAGCGTGACGTCATCAGCATCACTTCCTCGAGCTTTCGAGCAGCGAGTCACACAGCTAACCAGCACCCACGGCTTCAACGGGTATCCTGACCACCAGCATGCAGCGACCGCGCATACCTGGTCATCACCCTCGGCCTCATCAGCAACCTTGGCACAGCACACTGCACTCTCGGCCGGTGAAACAAGCAGAGCCCTTCAAACCTCTCCTGGTCGACGCCAGCATTCAGCCTCAACCCGGCGCTGTTCCACATCCGACTCACTGGAGCATAACGCAGCGTCACCCCGACTCACTAGGGGCATCTCCTCAGACAGTTCCGACCCACCGCGAACTATGCGGCACCCGGTTCCAACTCACTGGAGCCTCAACTGGCCCTGGCAAGCATCGCAAGATACACGACATTTTTTTATTTGAGATAGGTTTGCTCTTGACTCTAGTCTAGGTCAGAGATGACAGAGACAACGTCGACGATGGAGCGAGCTTATCCAGAAGAAGCCATTAACTCTCACTTTGAAGAGATCGGGGTTGTATACGTTCGGAAACACACACGCAGGCAGAGAGTTCCACTCCTTTGCTGAGCGTATCACAAAAGACATTTGAAAACGCTTAGTGCGAATTGGTGGAATAGCAACTAGGTAGGGATGGTAACCTGCAGTGCGTCTAGATGTCCAATGGTAGAAGGGGGCAGGCAGAATGAGGTCGTGGAGTTCTCGAGCACACTCACCGAAGTACAATCTGTAGAAGACCGACAAGCAGGCAACCTTGCGGCGATGAGCCAAGCTGTGAAGCTTGGCATCCACCAGTCTTACGTCGCCAATAAGCCTCTTAGCTCTGCGTTCCACCGACCCTGCCCACTATCGACCTCCAGTCTCCGGAGGGGAGTGATGTGGTGGCATATCTACATCGCCACAATGGAACGCGTTACACTGACGTCACGCAAAATCCTGCATCACGCAATCAGAGTTTACCGCGCGACTAGCATATATACAACATCCCGACATCAACCGTCGGGCCCCCGGTTAAGCAGTCGACAACCTCCTATAGGTTGAACTGCGAGATGCCATTCCCCAAAAACAATCAACCGTCGGGCAATAGCCCACCAGACACAACACCCGTCTGGTCGGAGGATCCTCCCTTTTCTATGGAGGTTGAGTGAACTTTACACCCTGTTCCTCATGCCTCTATACTTTTTTTTACACAAAAATAGGTATAATATATATTCAAAAAAAAAACAAAACAAAAAACTCAAACTCAAAGCATTTATTTCAATTAAACCAATTACAGGCACTTTTGAATTGTTAAAGAGTCAGTCAGTTAGTCAGAAAATTGAAGCTAGTCGCCCATAATTGAAGCTAGTCGCCCATTCCAAAACGTAGATCTCTATGGAGAAGAATGGGCAAAAAACTCCATGGACACTCTTTTAAATCAAAATTATTACAAAATCCTGGGTACATTGTTCTTGTTGCTTCTATATGTGAGAACAATGTCAAAAATAAATAATTAAAAATAATTAAAAATATAAGATTTTAAATAAGCTCTGGCAGTTAAGAGATGACCAGTCTCCACTGACGGCGCCCGTTCACGAACATGACGCGTGGATCAGCACCATCCAGCTCAACCATCAACAAAAAGCGAAAGAACCATTTTTGGTACACATTGGTTATTACATATTGCAGCATAACTCTGCAAGTCAAAACTTTTTGGTTTTTTATTGTCAACCTTTTTCAGTTTGTAATTGAGTCTGGTCGATTTTTACTTCGAGATTCGAATTTTTTTTTTCTGACAGATGTGTCCTCATTTTTTTCAGCATGGGGGGCAGTTGCAAAAAGTTGAGCTGTTGATACTGACCCAGTTTGTTGGAAATTTACGTGTAATTTGTGAATTCGCTTTTTCTAAGTTGTTTAATATAAGCAAATTTGCTTTCGACGTCGCCCTTGTTTGTTACCTTCGAAACGATTTTTTCAAGTACGATTTCATGGTTTGGTGGTTGAGATTTCATCTTTATTTTCCTGGATTAAACAGTTTAGAACAGGCTGCCTTCCTCCAGGATCTGGATCAAAATAACGCTGGACATCTTTGGTCAACGCCGGGTATTTGACCGCATCTTGACTGTGAAAGGTCACGCAACCAACGCCAACTCCTGAGCAGAGAGCCAGTTCCTGCAGTCTACGACACCTCGCCGGACGTAATTACGTTGTGTCAACGATTTTATACGATATTTTTACGTACTAGTTAAGTAATGTAGTTAGTAACTCTCTGCTAATTCGTTCACAATTTAATTTTTAATTTTCAAATCTGTAAAATGCGAGATACCTTGGTTCTCTGATCTTTTTTTCCATTACGGTTTATTTTGGGAGCGTTACCTAATAGCGATTGCAATCGACTAGTTAGTACGTTTTATTTTTCTTTCGTTATTCGCGTACTACTTCACCCTATCGGACCAAAGTTCTCTGCTATTTATCTTTTTCTTTATATAAATCAACCTGCAACCCTTTTTATACCAAAAATATTTTTTTTTTTAACTTTTTAATGTTTTTTCTACTTTTCTTTTAATCTAACAGAATTAAACGTGGTTTCGGCGAAAAAGTGCATTTCCTTTTCTATTTTTTCGCTACAATATTTTGCCAAGGTTTATATTACAGAAGTATGACAGTGTACATAAAACCGAGTACTGCTATGGTCACTACCGATTTGCTGCTTGCTACTCCGGATGCTGTTTGCTTCGCGCTTGAAGCACTGTTCTTCCGTTGCTCGGGATGCGCAGGAAAGTTGCTCGTATTCACTGGTATTGCCACTTCACCCAGTGCTGATTTAGGGTTCTGCTACAAATACTTTGCTAAAGTACTGCTGTTGCTGAACTATGCTCACAGTTTAAACGTTCACTGTAATCTGATATGCTGATTTCCGAACGAGATCACTCACAAGTTTCTTAATACACGTAACTCCCCAAAGAAAAACGAATACGAATCGAAGTCTCGCACGATAGCGCGAAGGACTATGTAAAAGGTGGGAAAATAGTCAGTGATACTGCTGCGTTTAAGTTAAAATAAATGTATTTGACGGACCAAAGATTATTATAAAGGAGCGAGGGAGCACACGCGATGACTGCTAAGCATGTACTAATTGCTCGATTAATATAAATCAATGAAGTTATGCAAAAATGCTTAGTCGTCGGTAGTGTATGGTTTCACCGTACAATATTATGTACCTATATCAATTTTATTTATTTGTATATGTATATGTGTATGTATCTATATGAATAAAGTAAGTATTAGTAAGTATGGAATATGAACGTTGATCAAAACCATTTACTGGGCGCACTTTATAACGAGAAAATTGTAACCTCTTGATAATAATGAGATATTTTGTAAAGAAGACGCCCATCGCGCGACGGACGCGGACGGGCGCGGACCAAATTGTTATGAGGGTAGCGCGGCGGACGCGGACGGGCGCGGACTAAATTGTTATGAGGGTAGCGCGGCGGACGCGGACGGGCGCGGACTAAATTGTTATGAGGGTAGCGCGGCGGACGCGGACGGGCGCGGACTAAATTGTTATGAGGGTAGCGCGGCGGACGCGGACGGGCGCGGACTAAATTGTTATGAGGGTAGCGCGGCGGACGCGGACGGGCGCGGACTAAATTGTTATGAGGGTAGCGCGGCGGACGCGGACGGGCGCGGACTAAATTGTTATGAGGGTAGCGCGGCGGACGCGGACGGGCGCGGACTAAATTGTTATGAGGGTAGCGCGGCGGACGCGGACGGGCGCGGACTAAATTGTTATGAGGGTAGCGCGGCGGACGCGGACGGGCGCGGACTAAATTGTTATGAGGGTAGCGCGGCGGACGCGGACGGGCGCGGACTAAATTGTTATGAGGGTAGCGCGGCGGACGCAGACGGGCGCGGACTAAATTGTTATGAGGGTAGCGCGGCGGACGCGGATGGGCGCGGACTAAATTGTTATGAGGGTAGCGCGGCGGACGCGGACGGGCGCGGACTAAATTGTTATGAGGGTAGCGCGGCGGACGCAGACGGGCGCGGACTAAATTGTTATGAGGGTAGCGCGGCAGACGCGGACGGGCGCGGACTAAATTGTTATGAGGGTAGCGCGGCAGACGCGGACGGGCGCGGACTAAATTGTTATGAGGGTAGCGCGGCGGACGCGGACGGGCACGGACTAAATTGTTATGAAGGTAGCGCGGCGGACGCGGACGGGCGCGGACTAAATTGTTATGAGGGTAGCGCGGCGGACGCGGACGGGCGCGGACTAAATTGTTATGAGGGTAGCGCGGCGGACGCGGACGGGCGCGGACTAAATTGTTATGAGGGTAGCGCGGCGGACGCGGACGGGCGCGGACTAAATTCCTTTAACTTTTTGTGAGCGTAATGACGGCTGTGTAATTACGTTTGGTTCCGTACAAACAGTGTTATTAGTTAATTCGATGTGTCGCGAGCGCGGCCGCGGCGCGACCCGCTACCTGCCACGTCTATTGTGCACAGCGTTAGCGCGACTCTCTTAAAAGGTTAAAATTAATTAAACTTGTAAATTAAATTACGCGGCTTGCGGGCGTGGCGCGCGGGTCACGCTCGCGGGCACGTCGCTTGCGGGTCGCCCACGTTCGGATGCGTTGCGCCCCTTCACGTGACTTATTATTTTCAAAACAACTATGAACTGCGGCCGCTAGGGTTTGTGAGATTAGATCTTAACGTATTTGTGACTAGCTGTGCCCCGCGACTTCGTTCGCGTGGAATTCGTAAGAATAGAATAGAATAACATTTATTTGCATAAAAACATGGTATAAAACAAAAATACACAAAAAAAAGAAAGATACACAATATACTAAAATAACAGCCACGTTTTAATAAAACTCCCTCGTCCCCCGATCCGTCGCGCTGTATCGCCCGCCCGCGCTATTACTTCGTTTTCGCTTAGTGTTCTTTCTGCCTTTTTTCTTATTGCTCGGCTCCTAAGGGTCGTAGTGTTTGCTGGATGTTCGAAAGAGTTACCGTGGCCCCGGCACAGGCAACAGAAGGAACACGGGTGGGTTTTAATCAGTAAAAGTCTGACACGCCCTCCCGCTCCGCCCAGAGCGGGAGAAGTCATTTTAATGATTTCCCATCCACAAAAAAAGGGTCGTAGCGTGATGTTAAATAGCCTATAACTATCCTTCAGAACTGGGCTACCAAATGCAAAAAGAATTTTTCAAATCCGACTTTCTGTTCACAATTTCATGGGTTTTAATTTTTTTTTGCGCGGAAGTCTAATTCTTTTTCTAAAATAAAAATCGTCCCGTCGAAATCGGTCCAGCCATTCGGAGATTAGACGGAACAAATAGACAGACAGACAAACATTTTAAAAATATTGTTTTTTTGCTATCAGTACCGTATACACTTTCTTATGCATTTAGTAAAAAGTTGTTATTTTGACATTACAAACAGACACTTCAGTTTTATTTATCTGTATATAAGGTGTATCTATTCATACACGAAATCTCTTATGGGGTCATTGTACTCATCAATATGAACAACTTTTACTATGGGACCAACCCTGAAATCGCGAAATAAAAATCTGCTGGTCCCTACATAACATAACATAACATAACATCACGCCTTGTTTCCCCGAAGGGTTAGGCAGAGGTGTACCTATAGTACACCCACATTTCGCCAGTCCCTACATTTTGACGAGTTATGCGAACATAAATGTACGGAACAGATGATTCTTTTTCGCGATTTCAGGTTTGGTCCCATAGTAAAAGTTGTTCATATTGATGAGTACAATGACCCCTTAAGAGATTTCGTGTATGAATAGATACAACTTATAGATGTAAAACGTTGATCCTGGCTGTCATTTATATATCTGTGACAGTTGTTTCGGTTAGTCAGAAGCCCGAAAGTCTGACAACTGGTCTTACCACGTCTTCTACTCAACCATGTTACCCAGAGTTGGTTGTGGAAGTTAGACAGGCGGTCGCTTCATATAAAATACTGGTATTCAGCTGCATCCACGCGGTTAGACTGGAATCTGAAAAGGCTAAACAGATGATCAGTTATAATTCACCGTGAGCACAATATGTGTACTTGTGTAATGTATGAGGAAGTAAATACTTCACGTTCACTTGTGTTAAAGAAAATGTTAGCAATGTGCTCCACTGTCGGCGCAGTCAGCAGAGCCCGCGTGAACGGAATCATACGTTGTTAATCTCGCGTTCTTACGAGTGAATAAGTACAATCGTGCGCGTCCGGCGCGCGTCCGGCGCGCGTCCGGCCGTCTGCGTCGGAAACGAGAACCGCTGCATCAGCTGATGAGGCACACAGAGGATCGTAAATATCCTTCCATTACCGCCCCCCCCCCACACCCCCGGCGGAGACTTGCCAGGAAATACGGAGAAATAAAATGAATCGTTCGGTGTAAACGTGAAATATAATATAAAAACTTTGTCTACTTTACGCATGCGCACCGCTCGCCGCTCGCCCGATACTCGCGCTAATGTGCATGCTTCACTAATTGTCTCCAAATCGTAATAAATTCAAATAATTTATTTTCTCATCACAAACAATGGAATCTTATGGAATTAGACGAGTTTAAAAACTGTGTAACACAAGTTTGTGAGAGACTGGTGTCTGCACTAGGAATGCCTGTATCGGATCACCAGGGTCCCAGCACACGGTACGTAAACATTATCATTTATTTAGTAAACTAGCGACCCGCCCCGGCTTCGCACGGGTGCAATGCTGATACTAAATACAGGGTGTAAGGGACAGCCCTCCGCAAATTAACAGGGTGCATTCAGCTCTTATTTTGAATCATATTCCATCGGAAATATTCTCACGAAAATTGTCATTTTTCTAATCGTATTTTCACTTACTATTCCTTTATTTCATTGTAAAATTATATTCTCTGTACGCAGCACTCCATTTATGTAAATAAAACAGCTAAAATAAAAAAAATCAGCAATGGATGTTGAAATACTCGACGGCCGAAGGCTCGCTGCGCTGCCGTTCGCTACACGCGTTTGGCCACGGTAACGATACATTGCGTATGAGGTAATAAAACAAATCAGGTTTATTGGATTCCCATAACGTTCCTGAAATAATTTCATATACTGGTCGTCTTAGTATGATATACTGAAGTCACCACATCAGTCTGCGGAGGGCTGTCCCTTACACCCTGTATACTACAGATAATCAAAAATTCTCAACAACAAAAGATACCTATTTTATTCAGTTATTTTTTGAACTTAAATACCTTACCTTAAACTACGATTTTCGATAATTAAAAATACTTGCCCTAATACTAAATTGCCTTAACTCTAAATTTAAATCAAGATCTTAATAGAAGAAATACAATTGATAAATTATGGTTTTAATCTAACCCTATCTAACCTAATGTACTTACTATACCTGCGGCTTAAAAATTAACCTTAATGCCATAGTATAAAGAGAGGAAGTAGGCTATCTCCGGCACAATCCGCGATATAATTGCCTACTGTCTCAGGGTTGTCACTTTTAGTTAAATTTTAATTCAGTGCCAATAAATTGGCAAGGGTGGGAAGTTGTATTTTTTACTTGTATTGTCTGGGTACCTAAACGATGATGAAACCTTTAACGATGAAAGAAAGAGCGACGGGCCAGCAGACGGGCGGCGCGGGGCGGTGATGAGCACGAGTAAACGGTAGGTGATTCGAACTTTGCTCTATTTATCTGATTCACAATTAGTCAATTACTTATTTTTAAGTACGATTTTATAACTGTAAGTTGGTACTTAGTTACTATACCTACAATAGGTACTGAGAAATCGGCATGACTAAACATAAACAAAGCAATAGCGGCAAATCAATTGACAGATCAAAAGTACCTACCTAGTACATTCTAGTGGGAATGTAGGCCTACCTACTTCCTGTCTGATAGAAAACTAATACAACAAAAAATAAGTAAGTAGGTATCTCTTCATGAAGTAAAAATGATATGCTAGAAAAAGTGACTTCTTTCCTGTTCAATAGGTAATTTGAACAGAGACAATTCTGGAATCGATGAATTATTAATACACCCAAACACACAGCAATACGTTCTCCTGCGATTATCACACATTCTTTTAGCGGTGCCGAAAAGCCGTGACGCGCGAACCTCGTGCGATGTTAGCCCCGACTGGCGCGCTGCGGAACGGGCCGAGATTTGGTTAAGTGTGCGTGCGGCGACGCATAGATACTTTGGCGCAACCATACAAGCCGCGCGCGGTGCGTTTGTATGAAGATAACGTACTTCCTCTCTTTATACTATGTTAATACCGACTAAAGTACGAACATACATAACCAGTGATCGGAATAGGTAGTGCTAATTTGCCTAAACTTCGAGAAAAGAAGTAACATAGAGTGGATAATACCTCCTCTAAAATCTCAGAATAATTTTAATGACGTTTAAATTGCTTTCATCAAAAGATTCCATATCAGTCAACCGATTGTCTTGGACTATGTGAGAAATCCCATCTGCTACCACTGATTAAAACACGACGACGTAAAATTGCAGACTGTTTATTCCTGTTGAAAATCCTCAATAACAATATTGATAACTCTGAGTTATTGTCAAAAATTTATTTTAATGTGCCAAGGAAAGGACTTCGTTTTAATCCACCTTTATGTGTACCTCATACATCTTCGAATTACAGGCAGAACAGTTATGTTGCGCGAGCAAGCAGAAGTTTCAATGATATATGCAAGGAATATGATTTTGATCCATTCACAATTAGTGTGAATTCTGCCAGAAGGTGCTGACGCCTCAAATGTTTCAAGTAGCGGCAGGTATACTATTTGTTTGTATTATTTTTTCTTTTCTCTTTTATTTCAGTCGTATAATTGCAAATCAAGTATTTATATTGCTTCTTACTAATTTAGGCGATGTTTTTGTTTTTGTGCTCACACCATAATTGTTATTATAATTTCTGGCACCCTCATCATCATCTGCCTAGCCTTTTCCCAACCATGTTGGGGTCGGCTTCCAGTCTAACCGGATGCAGCTGAATACCAGTATTTTACATGGAGCGACTGTAATCTAAACACAAGTTAAATCTTACTTTGGGTGCCAGAGTTTATCGCAAACACTCTTTCTCCCTAGTTGTAACGCTGCATAGTGTTTAGATAAGTGTTTCTTGTACAATTGAAGTTAAATAAAAATTTATTTATTTATTTTATTTTTAATTCTATACGTGAGGATTTGTTATTGGCTCTTTGGTGCTATGGTTTCCTTTTTGTTCGTTTTTATTAGCTGTAAGTCCTCCATGTACTAAAATAAATAAATAAATCCCGGGACTTAAAAACCACGAATTATTTATTGGACTTTATTTGTAGTTACAAATTATTGATTTGAAAAATCATTTAATATTTTTTAGGGTTACACACACACAAACACACATTTATATCTGTAATTTTTATGGTGTACATAGTAAAGAGTAGGTATTCTATCTATCTATAAATAAAGTCCAATAAATAATTCGTCATTAAAATTATTCCGGGATTTTAGAGGAGGTATTATCCACTCTAAGTCACTTCCAAACTGAAACTCAAAGCATTTATTTCAATTAAACCAATTACAGGCACTTTTTTTCATTTCTATGACATTGTATTGAAATTTTTCGTATTTTTTTTTTTTTTCTCTTCATTGTATGTAATAATTCTTGGCATTATAATTAATAACCCTTGACATTGTATTTAATAATTCTTGACATTATGATTAATAACCCCTGACATTGTATTTGATAGTAGTTTTTTAACGTTTTCCTTATTCTCGACATTGTATGATTTATTATTAATTTTAATTCTTTGAAATATTAGTACGCTGGAAACAGCAGAATATTATGGACATCATATTTTTTGTGACATCTATGTAATATAGAGGCATGAGGAACAGGGTGTAAATTTCACTCGTCCTCCATAGAAAAGGGAGGATCCTCCGACCAGACGGGTGTTGTGTCTGGTGGGCTACTGCCCGACGGTTGATGTCGGGATGTTGTATATATGCTAGTCGCGCGGTAAACTCTGATTGCGCGATGCAGGATTTTGCGTGACGTCAGTGTGACGCGTTCCATTGTGGCGATGTAGATATGCCGCCACATCACTCCCCTCTGGAGACCGGAGGTCGATAGTGGGCAGAGTCGTGTATCTTGCGATGCTTGCCAGGGCCAGTTGCGGTTCCAGTGAGTCGGAACCGGGTGCCGCATAGTTCACGGTGAGTCTGAACTGTCTGCGGAGATGCCCCCAGTGAGTCGGGGTGGCGCTGCGTTATGCTCCAGTGCGTCGGATATGGTACAGCGCCGGGTTGAGGCTGACTGCTGGCGTCGACCAGGAGAGGTTTGAAGGGCTCTGCTTGTTTGATCGGCCGAGAGTGCAGTGTGCTGTGCCAAGGTTGCTGATGAGGCTGAGGGTGATGACCAGGTATGCGCGGTTGCTGCATACTGATGGTCAGGATACCCCGTTGAAGCTGTGAGTGCTGGCTGGCTGTGTGACTCGCCGCTCGAAAAGCTCGAGGAAGTGATGCAGTTGTGCTATTCCATAGAGATCCCACCGTGAAAATTTAGGTGAAGTGAGCGTGATGTGAACTGTCATCCCACCTTACTCTACCAGGGATTGAGCTCACTTCAATCTCACTTCACCTAAGTGCTCACTGTGTGATGTTTACAGAATAGATCGGCTGATGACGTCACGCTGTAGTAGTTGCACGAAGGCTGCGCTGACGTTCATGTTCGGGGTCACCAGGCATGAGGAACAGGGTGTAAATTTCACTCGTCCTCCATAGAAAAGGGAGGATCCTCCGACCAGACGGGTGTTGTGTCCGGTGGGCTACTGCCCGACGGTTGATGTCGGGACGTTGTATATATGCTAGTCGCGCGGTAAACTCTGATTGCGCGATGCAGGATTTTGCGTGACGTCAGTGTGACGCGTTTGCATGTGGCGATGTAGATATGCCGCCACAGTAACAACAATATTCTAACAAATAAATAAATTCATTCATTCAAAGAATTCACTTTAGTATTTATATACTATGATACAACTTCGAATATATGTATATATATTTTTAATTTATTGTAACGTACTTATAAGTACGGATTACGTTGCCGCGCTGAAAAGCACTTTTTTATTAAGTAATAATTGTTATTTTCCTCGCTAGAGAGCTCCGATACACGCGTGCGATCGCTGCTAATCATAAAGTGCTACAGGGCTAGGCGCGTTTTTTTCCTAACTATGGCATCTCGTAGTTGGCCAAGAGTGGCCGCCGTGAATACTTACCGATTTATAGGCACGCGCCGCCTTTTAAATCTGTAATATCTTCGAACATATTCATTTAAATTACATGCTGTAAAGGGCCATATTGATCTATATTACATGCACAATGTATTTAAGGTACTTAATTGGGTAAGGATTTATGCTGTATTGCTTAAAATCGCTTCGTAAATTAACCATTATTTCTCGTAAAAAGTAAAGGATAAAAAATGGTTATTGTGGGTTATCCCTAAGAGATAGACATATACCATCGCGGACTTTTTTGTATACCTTTTTAAGGTGTACAATAGTGTAGTACATTATTTTGATCTATCTCGTAGGGTTCAGCCAGCGTTTGCAATGTAAGCGCAAAAAAATGTGTTTATTTACGACATCACATTAGAAACCTCTAAAATTATCAGTGTTTCTCTTCTATATTATGCATGTATTATACATATAAACCTTCCTCTTGAATCACTCTATCTGTTAAAAAATATCGCATCAAAATCCGTTGCGTAGTTTTAAAGATCTAAGCATACATAGGGACAGACAGACAGACAGACAGCGGGAAGCGACTTTGTTTTATACTATGTAGTGATGATGTGAAGGGATAGGGTATAATATAAAAATCAATGATAAACTCAACAGAATAAAAGCAATAAAACAGAATAGAAGTAATAAAGTGGAAAAATGAGTGATGTATTATGTGTAGGGAAATTAGCGGTATGGAGTATTTTGGAAATGTTAGTAATTCCTCAGTTGCTTTATAATCTAAGTTCTGGAGCCATGCAACCAGAGCACTTTTACAAGCCTTTGATGCTAGGTGATAGATCGTGGTAATACGATTTATTTTATTATATAAGTAATAATTCTTGACTTCTTTTTAGCCGACTTTAAAAAAAGGAGGAGGTTCTCGGTTCGTCGGAATCTTTTTTTTATGTGTGTTCCCCGATTACTCGAAAACGGTTGGACTGATTTGGAAAATTCTTTTTTTGTTTGAAAGGGTATACTTTTCAGATGGTCTTATTGTCATCAAGTCAGGATCTGACGATGGCATCTTGGAGAAATCGAGGGAAATCTTCAAATATGATAGGCACACCTGGAGCGATTTTGGTATTTTTTATAGTAACTTGTGCATTTGCTCTCGGAAAGTACCATTTGGTGAAGTGAAACTGATGATGACCACAGATGGCCACCGGAACTACTCAATAATAAGTAAGTAGTATTTCACGGGTTGCGATTCGATTACTTTATAAGGGTGGGGACAGAGACTCTATGAACAATTACAGGCCTATTTCTGTCCTTTCATCTATCTCCAAAGTTTTTGAAAAATTAGTAAATCGAAGGCTTACTCAGTTCCTCGACAAAAATAAATTAATTGCGCAAAATCAGTTTGGTTTTAAAAAAGGAGTATCGGCGGAAGATGTAGTTCTCGACTTAACTGAATTTGTTGCACGAAAGCTTGATGAAAAACAGAATTTCATTGGTTTGTTCCTAGATTTAAAAAAGGCATTTGACACGGTCTCTGTTCCCACCCTCCTATCGAAGTTGGAGGACATCGGCATACGTGGCTTAGCTCATGATTTTTTTGCAAGTTATCTCACTAACCGTGTGCTGTGTGTTAGGGTTGGTGACCATGTCAGTAGAGAGGCGGTGTACCGCAGGGAAGTGTACTTGGCCCTACTCTTTTCCAGGTTTACATCAACGAGCTTTGCTGCATACCTCTCACAAACTCTAAAATATTCACCTATGCTGATGACACTGCAGTCATTGTTCATGGAACTGATTGGGAGCACCTAAGAACTACTGCCGAAACCTCACTTAAATCTGTTATGGGTTGGGTGCAACTAAATCTCCTCACCCTGAACCTGGACAAGACCTACTTCATCCCGGTCGGGCTACACCCCGGTACTAAACCTCCTACAGGCTTTGTCATTAGCGCCCACATATGTGATGGCCATATACCCTGCTCATGCTTTTCTCTTCGTGAGGTAAACCATCTTAAGTATTTGGTTATTGATAGCGGACTCAACTGGTACTCACACTTGGATACTATTTCTACAAGAGTTAGAAGAATGATTTATGTATTCAAGTTACTTAGGTCTTCAGCTGACTTCAACACGATTAGAATGGTATATATTGCTATATGTCAGTCCGTCATCACCTATTGCATCACAGTGTGGGGAGGTGCTGCTCGAACAAGGTTTCTTAAGTTGGAGCGAGCACAAAGAGCTGTCCTGAAGGTGATGTCAAAAAAGCACTTTATGTATCCTACCACACAATTATACAAAGATGCTAATGTACTTACTGTTAGGCAACTGTTTGTGCTACGATCCGTACTGAGAAAACACACCAAGGTCCCCCCACCAGATCCAACACGCCGTAAGAAAAAACCTCTTATTCTCACGGTAGCGCATAGGACCGCTTTCGCTAGACGCCAGCATTATGTTCTAAGCTCACACCTATATACAACAATTAATAAAAAAATAAACATAATTGAATTGGATACTTATAGGGTTAAAGTTAAAATTGAGGACTGGATTAAAGATCAAGACTACGAGGCAACTGAAAGTCTACTTGCCTGGATCTGCTGAATCACTTACACCTATCACATCACAACGAAGGGAGGTGCCCCCACTAATTCCAGCCACATTACACAAATGCACATTCTCTCAACACACCCCACACACCCTCACAACTCACCACTCACCACCACACTACATCACACCACACCACACCACATCACATCACTCCACATACCCCTCTCCCTTACACATACCACTTCCATATGACACGACACAAATACAATTCACACATACACTCAATACAAACATAATAACTTATTAAAAATACTAATTAAACATTTATTATTTTATTTATTTATTTAACAGTTTATGTACACACATATAAACAAACAAGAAGAAAGGAACAGAAAAATACGTACAAAGGTGATGCTTATTTCTAAAGAAATCTCTTCCAGCATACCTGCGATAGGAAAGTAGATAAAGAGATGTAGACAACGTGTGTAAGAGTAAAAGAGAAAACAAAATACATAAAATCACAAACTATACACTAATATGAATATAAACAAATATATATACAGGGTGTGGCGTAAATAATGGATAATCCTGTATCTGGGAATGGAGGACCCCAAGCCCTATAATATAAAAAATTCTCAAACCCGAGAGTAATTTATTTTTCATTGCCACCTTTAGTCACTTCCTCGGCCACCGTATTCACAAATGAAGGAATTTTCACTATCTGATTTCTGCAAATAAATTACTCTCGGGTTTGAGAATTTTTTATATTATAGGGCTTGGGGTCCTCCATTCCCAGATACAGGATTATCCATTATTTACGCCACACCCTGTATAAACATAAAATATGAGTACATACAAATACATACATTATACTACCAAAATAAATATCACAAAAAAAATATACGATAATAATGAAACATAACATAATAAATACTAATAGCTATGACGAAGTGGAGAGATAGTGTTCTTTCACTCTTCTTTTAAACACTGCAACAGTTTGGCAGTCCCTAATATCAGGCGGAAGTGAATTCCATAACCGAACCGCATGCACAGTGAAGGAGTAGGAGTAGAAGTCGGTTGAGTGGGGAGGGGATTTAAGGAGATTTCTAAGATGTGACCTGCAAGGAGCATCAGAAGGACGAGCGTAGGAAAAGCGTTCTCGTAGGTAGGATGGCATTTTAGGATTGTGAAGGACGTTAAATAGCAGACACAATATCCGAGAGTTCCTGCGAAGTCGAATAGGGAGCCACTTGAGTATCTTGCGAAAGTTAGAAACGTGATCATACTTTTTAAGATTAAAAATAAAACGAATACATATATTTTGCAAACGCTCAAGTTTATTTAAGAGCTCCTCTGTGGCATCCAAGTAACAGGCATCAGCGTAGTCAATAATGGGCTGGATGAGAGTTTGGGCAAGGGAGATTCTGGTATTCAAGGGCAAGAAGCTCTGGAGGCATTTTAACGTATGGAACGTGTAGTGCACTTTGCGACTGACTTGAGCAACTTGGGCAGTCCACGATAGGTAAGGGTCCATGGTCACCCCCAGGTTTTTAACCGTATTTGCGTATTCTATCTGAACTCCATTCAGACAGAGTGGAGACAGCGACGCGACATCGAGCCTATTCCGCATATACCTTCCGCCGATGATTATAGCCTGGGATTTCTTAGGGTTGATTTGCAGTCCAAAGGACCGCGACCACTCGCCAATCAAATCCAGGTCACTGTTCATGGCAGACACGGCGGCTGCCGCATCTTGCCTCAAGAAGTGATTGTAAAGCTGCAGATCGTCAGCATAGAGATGGAAGTGGGAAGCGATGACTCTGGTGACAGAGTTAATGAAAATAGAAAAGAGAAGAGGAGAGAGAACGCCACCCTGAGGCACACCCGCGGTAAGAGAACACCAGTCAGAAGAAAACTCATCGAGACGAACCCGCTGCACGCGGCCATTAAGATAGGAATCGAACCAATCAACCGTAGAAGAAGAGAAATTGAAAGTTTTAAGGATCCCTAGAAGGATGTCGAAATCAACAGAGTTAAAGGCACTGCTAAAGTCCAGAAGTACAAGCAAGGTGAGAGATTTGTGGTCCATAGCCCAGCGAATTTCGTCAGTAATCTTCAAAAGAGCCGTTACTGTGCTATGACCAGGTCGAAAACCGGATTGAAATGGACTGAGAAGGCTATTTACAGATAGAAAAGAAGAAAGCTGCTGATGAACAATGTGCTCAAGAACTTTAGAGAGATATGGAAGGATAGAAATGGGTCGGAAATCGGTCGGTGAGACCGGGTGAGGAATTTTTGGTAAGGGAATGATATGGGCTCGTTTCCAGGCCTCAGGAACAGTACAAGAGAATAAGGAAAAATTAAAAATGTGGGTCAAAATGGGAAGTAATGCGGGAAGGATAGGAGAAATCATTCTTGAGCAAATATTGTCATTACCAACTGCAGAGGAGGAGATAGCACAGATAGATTTTTTGAGCTCACTTTCACCTACAGGGCTTAGCTCGAAAGGAGGACACTGCGGCACAGGCAAACAGGAAAGTTTATCTAACGTAGCTGATTTGACGAGCGGATCCAACGTAACAGGGGGATGTGAGAAATGATTAATAAGAGCAGACACGTCAGTGTCATTACTGGAAGCAACTGGAGACTTACCAATGCCGACAGTTTTTAGAAACTTCCAGACTTCTGAAGAGTTACGGTTGTCGAGAGAATTATGGAAGTAGCGTCTCTTTGCATCTCTACACATACGACAGCAGCGATTACGCAACACCTTAAACGTAATCAAGCTGCGCTCGGAAGGACAGCGTTTTAACCTCCTTTTGGCTCTATCCCTAGCTGGCATCGCATCTTTTATGGCAGGAGTAAGCCAGGGAGCCGGAACATACTTAACATATGTAATATATAGATATATTTCTTATCTTTTAGTCTATATCTTGTTTGTGACTATCCGAGTCTGCTAGTACGCTCATAATTTGCTCGTCCACTATTTATGCGAAGACACTGCCTCCTAAGATACAGGATCTTCCTAGTTTAGGAGTCAGGGCTCAAAAATTTTGTATTGACCGTACTTTACCCATCTCTTGCACACTATTTCTATTTGTTAATTTTTTTGTCCTCTAGTGAATACCATGTGTACTTAGTGTCAAACTTGTATTTTGCTATTAATAAAGATATCGGGGTTGTATACGTTCGGAAACACAGACGCAGGCAGAGAGTTCCACTCCTTTGCTGTGCGTATCACAAAAGACATTTGGAAACGCTTAGTGTGAATTGGTGGAATAGCAACTAGGTAGGGATGGTAACCTGCAGTGCGTCTAGATGTCCGATGGTAGAAGGGGGCCAGCGGAATGAGGTCGTGGAGTTCTCGAGCACACTCACCGAAGTACAATCTGTAGAAGACCGACAAGCAGGCAACCTTGCGGCGATGAGCCAAGCTCTAAAGCTTGGCATCCACCAGTCTTACGTCGCCAATGAGCCTCTTAGCTCTGCGTTCCACCGAATCAAGCGCGGCAAGTTGGTATTTAGCTGAGCCATCCTAAAGGTGGCTGCAATACTCCATGCAGGATCGGACTTGCGCTTTGTAGAGAGTCAAAAGCTGTCCAGGCGTAAAGTATGGCTTCACCCTATTTAGGATGCCCAGTTTCTTGGCCGCAGTTTGGGCTTTGTACTCGATGGTGGATCCGAAGTTGAGATATGATGTTAACTCCATGCCTAAGAGCTCGAGCCGATCAGTTACAGGAACAGATGTGCCCCGAAAAGTAGGAGTTTGATTGAAACGACTCCTTTTAGCGGTAAAAAGACACGCCTGTGTTTTGGTGGCGTTAAAAGAGACCAGATTATCATTACCCCACTGAGAGACAAGACTTAAGGTCAAATCTGTCCGCTCTACCATGGCCTCTCTTAAGGAACGAACTTCGGCCCCACTGGTTTTTGCGCTGGACAAGTATCTCTCTGAAACTGTACTGTCATCTGCGTACCCAACAATACCAGGTTGAAGTAGGTCATTGATGTGCAGCAGGAAAAGAGTTGCAGAGAGAACAGACCCCTGAGGAACTTCGGCATCAATAGCCATAAGTTCGAAAGAGCAGCCGTCAACGACTACTCTGATCGACCGTTCACTAAGGAAGTCTGATATCCAGCTACAAAAATCAGCAGGGATGCCATAAACAGAAAGCTTGCTGAGTAGACCAGCGTGCCAGACCCTGTCAAAGGCCTTCGAGATATCAAGCGATACAGCAAGTGCTTCGCCATGTTTCTCGATGGCCTCGCCCCAGCAGTGCGTGACATACACAAGAAGATCGCCAGTTGACCGTCCCCGGCGAAAGCCACATTGACGGTCACTGAGGAGATCATTGTTTTCAAGGTAGGTCAGCAACTTACTGTTCAGTACCCTTTCCATAACCTTGCACAGAATGGAGGTAATGGCGATCGGACGGTCATGGGCAGGGTCTGCACGGTCGCCCTTTTTGAGCACTAGTTGCACATTTGCAAGCTTCCAGGATTTTGGTACCGTCCTTTCTTTAAGAGAGAGGCGGAACAAACGTGTCAACACAGGAGACAGTTCAGGCGCACACTGCCTCAACACTCTCGCTGGAATGCCGTCAGGCCCGCTGGCCTTATTCACGTCTAGACTGAACAATACTCTTCGGACCTCTTTAATGTGAACTGCGATCTCCGGCATCGAGGAGTCACAATGAGGTAGAGTAGGTGGTTGCTTAGAGCCAGCGTCCAGACGTGAATTGCTTGCAGATGCAAATAGATTTGCTTTTTCACCTGCAGAGTGAGCCAGTGACCCATCAGGTTTCATCATTGGAGGTAAAGTGGGTCGACAGAAATTTGCTTCAGCCGCTTTAGACAGGGACCAAAACTGTTTACTACCCAGAGGGTGCGAAGCCAGTTTGGCCCCAATACGTCCGACATGGTCAAAACGTGCCCCACGTAAAACCCGCTTGCAGAACTTGGCGGCAGAATTAAAAGCTCTTTTCCTCGCACGAACCCTACGCGTTCTAACTTTGCGGTCGCGGGCCTTGACCCAGGCTTGGTAAGCAGACTCTTTCCGGGCCTCAGCGTGGGCGCATTTTGCATTATACCAAGGCCGAGATTTATAACCGAGCGGGATGTCGGAGAATGGAATAAAATACTCCATCCCCTGCCGAATCACGTCCGCAACAACGTCAGCACAGCACGAGGGGTCACGTGAGGAGAAGCACACTTGCCGCCAAGGATAAGACGCAGAAAAGTGCCGCATCTCATCCCAGTCTGCTGACTTGTATCGCCATACTCGCCTCGTGTCTCTAGGACTCTCATCGAGCAGCAGGTCGATATGGATTTCACCAGACAGTGGTCAAACGTTCCCAGCGGGGCTGAGACCGATACTGAATGACTGTCCGGATCAGATGCCAGCAGAAGGTCCAAGCAATTGGGTGTATGGCCGTCAACATCCGGTACCCGCGTTGCCACATTCACCATCTGGGTCAGATCTAGCGTTAAAGCAAACTTGCGCGCCTCTAACCCGGCATGGTCAGTTTTCTGGTACGGGAACAACCACTCTTTATGATGGGCGTTGAAGTCCCGCAGAAAGATGAGCTTCACTGTTGGGTACCGCTGCTGGGCTACGTCAGTCGACTTCACGAGGAAATTAAAGAACGCTGTTGTCTCCTGGTCACCGCTGTGCTATCGGTAGACGCCGATGTAGAGAGATTTCTCCACGCCAGTGTCCACAAGTAGCCAAATGGCAGAAAAACCCGATTTCTCAAAGCAACGGAGACGACGACAAGAAATGTCATCGCGGGTGTACACACACTCCAGCTTGCTTCTTAAACTTGTGTTCAAGAGAGTAACCCGGGTATTTGAGATACGCCACATCCGACGGGGTTGTTATCTTCGTCTCCGTTAGGAAGAACAGGTGCGGCTTCTCAGTCTCAATGTGGTGATGGACTGGATCGAGATTGGAGTGCAACCCCCTGATGTTAGTGAGGTGCACTTTTAGTGGGAGGAAGTACAGCCGTTGTCTAACCTTGTTTTTCTTTTTTACTTTGGCCATATTTGTGAAGAGTTGGGGAAAAAAGTCGACTTGTCGAGGCGCTGCTCAGTAATCCAAGTGGAACACTAGAGCTAACCAAACCTATGGGGAACTCATTTGGAGACTGCGGGGACGCCCGAATCCCCCCGGATATGGCCACCGGGTCCTCCCATCCAGTCACCGGCTGGCACGGTGGAGCATACCGGGATTTTTCGCGAGTTGGCGGGGCAGCCTTTGGCACGTGGCTGGCATGCTACTTGGGCCCCCTACTGACTGCGGTCGGCCAACGGCTGGCACCGTGCTTCGGATCCCGCTATCCTCCAAAATGAGATACCTGGCTAGTTATGCCCAGAGACCAAGACCGGTTCTGAACAGCGCAACTGACAATCTTCTTCTCCCCCAAAGGCACTGGCACTCCCACACACCGACGGATCACAGCAAGCTGCTTGGCGCCAGACTCCGGTGGGATGGTGGTCGCGAGCCAGGCGACCCCTTGCGGAGCCTACCACCGCTAAGTGGGATCGTTGAGCCGTACCACAGGCAAACCCGTGGTGCCGTTGCCTTTAGGTTTTAGCGGTTCTTTAGGGTATGGATGGATATTCAAAACAGGGAAGGAAGTTTACAGCGTGTTACGGAAAGGGTATATACATACATAATATCAAAGGCACGGATTCTTTTGGTGATAACAAAGTACATGGCATCATGTTTTGGATAAATACACCTACATAATCATAAAGTTAAGAAACATTGAACTAAAATCAAATGTTTTCAATTGAATTCCACACATCACTAGACCAAGTCAACTGATCGGTGTCAATAAACTGCACACAAAGGAACAGCTCCGTAAAAGATTTGTTTCTCCTGGTACTATTTGCAAAATGGGTTCACTACAAAAACCGTTTAACATTGTTAACAATTACTACAAAAACCTTATTGTAACTTGGGAAGTAGTTTTTGATTTTAGTAAAAAAAAACGTACTGCCCAGTATGTAACTAATAGTACAGTAGGAGTGATTTTTTTTCTTTCATAATATCATACTTTAAATATCAGATACTGTGCACTCCTAAAAGCTATAGCCCAAATTCTCTATGAATTAAATGACTACACTCAACAGTTATCCAACTAAGTTCAAAATGTTCTAGTTCAGCAATTAACATTTTTCGTGTAAATGTAAATATTTGAATTTGAATTAACATAGTCATCCTTAATCATCCTTCTTTTGTATTTTTGACAATGTAACTAACTGAGATAAATGGCTGACAAAAGTGTGTTAAAATTGCAAAAATAGGAAACTACAAAAGTACTCAATACAAAAAAAAAGGTTTAATAAATTTGAAAATGAACCCTAGAATATTTTCCTACGTAAAACGTATGTGTATCCTGGTACAAATAATAATAATAATAAGGCGGCAACACCGTGTCAACAGAACGTTGTTTTCTAATTTTAACTTGATTTTTAACAGTGATATTAATTTTGACGCATTTTTACAACAGCTTTTGAATTTTAAATAAATCTGAAACCGGAAAATCATTGTAAACCAAAAAAAAACAGGCCAAACTACACGAAAATGTAGAATTTAATCAAAAACTGCCGAATCGGAGGTGACATGACAGATGTCACCTCCGATAAAACAACAATGACCCAGACAAAATTGAAAATTAACAAAAAATGTTGACAAGATCAGCCGCACGAAGAGCACGCCCACCACCTCCGGACTCTACGCTCAGCTCCGCCTCGCCGCCACCGGTACCCAGCCCCACTGTGAGCGCTGTGACGACACCGGCCGCGGCAGTTGCGTCGAGCTCGAGCGACGAGTATTTCTCTCCGCCTACGACGCCACCACCTGCTCGTCGACGGGGAGGACGCCGGCCGCCGGACGGCTTAGGACCTCGAGGCCCACCGGCCTCTGAAAGGGTCCCAGCTCCCGGCGGAAGTGTGCAGCGCATGCGATGGACACGATCCATCAATGAAAACGTCATGCGCTCATACTATGGGGCTACAGAGGGGGGCAACAATCTGACCGCGTACCGTGTTCGGATGCTCTCTCTTTTTCAGGTGCTTGAGCCAGCTGTCAACGTTTCGGCACAACGACTATCGGATCAGGTGCGGGTCATCCAGCGTAATCATATGTTGATGACACTGTACTTGATCGCCTGCGAAGTGAAATGCAGAGTAGCCATGTAATCGCCCCCCCGTCGCAGACTGTAGCACCAGCACAGTTCAATACAAATCAAGCTGACGAGGGGAGTGTTGACAGGGCTACAAACGTAAGTACCCAGTGCAATGAGGAATTGAGGAGTGCTTTGGAGGGTGCGATTCGGGAATATCGGTTCATGTCACCCGAACTTAGGCCACGCTTACCTCGTTTGCCCATGCATAACAAAAATAGGGCGCTAGTGGCCGTCCTGGATTCGCAGTTGTCAAACTATTTTGATGACTGCGAAGACCTCACCGATACTCATTCGATTTTGTACTGTGCGGCTGTAGCGGCATGTCGTGTAGCTCACGTCAAATTTGCTAATGACTCTAGAGCTACACGACCGAAACCAGCCGTACCAGCTTGGCAGTGCAGAATTGAGCGCCGTATTGGTGAGGCCAGATCGCTCATCGGCAAACTAATCTGCTTCAGGGAGGGCAATACTCGCCCTAGAGTGATGCGCTTTGTGAGGCGGGCGTTCTCAGGGACCGATATTAGCCCTCAGGACTATATATCCCGTGTCACAGAGCGCATCGACTTCCTGAAGCAGAAAGTGTATGCATGGGCGAACCGTATTCGTAGGTATAAGAGGCGAGTAGAGCGATACACTCAGAATCGCACCTTTCAGAGCGATGAAAGGTGGGTTTATAGGACTTGGGAGCGACCGGACCAAGGTGTGACTGACACGCGCCTGCCGGATGATGATACCATGTGCTCTTTCTGGCGCAGTATCTGGTCGGTGCCTGTCAGCCACACCGAAGGTGACTGGGCTCGGGAAGTCGAGCGGGTCTGTGATCCGATACCAGAAATGGGGGCTATTACCATCTGCCCCCAAGATGTAGCTCGTGCAGTCCGTCCGTTACCTAACTGGAAGTCTCCAGGGCCGGACGGGCTGCATAACTTCTGGATCAAATGGTTTGCAAGATCGCACGCTCGCTTGGCAGCTCAGTACCAGGCTGCTTTGGAGTCTGGTTCGCTACCCCAGTTCTTAACAACAGGAATTACCCACCCGCTCTATAAATCAGGTAGCACCGCTGAACCCAAAAATTATAGGCCGATCACGTGTTTACCGACGGTCTATAAAGTTCTTACATCCATTTTGAGAGCTAAAATCAACAAACATATAGACACCAACTTCATCATGTCTGCCTCTCAAAACGGATGTAGGAACGGGTCCCGCGGTACTAAGGAGCTACTCCTCATTGATATGGCCATTAGCCAACAGGTTCGTCGTTCCCGAAAGGATCTGTCGACATGTTGGATAGATTATAAGAAGGCCTATGACTCGGTGCCACATACATGGCTCATGAGGGTGCTAGAGTTGTATAAAGTAGATGCAACTCTGCACACCTTCCTGATATCATGTATGGGGCAATGGAGGACGGTCCTTCGCTATCCAGGACGTCGAAATATCCAGAGGAATAGCGAGCCGATAAGGATCGAGCGAGGCATATTTCAGGGTGATAGTTTGAGTCCGCTTTGGTTCTGCTTAGCCTTGAATCCCCTAAGCACACTGCTGGAGGATTCAGGCCTAGGCTATCGGCTGAGGAGAGGTGGTCAGGTTATATCTCACCTCCTCTACATGGATGACCTAAAACTCTTTGCCCCCAACAATTTGCAACTGATGGAGCTACTGAAAGTAACTGAAACTTTCAGTAGCGCTATCAGGATGGAATTTGGTGAGGACAAATGTGCGGTCATGCATGTAAAGCGAGGGGAGATTGTGGAATTCGAGGGAACCCAACTCTCGGATTCCATAAACCTTAGAGCCCTCTCCGCAACCGAAACCTATAAGTATTTGGGTATGTCGGAAGTGTTGGGCATTAATGCTGCTGACATGAAGCAATCGTTGAAGGAGCGCTCCTTTGGCCGCCTGAAGAAAGTATTTAATCGTCTTCTATCAGGCGGAAACAAGGTGCGCGCCTTCAACGGTTGGGTCATGCCGGTTTTGATGTACTCTTTCGGCATACTCAAATGGACTCAGACCGAACTAGACGCCCTGGATAGGAGGGTCCGTACGCTGCTGACTGCATATCGAATGCATCACCCGCGATCATCGGTAATGAGACTGTATATCCCGCGAAAGTGTGGAGGTCGAGGCTTTTTAAATGTCAAGACCCTCCACAATCGCGAGATATGCAGTCTCAGGGAATATTTCCTTGAAGCCGACGTGGGGATGCATCGAGATGTGGTCGCAGTGGACAAGGGCCTCACCCCGCTCTCCTTGGCTAAAGAGAACTAATATAATAATAATATAATATAATTTAATATAATATAATTTTTATTCAAGAATTAAGTCAAAATAAAGGTTTACATAATAACAAGCGAGGTACAATTTTTCTTAATGTAGTGTTCTGCCTGATCTAGGTTTAATTAAAACCTGTGTTTCAGGTTATCACTTTACAGTAAATTTTAAAAGCAGACAATTCATTAGAAGATAAATTAACAACAAGATAATAATTATAATACTTTTAAAGACTAAAATAAGTAATCATTTGGGTATAAAATACTAAAACTAGCGTGTTTAATAATATGTTTAAATAAATTACCGAATAATGCGAATGTCAATAATATAAAGACTAAATAAATACTAAGCTTATGTTAAAATTTCCAGCAGTTTTTCCGTGTCTGTATAATTAAGTGTTCCCAAATATTCTTGCATTCGTAAATAACATTTTTTATAAGTTAAATTATAAATCTTTAACAGTCTGTTGAACTGATTATATAAGTAGGGTCCTAAAAAGAAATAAAATCGTCTAGCGTAAGCATGTTTAGTGTAGCACAAACCAAATCCTTTCTTCTCTTTTCTGAAGGCACTGGGTTAAAATCAAGTTCGCTGTGCTGAAGCAAAACGACATTTAAAATAAATAATTGGCGGATTGTTAGTACTTCACATGCCGTGTAAAGCTGGTGAGTAGGATATCTAAATGGTCTAAAAGTAGCAACCTTTAAAACTGCTCTTTGGGCCCGTTCTAGGTGTATTAAATTTGATTTGGCGGCTCCACCCCAGGATGTTATGCAGTAGGTGATAATGGATTGACACAAAGCCAAATAAACCTGTTTAATTAATCTAAAGTCGGCAATGTTACGTAAATTTTTAAAAATGTATATTAATTTACGTACTCTAGTGCATAATAAATCAATATGTTTGCGGAAATTCAGATTTGTGTCAATCGTTACGCCTAGATATTTGATATGGTCGGTTTTAGCTAAAGTGGGACAAGTGCATGCAACATCAGCATAATGTAAATTACAGTTGTTATGCGCTTGGATGTTTACGTTAGTAAGCGTTTGATTAGTATTTCTCATTGTAAATAATAGGTACTTGGTTTTATCTGTATTTAATGTAAGGAGATTATTATTAAGCCAATTAGCCACCGTATTAAAACCCTTCTGTGCTACCTCGTAGACCTCTGCCATTGATTTCGCAGTGAACAATAGAGCTGTGTCATCCGCGTATGACATAATTACACCCTTTTGGAGTGTCAAATTGCAAAGGTCATTAATATAGATTAAAAACAAGGTAGGGCCCAAAATACTGCCTTGTGGGATTCCATAGCAGCTATTCTTTAGTTCAGAACTTCTGAAATGACCTATTTTTACACACTGATGGCGGTCACTAAGATAATCAGTTAAAAGTTGCAATTGTATTCCCCGTATCCCCAACCTTTCAAGCTTGTTCAAAAGTAAAGAACAAGAAATTGAAAAATATCCCTATAGTGTGCATGCCGTTATCCAGGTTTGTGCTTATAAAATTTGTTAGCCGGTGAACAGCTTGGCTTGTTGATCTTTTAGGCCTAAAACCAAATTGATGATCAGAGAGTAATTTATTTCCTTCAAGATAATTTACTAGTCTACTGTTTATAACTTTTTCCAAAATCTTTGAGAGGCCAGTTAGAACTGATATTGGTCTATAGTTATTTACACAGCTTTTGTCTCCAGCTTTAAACACAGGGGTGACCACGGCTTTTTTAAGCAATGTAGGAAATATTCCTTTTGTTAAACATAGCTGAAAAATGTGGGTCAGGGGAGGGGCAATGACATGTTTAAATCTTTTAAGTATGCTATTGGGTATGTCATCAGATCCTACGGCACAATTTTCCTTTAATCCGTCTATAAAACTAATTACTTCATCAACATCAGTATTTAATAAGACAAACGAGTTTTGCGTTGCCAATGTCTTGGTTTGGCTTGAAATGGAAAAATCTCTTTTATTTAATATTGTATTTTCCGCTAAGTTTTTGCCGACGTTAATGAAGAAGTTGTTAGCCTTATCTGCTGCTTCGGTTGGGCTTAGCTCAGAAGATAAAAGCTCAAGAGTAGGTTCAGGATTTTTTGACCTAAATGTATTTGTTTTTATGGATTTCCAAATAAGTTTATTGTTTTTCCCTGCTTTCTGTAGCTGGTTTTTATCATATTGGCATTTTAGCTTTTTCAACAGATTATTACAGAAATTTCTGTAACGCTTGTAAACAATTGAAAGTAGTTCATCATCTGGTGCATGTTTTGATTTTTGGTGAAGTTTATCTCTATGTCTGATACAGCGAACAAGCCCGGGCGTTATCCAGGGTTTAATGTTACTATACTTTCTAGGTATTATTTTATTAAATGTATTTTTCCTTATCACTGTTTGTACCATATCGACAAAATATTGTATAGAAATATTTGGATCATGCGAATCGTAAACGGGGTCAAAATTAATACCGCGTAAGTCAGTTTCAAGACTCGTCATATTGAGTTTAGTATAGCTACGCATGCAGTTTTTTCTAGGTGACGACACTTGTAATGTTAGTAAGATGGCTTGATGATCGGTTAGTGAAGAATTAGTAACCAATGTTTTGGATGGATTTTTTGTTTTTATGAGAATGTGGTCTAGACAAGAGCCACTCTGGTGTGTTGGGTGATAATGACCTGGTAGAAGTCCATGAAATGAGCATATATTTAGGTAATTATGAGAATGAGTAGGTACCTATCGATTCTCTCGGCAGCAATGTTTATGTTGATATCTCCTATCAGCACTATATTTTTAAATGAAGATATTTTTCCTAAATTATTGTTAAGTGAATCTAAAAACCTATCAATACTTTGGGAAGGAGGCCTATAAATAGCCATAATTACTGTATCTGGGATAATTTTAATTACTAAGCCGTTACAGTCTAGGAAATGGGGTTGTTCTACTACTGTTTTTAAATTATTTTTAATATAAACCACTATGCCATCATTCTGGTTGAAAGTTACATCACTTTTATGAAGATTATAGCCATCAAGAGATGGTATATTGGTCATTTGTTTGGACAGCCAACATTCTGTTAGAACTATGATGTCACAACATAAGTCAAGATTTTGTAATAAAACTAGGAAACCGTCAAAATTTCGACTTATACTGCGAATATTTTGTGTGAGTAAAGTCAATGTATTGTCCCCAGTGACGATTACACCTTTACACTCCTCGACATTACAGATTTTAGCTTCAGACACGGAAAAACTATCTAAGTTACAAATTAGCTGATTGGCCATAAAGAAATATATGTAAAAACTAACCTACTGTGTATGTGCTAGATTAAAAAAGTAGACGGTGGCGCTCCTAGGCGCTTTCATAGTCAATAGAATTAATATAATTGTCTTCTGCATATTTACGTGCCGGGCAGTTCACATCACCAGTTGGATGATCATTTCTCCTCTTGAAGCGTTTGCAGGTCGCACATTGAGGAAAACTGGCGCAAGCCTGTAGTGCTTGACACTAACGATCGCCTGGAGGTATGGCAGAGTAAGGAGCTTCACGGACGCTTTTTCCGGGCCCAACATGAACCCGATGTAGATTTCCTAGCGTCCGTAGCCTGGCTGCGTTTTGGTGACTTCTTTGGGGAAACCGAAGGTTTTGTCTGTGCAATTATGGACGAAGTTATCATGACGAACAATTACCGGAGATTTATTGTGAAGGACGGCACGGTTGACATCTGTCGGGCATGCCACCGTCCGGGAGAATCAATCCGACACATCATCTCCGGGTGTTCTCGTCTAGCTAACGAAGAGTACTTGCATAGACACAACCTTGTAGCCAGGATTATCCATCAGCAACTTGCTCTGAAATACAGTCTCGTGGAATCGGAAGTGCCGTACTACAGGTATGTGCCCGACCCAGTTCTCGAAAATGGACATATCACATTGTACTGGGATCGATCCATCATCACTGACAGGACTATTGTTGCCAATAAGCCTGATATAGTGGTGGTGGATCGAATAGAGCGGCGCGCAATGATTATTGAAGTAACTGTCCCGCATGACGGGAACCTCTTGAAAGCTGCGAAAGATAAACAAATCAAGTATCTTGACTTGGCCCGCGTGGTTGTCGACATGTGGGATGTGGACTCAGCGATCATTGTGCCGATAGTTGTATCAGCCAATGGCTTAATTGCCAAGAGCCTCGACCAACACCTAAGGAGGCGCTCGTTGGGCAGCTGGATTAAGGACTTGATTCAGAAAGCGGTACTTCTGGACACGGCTCGCATTGTTAGGAGGTTCCTCTCTCTGGAGCCCTGACCGCCGGTAGCTTGGACCCTGTTCCCGATACCGGTGGGCTACTATTTTTTATATTTTTAAATGTTTTTTTATAATCTTTATATTCTAATATTTAAAAATATAATTTATGTGTATTTATTTTAATAAAGGAAATAATAACAATAAATTCATTTATTTCAGGTAAGGAACACCCATTGCCAAAACATTATCAATCAAATAAAAATAAAAATAAGACCAAATTAAATTAAATCAAATGAAATCAAATTAAATACAATCAAATCAAAATAAATAAAATCATAATAAATCAAATTAAATTAAGTCAAAATTAAAAAATAATCAAATACACTCATTATTAAAACCTTCTCTCCGGCACTGGTACAGCAACATGTCTGCTGGAACAGTGCCGGATGAAGGGGCAGTCCAGTCTTCCCGCAATCATCGCCAGTACAATGTTGGGGCTAACCCTTACCCTGCGCACCAAGGACGCGGCGCGCTTGCGCATGGTCGCGTGAAAGTAATCGGTGCGCGCCTCTGCGAACATACCTGAGGCGCTGCAGTATCTGGGCAGCCCCATCACCGCCCTGAACGCGTTATTGTACTGGACGCGGATGGCGCCGTAACTTCTATTAGAGTAATGAGCCCACAGACTGCAAGAATACAGCGATGTACAGTACGCTCTAAAGAGCGTAGCCTTAACCTCCTTAGAGCACCGCGCAAATCTGCGGGCGATCATGTTCGCTCTAACAGACAACGCCCTCCGCTCCCGTTCTATGTCTGCGTGATCCTCGAGGCCTACAGTCAAAACATGCCCCAAGTATGTGAACTGGTCGACCCTTTCCAAAGGAATTCCATTCAGTCTGACCGGAGGTATCCTTCCCGGACATTTTGCACTGACGGTCTGGAAGATCATACACTGGCTCTTCTTTACATTATACAACAAACCGTGACCAAAAATAATGCCGGAGGGTTCAGCACTTAATTTTATTTTAGTTTTGCATTGATGCAGTACGTGTTATGGCTGTAGTAGTTACTTCTTAACACCGCTGACACCGCTAATAACATCAAAAAGAAATAATATCAAATGTATCCAATGACGTCACTTTGTAGGCGCGTGCGTCGTGTTTGAACAGAGAGTGTTTAAATTTTCCGTAATCGCGAATGTCTCAAATTATGCAAGAGAAGTTATTTAAAGTACTAGGACTTCATGAGTAACGGACATTGTCGCACAATAATAATACCGAACCCTAATTTATGTACTTTTACAATCGTGTAGGATAACAAAGATTACGCACACAGTGATGTTTAGTGGTGTGTTTGTGTGTGTAGTAGGGTCAATGAGGTAGTTATTTTTCGGCACGTCGCTCCTTTGTTCTGATTTTTATGAAATTCTCTTTTCATTTTGATAACTAGCTTAAAGCAAAATGCTTGTTTTATTCTCAAAACTTTTTTTTATTTCCTCACTATCCCCAATATCCAAGTAATAAAATTTTAGCAACTAAGATTTATTGGGTTGGTAACAAAGTATTGACTCACTTTGAAAAATAAATTCTTTCTTTTTATCGAATTGAACTAGAAAGTTCTTTTTTAGATAAATATAGAACATTCCAGAAGCTTTATTATTGAATAAATAAAAGGCAACTAGAGCGCGTCTTTGGCAGTTTAATCCATGACATGGACCAGCACGCTATTCGAGCTGGAATATTTTACGAGTTTAAACGTGGCTCCAGTACGAGGCAGACAAATGCGAATATCAACAACGCATTTGGAGAGGGCACAGTCACACAGTCAACTGTAAGTCGATGGTTTCGTCGCTTTCGATCCAGCGATACAACACTAGAGGATCGAGCCCGTTCAGGTCGACCAGTCATATTGGATGTCGACATGTTGCCGGCAGAATTAAATCAAAACCCGCTAGCTGCTGTTTAATGTCTCAAAGTGCAACGTCATGTCTTTTACGCGGGGTGCTGTGCCGCTACACTATAAATACCAGATGGGAGGTGTAGTCATTCCGCGGATTGAATCTGTGCGTGACCTTGGGGTTCAGTTTTCTAAGGACCTGACGTTCCGTAGACATGTTGAGCAAGTGTGTACACAGGCATTTAGGAACCTGGGCTTTATAATGCGCGAAACACGGGACTATAATAACACGGAAGCTGTAAATTCTTTATATAACGCATTGGTTAGGAGTAGGTTGGAAAGCAGTGCTATTATCTGGAACCCCCATGATAGTAAACATAGTCTCGTGGTGGAAAAAATGCAGAACAAATTTATCAGGTATCTGTACCTTAGGCAATACGGAGTTTACCCTTACTATCCGCTTTGTATCCAACCCTCTTTGTTATAGGGATGGTTGGATACTATAAGCTGGAGGTAAGGCGTAACTTAGCGTTAGCAAAATACGTATTCGAAGTGTTTCGTGGGAGATTAAATAATCCTGACGTATTAGCATCGTTGAGGCTGCTCGTTCCAAACACCAGGCTGCGGCAGGCGCCGAGGGCACGGCTTTTCGACGTGCAGGTCGCTCGCACAAACGTCGGCAAATTCGCACCGGTTGCAAGAGCCATTCGACTAATAAACAGCGCCTCACACAGGCTTGACATTTTTAACTGTACATTGGCGGCATTCCTGAGGGTGACTCTCGATTTGTTAACTAGGGAATGATTATATAATGGTTCTATGTACTGACTGATTCTACATGGTATTACACTAGCTCTACCAAATACAAGTTCGAAAGGTGTATATTTCGTTTCCGTATGAACAGTATTATTGAAACTATAACCAAAATGATAACCACTGACTCCATGTTTCTTTTTTACCATCACACTGTATTCGCAAAAAAGCACCGAGATTTTGATGTGTATTTCCAAGGGCACCATTGATTGATGGAGATACGCAGTGGATGTCAATTTGTTTATTCCTAGAAGTTTACATACCTGTCCCATTACTGTAGACACGAATTATGTGCCACGATCAGTCGCAATGGCATTTGCATTTGGTACTCCAAATCTTAGTATAAAATTATCAACGAATGCTTTCGCTACACTTACCGTTTCCTTGGTTTTTAGAGGGTTTGCCTCTACAAACTTAGTAACTCCCACTGTGTTGTCAAAATGTAACAATAACCGTCTATATCTCTTTCCGACGGACCGACAATGTCGAGAAAGATTTTTTTAAAAGCATGTGAAGCTGTTGTAGTTATCTCCATGGACGCTGTACGAGCCAATAATGCTCATACAGCAAAAGTGCGTTTAGTCGTCTAAGCGTACCTAATTAATATTAACATAAATGCAGTCGTAACTAAAATTCCGAGACACACGAATGTGCGGGTCGAACAATAATAACATTACATAACATTAAGTGCGGCTCAGATAATTAAACAAAGTTATCTTTAAACTGTTCCATAAATAAACTTTTAAACTTAACAGTGGTTTGGTGTGAACTAACTAACTAACTACCTACTACAACTACCGGGGTATCCGTCAACGACGAGAAAACCCCAACATCTTTTTGGTCCTTCGAGCCGGATGTCACGGCGAATCATCTCGTGAGCCGTCGTGTCTCCTCATCGGCAGAGTGCTTAACGTGGTATATCCCAGTTGCGTTAGCAAATCGGTGCTGTTGGCTTCCCACAAGCGGGTCTAACCAGTAGCATTGAGACGTTGCACATGACGTAAAGGAGGGTGAGCTACATTGAGTGCCTGCCACTAACGAACCAGCAGAGATCACGTCTACTGCTACAACAATTAAGAAGCAATCGGCGCGGATAACGTCCACGGCGATTACTACAGCGGAGATCACGTCTACCGCTACAAACAAGAAATAATCAGCAGGGATAACGTCCACTGCGATTACTTCATCTCCGAAAACTTCGTGAGTTCACACTACCTACACGCCAACCACTACCAGCCATAAGGCATGATGTTGGAAGAAGACTATCCTGAATTTGTGGAACTTATAACTAAGCAGCAAAGCAGCTACGAGAGAATCAAAAGTCTTCAAACTAACTACAAAAAGGATACTGTGAGTAGAAAAACCACAGACTACCTAAACAAGCGAATCGAAGCTTTACAATCTCTATGGGATGAATTTCGATCGAATCATGAAATCTTGAAGAAGTATGAGTCTAAACAAAGAGAACATGACTACTTTAAGCAGGACATTTTCATCATAACAAGAAGCATGTTTGACGAAACAATGCAATCTATGAATCAACTACGAAACAAGTTGATAAACGAACCTGGATTTTCGGATATATCAAAACCGAAAATACTAGAAACACCCGGAACACCGCAATTTGATACAACTGGAGTACACCAACAAACCGGAGATGAAACGGACAAGCACCTTTCAACGCTGTTACGTAATCAAATGTGTAACTTCAACGCCTTCAAGCGAGTGGTCTCCAAAACTAATCTGGATAGCATGACAGAGAAGTGGCAACTCCAAGATCAAGTCAGTATACTACGATCTAAATGGGAATCCATCGACAAGATTCACTGGGAACTAAGCTACGTACTGCAAGGGAGCGACAAGGACTATGAAGCAAAATACGACCATTGGGAGCAAGTCTACGATAACCTAAAGGAAGAGCTAAATAGAAAAATCTTTGAAACATCTCACTACGAAAAAACAACACCACGTATGGAATTACCGGAGTTCAACGGAACTTTTAACAATTGGATCTCTTTTAGAGACTTATTCTTTGAAATGATTCATAACAATCCAACGCTGAACAAAACGCAGAAAATGAAGTTCCTAAAATCTAAATTGAAAGGTGAAGCAGAAAAGTTAATCAAGCACCTTCCTGTGAGTGCTGAGAATTATGACTCGTGCCTAGATATTATTCAGCACCGCTACGACAACAAGCGATTACTTTTCACTTCATACATAGACACACTTCTCAATCAATCATCAATCGAAAAACCGAACTCAACTAACATGAAGAAGCTGTATGACACTACGAAAGAGTGTTTGAACGGTCTAGAAAACATTGGCATCAATATTCCAGTATGGGGTCCACTTATTGTGTACTTACTATCCTCTAAGCTGGATGACGTCACTTACGGTGACTACATCAAGACCATGAAACAGTCAAGAGAGCTCCCGGACTTAGAGGAGTTTATGGAGTTCCTAGAACTGCAGTTCATAACGTTAGAAACATCCCGTAACAAAAAGAACGGTGGGAAACATAACTATTCATCCAATAATCAACATAAAAATTATAATAACAACAAGTCAACGAACTCTAAAGACACAGAAAAGTGGACAAAAACCTTCCATGCAACGCTGAGGAAATGTCCACTCTGCAAAAACGAACACACGCTGAGGCAGTGTTCTACATTTTTGAACATGGATGTCGCAACGCGAAAACAAACAACAAATAACCTGAACTTGTGCAAAAATTGTTTGTTCAGTCACGGCGGAAATAAATGCAACTCAACGAAAACATGCCGCACGTGTAACTACAAACATCACTCCCTTCTTCATGATGATACTCTGAAAGGGCAACAATCAAAGCCAACCACATCAGTGGTGGCTGAGCGAACGTCTAATCACATCAACGGTGAACAAGAGATACTCTTAACGACTCTTCAACTAAGAGTCAAGAACAAAGAAGGAGATGACGTCATCCTTCGGGCGTTACTGGATCAAGGATCTCAAGTAACCTTGGTCACAGAAAATGCTGCGCAACGGTTGAACTTACCCCGAAACAAAATGAATGCTGCGGTCACTGGCGTTGGCACTATAATGGGCAAGAGTAAAGGCATGGTAAAACTGGAATGCAAGTCTATCCACTCGGATTATACATTCCAAACCGAAGCGTTAGTCATGAGGAAACTCATTAACAATCTGCCTAACTCAACGATCAACACAGACAACTGGACGCACCTTCATAATATTAAGTTGGCTGATCCAGACTACAACATCTCTGGGCCCATCGATTTACTGCTCGGAGCAGATGTTTACTCCGAGGTGATCTTAGGAGGAATAATCAAACACAACAATGACTCGCCAGTAGCACAACACACAAAGTTGGGCTGGATACTGTGCGGTGCTACAAAGCAGTTTAACTGTCTAGTTACTCTAACAGAGCTAGACAACCTAACAAAATTTTGGGAGATAGAAGACATCCCTTCCGAACCCGAAACTACAACGGAAAACGAATTCTGTGAAAAATATTACACAGAAACAACAGAGCGATTAAGCAACGGGCGTTATGTGGTGAAGATGCCGATGAACGTTAATTATGAACAAAACCTTGGTAACTCGAAACCTCAAGCTACAGCACAATTTCTCCATTTAGAAAAGAAAATGGCGAGACAAGAACATTTCGCTAAACTTTACAGAGAATTCATCCGAGAATATATCGAATTAGGTCACATGAAACCGGTGACAGAATCTGAAAGTCGAGTAAAAGCCTACCTACCACATCACGGCGTAGTAAGGGAGTGCTCAACAACAACCAAACTACGAGCTGTTTTTAACGCATCAATGAAAACAGGCTCCGGGTACAGCCTAAACGATTTGATGAAAAAAGGGCCTAATCTTCAAAAGGACATTCTATCTCTGATCATAAAATGGCGGAGCTATAAATATGTTCTAACGGCGGACATTGAGAAAATGTACCGTCAAATCCTTATTCATCAAGATCAACAATGTCTTCAAACAATAATTTGGAGAAACTCCAAGAGAGAACCACTGAGAGATATGCAGCTGTGTACCCTAACATACGGGACCAAAGTCGCACCATTCATAGCGATGCGCACTCTTCAACAGCTGGCCAAAGATGAAGGCAACGCTTTCCCTCTAGCCCAAAAGGCGCTACAAAACGAATTTTATATGGATGACGCCATCACGGGCCACCATACCATAGAATCAACAAAGCTACTGCAAAGGGAGCTAAGCGAACTACTGAAGAAAGGTGGTTTTGTTTTACGGAAATGGTCCACGAACGAACCATCTACTCTCAAAGAACTACAGATGAAAGAGAAAAGTAGCAATAGCGAATTTAACTTCAAGCAACAAGAGTTCAGCAAAACACTTGGACTCGCATGGAATGACGCAAGCGACACATTCCATTTTATTAGCGAAGCGCCTTACAACAACAAAAATGCACCATACACTAAACGCAGGCTATTGTCAGAAATAAGTAAGATCTACGATCCGCTCGGTTGGTTGGCTCCAATTACCCTACAAGCAAAACTGCTTTTTCAAAAACTATGGAGTGATAACTGTCAAAACATTGGCTGGGACAAAAATGTACCGGATTCCATAGAAAAGGAATGGATGCAAATTCAATCCGATTTGCCAAACATTAAATACATAAGTCTGCCAAGATGGATAAAAAATGAAAACAACAGGGCGATCGAATTGCAAGCCTTCTGTGACGCGAGCGAGAAAGCCTACGCATGCGTTATCTACAGCCGAACTACGTCACCCGCCGGCGCGTACGAAACTACACTACTCGCGGCAAAAACTAAAGTAGCACCAATCAAAAAGAAAATTACGATACCGAGGTTGGAATTATGCGCCGCAGTTTTGCTAGCGAAACTCCTACAAAAGATAACTAAGATCCTTGAAGATTACGATCTAAGGATTACCTGCTGGACCGATTCTAAAGTCGTTCTAGCATGGCTTCAGGGAAGTCAAACTAAATACGAAAAGTATGTAACCAATAGAACCACACAAATATTAAACATAGTGCCTGCCATAAACTGGGGTTACGTGAAGACGAACGAAAACCCTGCCGATTGTGCTACAAGAGGACTCCCACCGACAAAACTGGTCAACTTTACCCTGTGGTGGGAAGGCCCTAAATGGCTTAAGGAGCAAGAAAAACAAGCCCTTATCTTTAAAGAAACGTATACCACAAACGAGGGCTTCCTAACAAACTGTTACTTGACTAATAGTACGGAACCCACGTCGATTAAAAATGAATTAATCCATTCATTACTTGAGCGACATAGTAACCTAGATCGTATTACAAGAATACTCGCCTTAGTGATACGTTTCGCTGATGCATTACGAAACAAAAGAAGGTCAACTGAGTGCCATGAACTGAAGTTAAATGAAAAAAACAACGCACTTTTAATGATTATCAAATCAGTGCAACAGGATTATTTTGAAAATGAAAAAAACTCTCTCAAGAAAGGCGAAAAACTTATCAATAGAAGCAGCATTTTGAAACTTAATCCATTTTTGGACTCTTATGGAGTTCTACGCGTTGGTGGACGTCTAAAACACTCAAACTTGCCAGTGGAAACGAAACACCCCATCCTCGTACCAGGAGAGGGAAGACTAACCCAACTAATTGTTGAAAAGGCGCACCAACGAACCTTACACGGTGGAGCAAGATTAACGCTAGCTGACACCAGAAACAATTACTGGATTATCAGCGGCAATCGAACAGTCAAGAAAATACTACGACAATGCATTCGATGCCGTCGATACGCAACAACCCAAACTGAACAGTTGATGGGCAACCTTCCTAAAGAAAGGATCACACCATCGAGGCCGTTTTCACACACCGGCATCGACTTTACAGGCCATGTGGATGTAAAGATAAACAAGGGTCGCGGGATAAAAACCTGCAAAGGCTACATAGCCATATTCATATGTATGACCACAAAAGCGGTACATATCGAACTTGTTTCGGACCTATCGACGCAAACGTTCATCGCAGCACTAAAAAGAATGTGCGCCAGAAGAGGCACCCCAAAACATATCTATTCCGATAACGGAACTAACTTCGTCGGAGCCACAAGAGTTTTAAAAGAAGAGTTTCAACTATTTAAAACAAAGCTATCTTCAGAGTTCTATAAAGAGATCAACGACCTCCAAATCGAGTGGCACTTCAACGCTCCATCCTGGCCATCAGCAGGAGGCCTATGGGAAGCTGCTGTACGTTCCATGAAAGCACACCTGAAACGGGTAATCGGACAACAGAAGCTTACCTACGAACAATTTGCAATGTTTCTTACACAAATCGAAGCGTGTATGAACAGCAGGCCGCTGTGTCCATTAACGGAGGATGTAGAAGATCTAGAATACCTGACCCCTGGACACTTTCTCACGGGGAGTCCAACACTAACACTACCACTCAATGAACCGGAAGAAACGAAAGCTATAGACATCAGAAACAGCTGGAAACTCATTGAGCTCATGCGTCGACACTATTGGGATCGCTGGTCGAAAGAATACCTTCATTCATTGCAAAACCGAAACAAATGGCAACAAACTAAAGAAAACATACAGAAGGGACAACTAGTTCTCGTCAAGGAAAGCAATCTACCCCCAAGCAGATGGGCTATGGGACGCGTAGTGGAACTGCACTCAGGCAGCGATAACTTAGTACGAGTAGTCACGCTCAAGACACAAAATGGGGTACTAAAAAGACCCATAACTAAACTAGCCCCGCTACCTATAAACGAGACATGCAGAGGCACGGAGTCACAAGAAGTGAGTCCAGAAACAGAGCACGGCAAGCAAAAGAAAGGGACTAACAAAACTCAGAAAAGGGTAAACAGCTTGCTTATGATGGTGTTACTAGTAGTGTTTACAACGCTAACATGTGGACTAGCAGCACCCCCGCAGCATTTTAAAATAACTCGATTATTAGAAAACCAACCAGTTTACTTTGACCCCGTCGGAAATATCCAACTTATTCACGATGAATGGAAACTTCTGGTATACTATAACCTGACAACATTCTGGCAAAGTACGACAAAGGTAGAGACATTTGTGAATCGTATAGCTCAACTATGTGACACGATGCCTAATGAGCCATGTCACTCTACGACACAACAACTCAAATTCGAAATGAACCAGCTGAACGAGTATAACATATTGTTACGGTCTCAACATCAACAACGAAGGCGACGTGGCTACGTCACCGGCGTAGGAAATCTCGCACGAGCCCTGTTTGGTGTCCTTGACAGCGATTTCGCCGAAAAATATGCTCAGGACATAGAAAAAATCAAAACGAACGAACAATATCTATTACAGCTGATAAGAAATCAGACACTGATAATTGAGGCAGAAAACAACGTCATCAAGAAAAATGAAGACTTTGTAAAGATGCAATTGGAAGCAATTCAGCAATTCATGAACGAAACGAAATACAACACGGCAGTGATAGAAAACAGATTTCAAATAATGAAAACAATGAACCATGTCAACGCTGGGGCGTTAACTGCTGGCTTACTTATCTCAGTATTGAGAAGAAACCAAGAAATGCTCCTAAGTGCATTGACAGACATCGACAGAGGCAATCTCGATATGAAATTATTGACACTGGAGCAGCTATCTGAACAACTCAATTACATTGCCGGTATTATACCGAAAAAGTTAACGTTACCCATAAAAAACAGCAATGGAGCTAACATAAAAAATATTTACAAAATTATTTATGTTAAAGCCCGGCTCACCGAACAGTACCTACTCTTCGAATTACATATTCCGTTACTAAGCGATGACGAGTATACATTGTATCGCAATATAGCTTTAGCTAGACATCAAATTGCTAACCAATGTCAGGTGATCGAGACAACAACACAATATATTGGAGTCAACTTCGTAAAGAACACCTACATACAGATGGAAGAGGTTGATCTTCAGCAATGCACAACAATGACGGCTGGCAATCACATCTGTCACGCCTCTACAACTATCAGCAACTTGCATGGAGCCACGGCCTCTTGCGAAGCTAAAATACTAAGCCAAAATGTAAATAACATAACATGTGATTGGATACCACAACAATGCTCTGACCAGTGGATAAAATTGCAGAGACCAAACATATGGCTGTATAACTGCATCAATGAGTGTACGACTCGCATTGTATGCGAAAATCGAATTACAACAACAATTATAACAAAGGCGGGGCTCCTTGCCCAGCTGAGGTCAGGATTGCATACTTCAGCACAAAGACGCTACAATTTATTCGCATAACGTTTTTAGTAGCAGCACCAATATTGGAACTACCCTGGAGGTGCCTACTATTGACTCACCAAATGATATGTGGAATACGGTAAAAAGCACAAAGATTGTGCTTCCGCTGCTAAACTTATCTAATGAACACAGGTTATTAGATGACCAGATAACCTCACAAAAGGAGCGAGAGAGCCTACCCAACGACCTAACTGCCCACGACATCGGTAACTACGCTATAAGCACTTTGCTGGTGGGAGGAATCGTCGCCGCTATAATAGTTTGGCGAATAAGAAGATATCTTCAAGCGCGTAAGAAGAGCAATATCCATACCAACAAGAACAAGACTCGAGAGAGGACAGAAGATATAGAACTAAAGAAGATTCCCGCCTACGCTCAAGTACGAGGTGGCCATTCAGCAATTGGAACAAGATTCAAACTATGATTAATTATTTAAGAATAATTTCTTGCTTATTGTTTTGATTGCTTTTATTTGTTTTATAACATTTGTATAACTATTTAACTTGTAACGCAAGTTTAGTCATCTGAGTACGTATATCTTTCCCTCGGGAGCATGTACGAGCCAATAATGCTCATACAGCAAAAGTGCGTTTAGTCGTCTAAGCGTACCTAATTAATATTAACATAAATGCAGTCGTAACTAAAATTCCGAGACACACGAATGTGCGGGTCGAACAATAATAACATTACATAACATTAAGTGCGGCTCAGATAATTAAACAAAGTTATCTTTAAACTGTTCCATAAATAAACTTTTAAACTTAACAGTGGTTTGGTGTGAACTAACTAACTAACTACCTACTACAACTACCGGGGTATCCGTCAACGACGAGAAAACCCCAACAGACGCCTTGACATAATTATCTACAATGCTTCATTTTTTGACACTTTACGCATTTACTCACGAATTCTTTTACATCTTTGTCTAAACCTGGCCAGTAAAGTTTTCTCTTAATGTTATTGGTCATCCTACGTACACCTGCATGGCCTGCGGTGGGTAGTAGATGAAAGTCATGTAATATATAGTATTTTTCTTGCTAATCATTAATTCTCTTAACTCCTTTAAATACATTGTCGGATTCCTGAAGCCAGTCCTGCTCGAAGACTCCAACTTACAGGAACTCCAAGGGCGTCTTGTTAGGCTCGCTGTCACCAGGGCACCTTATAGGGTAGGTCCGAACCCTTGAGTATCCGTCTGTAGCCGTAGTGGGACCGAAAGGGTCCAATCTTCGGTATACCAATAGTGTTCTTGAAGAGGGTTTTTAGATGTCCAACGAGGACCCCCGACTTAACACCCCGACTTATAATAGATGATTTCGGAGATAATCACTTTTATTGTGAACAACTTTCAGTACATTAAGATTTAACACTAGAGCAACTAACTAGATTTGCACGCTTGGGAGTGCTTATTAAATCATCTCGGTGCGTACTAGCTAAATATTGTGAAATAGTATTGAAAGGAATTTGAGGATGGGAAAATCCACCATGCATGTCTGATGCAATCTTAGATAAATATTATGCAATAGTAAGACGGAGTTGGATACAACAACATTATATCCGTGGACCGGTCCAGTCCTTATAATCTTTTATTTCTTTTAATAAGTTTTTGAAAAAACTTTCACATTCTTTACTTTTTACTATGCATAGTTCTTTATTCATTTTTTTACAAAATTCTCCTAACTTAGTCACAAATTCATCTCGCGTAAATTGTGCTCTAAAGTTAAGATTTATAAATAACGCTTTTATATGACGACTGTAGGTAAATAAAACATTCCTTCTCTACATCCGCGTTGTTTTGTCTTCTTAATTTAATTAATTCGTCATTTTCTATAAAAGTCATTTCCACGGAATCACTTGGTACTCTTAGTACCTCAACTACGTGTGGTTGATCAGGCCACGAGTCGTTGGGTTTACTAAGAACAGGTGTGTCATCTACTTGTTTATCTAATTGTAACCACCTTTTCTGCGCTCAAGTCATCACTAACATAATTTCTTCATTCGTTTGTTTTAGGCTATCTGATGTTATTATTATTCTAGACAACGCGTCTGCGACACTGTTATCTTTCCCTTTCACATACAATATTTTAAAATCGTATTCTTCCAACGCTAATCTAAATTTAGTTAGTTAGTGATGGATCTTTCATTGAGAATAAATATATTAATGGTCTATGGTCGGTCATAATTGTGAATGTTTTACTGTATATGTAAGGCCTAAAGTATTTCACTGCCCACACAATGGCAACTAACTCTTTCTGAATAGTTGGATAGTTCAGTTCAGCTTTATTAAGTGGTCTACTAGCATAAGCTACTGGTTTCGTGTTTTTATTGCACAATACTGCTCTAACAGCGGTACCTGAAGCGTCGGTTTGTATGACAAATTCATTATACTCAGTAAAATCTGGAAATTCTAAAACTGGTGGAGTTGTTAAAGCATGTTTTAACGTGTCGAATGCATTTTGACACTCTGCAGTCCACTTAAATGGTTCATATATTCTGGATAATTTATTTAATGGATAGCTTATTTCTACGAAATCGTTAATAAATTTTCTATAATAGTTAGAAAATGCCACGAATCTTTTTACTTCATCGGTATTAGTTGGTGTGGGATATTTTTGTAATATCTCAATTTTTGCTGGATCGGGTAAAACTCCATTTTGGGATACTAAATGGAAAAAAATAATAAAATAAAGAAAGAAAAAAAGAAATGAAAAATGAATGAAGAATGGAATAAAGAATTTCTTTTTGCAAAAAGTTACATTTTTCTGAATTCAGTTTTAAATTATTTTTTCTCTTTCTAAAACATCTACCAAATTCTTGTTATGCATATCTAAATTTCTACCAAAAACTACCAAATCATCCAAATAATATGAAACATCTGTCAAATGTTAATCCAGACATGGCTACTGACATTACTCTGTTCAAAGCACTTGGACTTGTCTTGAGTCCCATCGGTAACCTTTTCATTTGATATTGTCCAGTGTTGGTAGTAAACGCAGTATACTCTCTACTGTTTTTATCCAAAGCTACTTGGTAATAACCCTGATTTAGGTCTAAATGTGAGAAATAGACTGACCCAGAGAGAGAGTCCCAAATTCCGGTAATATTGGGTAAAGGAAATTTATCATCTACAATGCAATCATTAATTCTACGATAATCTACTACTAGCCGCCATTTTTTGTCATTCCCACTTTTCTTTGGTACCAATAACATAAACCGGACTAGTATTTGGTTTCAAAGTTGTTGATTGTTCATAAACGTTTGTAGTTGTTAATTTGTTGCCTGGTAAAAAGAACACGTCCGAATACTTAGCATATAGCTCTTGAATTGATTTTCGTTCTTCCAAGTTAAAATTATTTAATTTCAAAATGTCTAATAATAATGTATATGTATGTATGTATATAATGTGTTCTTTCTTTCTTTTTAATAAATTTTTTGCCCTCTTTAGACATTTAGATTTAAAATCGTCTGGTTGAAACATTGGTAAAGTCACATCATGCTCGTTGGTGTTTAAAATTTTTACCGGTAATCGGTTCCTATACATCCTGCAAGAAAAACATTTTCCATCAGTTGCTTGCTATGGATAACACAATCGTCATTAGAGTTATTGTTTAAAAGTAAATAATGAATTGATTCACTTCTGGCTGGAATTTGTAACACTTCATTTGAATAATCTATAGTGTCACGTAGCACTAAAGAATATTCCAATCCATACTTAGACAAGGTGATTATGTTAGTCTCGAAGTTGATATTCGATGTGTATTGACATAGAAAATCTGAACCTAAAATTCCATCTGCCTTTAATGGTATGTTATCGAAAACATGAAGCTCGACATTAAAGTCAACACATTCTTGCTCATCACGATGAGTCAGGCTAAGATTAATAAATCCTTTTGCTGGAGTCTGACCACCAATACCATTTATAATAGTCTCATCTCTAATTATAGTAATGTTATTAGGTAACGCGACTCTTTTTATTATGGATATGGATGCTCCCGTATCTACTAACCAAAAGTACTTTCTATTGCCAAAATATAAGATTAAAAGTTTCGCTTTGCGTGCCAACGCTAAAATATTATGTTTTTGATTGAAAAAACTGCATTTCCTCTGATTTCGATTAATTGTTATTGTTACTGTTGTTATCAGATTGTTCCGATAAAACACGCGACGACTATTACCACTACCATGAGTTTCGTATCTCGATCGATTCTCGTGGGGCACGTGGTAACCTCCTCGTCCTCGATTCGTGTTGAACGAACCTCGAGGCTCACCACGAGAGCGATAAAATGATCTTCCACGCGAATGACCAAAATTCCTCCTGACATTATTTGAGTGATTAAAATTATTTTAGTTCTGGTAATAATATCCTCGCTGTCCTCGTGCACGATGATTATAAGAATGTCCTCGGCGAGTGTTATTATTATGAGCATGCGACTCACCTCTACCACGACGTGAGAACTGCATGACATTTTTAGCTCCCGAAGTTGATGCCGTAGTCAACTCCTCGTCCTTCGCTGCCTGGATTGCGTCTTTCAAAGTGTTATAGTTACGTGCAGCAATAATTGTACTGAGCCGGGAATTACTCAACCCATCTGCGAACCGTTTAATTGCCAGTTTTTCGTTTAAAGGTTTTAACACAACATAATTCTGAGAATTACCATCTGCTTGCGATATTGTCAAATTGGTGAATAGTTTTTCTATTTCTGTACCATACTGGTCGATAGTGCGCCAGCCTTGTATAGTATTTTGTAACCTCGATTGTATGGCAGTAAATGACTTTTTAGGTAACAGGGTGGAACGTAACTCTTTGACAAGATCGGTTGTAGATGTGTAACTGTTGGACATTCGTAGCTTAGCATTTTCTGACAGTCTACTCTTTAAAACAAATGTTATAAGTAATTTCTTCCCCGCTTCTGATAGCATATCTGCGTACATTTCTACAGAGTCAATGATACTTCTGAGGTTATTTTCGTTACTGTTCATTACTGGAATCAAACTACATGCTGTTTTTTAATCAAATTCCATGATTATGTCGGTATTAAAAAAAAAAAAAAATGAAAAAGTGTTTATTCACAGAAATAATGTTTTACAGAATAAATTTACCTCCGCCAAACTGCAAAGCAGTTTGTTGGCAGACGTAGCTCCTTTTTTTTTCAAATATTAACATATTTTATTTTTATAATGACACTTTCACATAAAACTATTATTATTATTCCATCACTTCTTAAATTTACAGACATTTTTATTTTATTTTTAGTTATTCTCTACAGTGAGGCTTTGACAAAAAATATTAAATAGGTACTTATGAGCTCGTTTCTCTAAAATCACTTTCACTACTACTATCTTCCCTAGTTTCGGCACCTAAATGATACATTTTTATGAAACACGTTTCTATTTCACCCTTTATTAAAGTTCACCGAGCCAAAATTTCCGATTTTATACCTTCCTTGGTAGTCAATAATTGAATTAATTTTTCACTTTTATCAAATAGTTTTTCTGTCTCTGATAATTTATTTTTTATTACATTAAGAGGGGCACCAGTGTGAACATCGTGGGCGAGGGCACCAGTGTGAACATCGTGGGCGAGGGGCACCAGTGTGCACACCTGTGAGCCTTCTGTTCTAGCGCCGCGTGCAGACACAGCGCAGTACATTTAGCGAGTTAGTTATTAGTAGCGGCGGCCGCGACACACATTCTGAGTGACGCACCATAAACATCGAGTGCAGTGTCCGAGGCGCGCGCGTACATTGCGCATTCTGTTTGAGGCGCGCTGCGAGGCGCCGCGCCCGCCCGCTCATGGAAGGAGCCACATTGTGCCTCTGATTAATTCGCCTCGCCGCCATTGTTACCGTTCCACCCTCGCATCACCGTGTTTATAAATTGCCCCTCGTTGTTACATCAAATGGAACTGCGGCCTATTTATCCGCACAATATACGAGCGGCCGGGGCTCGCCGCTCATTGTGTTAATATCACCGGCTTATGATGTAACACGCCATTCATATTCACGAGTGCGTCTGTGCGCATCGCGCGCCTCCTGTGGTGAAACTTGTTAGCGATCACCACAAATGAAAGATGTGTGCGAGTGTCAGCCGCCGAACTGACCAAATAAAGCATTTTATACGAGTTAAATTGTAAGTCAGTAAGTACTTAAGTAGTAAAGAAAAAAGACAACATTGCTAGCGTTCATTAAACGTTACCGTAATGTACCTACGGTCAGTAAGGGGCCCACTGTACCTACTTTATAACACGTTACCGTAATGTATCTACGGTCAGTAAGGGGCCCACTGTACTTTATAACACGTTACCGTAATGTACCTACGGTCAGTAAGGGGCTCCACTGTACTTTATAACACGTTACCGTAATGTACCTACGGTCAGTAAGGGGCTCCACTGTACTTTATAAAACGTTACCGTAATGTGCCTACGGTCGCTAAGGGGCCCACTGTACTTTATAAAACGCGCGGGAGAAGCTTTCATTTTATTTGGCTTATAGATGTCTTCATGTAGAACACTCTTGCAACATGACAGCCACCAAATGCAGTTTTCGAGAAAATAAATAGTAGTTTCAAAAACTTAAAACATAATCTATACATTTATACAAATAAATAAAATCGAAGTGTCTGTTTGTTATGTCAAAATAACAACTTTTTACTAAATGCATAAGAAAGTATATTCGGTACTTATAACAAAAACGCAATTTTTAACATTTTTGTCTGTCTGTCTGATTGTTCCGGCTAATCTCCGAAACGGCTGGACCGGTTTTCACAGTACTTTCACTGGCAGATAGCTGAGTTACGAGAAGTAACTCCTTTTATCCTACTACTACTACTACTACGGCTGCTTTTATTTTAGAAAGATAATTAAGGTTCTGCGCAAAAAAAAATTAAAACCCATGAAATTGTGAACAAAAGGTCGGATTTGAAAAATTATTTTTGCATTGGGTAGCCCAATTCTCGAGGTTATTTATCATCACGCTACGACCCTTAGGAGCCAAGTAAAAAGAAAAAAAGTCAGAAAAACACTAAGCGAAAACGAAGTAATAGCGCGGGCGGGCGCTACAACGCGGCGGGGCGGGGGATGAGGGAGTTTTATTAAAATGTGGGTGTTGTTTAGTATATTGTGAATCTTACTACTTCCACGCGAACGAAGTCGTGGAGCACAGCTGGTTACGAAATAAAATTGTCATTTTTTGACATTTTACTACAGATAATGAACTAATTTCACTTCCTGGTCGTTCTGTGTTACGTTCAGACAAAGTTACAGCGGATTTTAATGGTTTTTAGTATAAATATAATATTGTAAGTTTTTAACTTTAATTCTGTTGGCGACGACAAGAATCATATATTTGTATAGTATTAAATTAAGCATCGATATGCAGCGACGACATCATTTGACACGAGAAGAGATGATGAGAGCCGTCGGAATGTTGCGAGCTGGTTCCAGGCAACCTACTGTGGCAGTCGCTCTTGGCTCTACACAGAGCGTCATAAGCCGCCTCTGGACACGCTATCGTATCACAGGCAGCGTGACCGAGCGACATGGAGGACGATCTCGCATCACCACTCGCAGACAGGACCGGTACTTCCAAAATACTGCTCGACGGAATCGTACCATGACCGCCATGGTGTTGGCTACGAGGCTCCACAGCTCTTCAGGCTTGCTGATAAGCGACCAAATCATTTGAAATTGTTTACGTGAAGTGGGTCTGCGTTCCCGAAGGCCGCTGAGAGTTTCACCTATAGCACCCCGCAATCGTAGGACCCGTTTACAATGGACTCGCGAACACAGAAATTGGGAGAAAGAAGACTGGCGTTGTGTTTGCTTTTCCGATGAATCTCGTTTCGGTATGAGGCCGGATACAAGACGTACTCGAGTTTGGAGGACCTCTGGACGTCAAGAACGTTTGAAATTTCCCCCCGCTATAGGAATGAACTTTCATTCATATGGAGGGGGAACAATAATGGTTTGGGCCGGTATTTGGATCGGTGGATGAACCGATCTCATTTGGATCAGGGGCAACCTCAATGCAGAGATGTATGCGAAGAGGATTGTTTCATACGTGATCATCCGTTTGCGCAGCCGGTTGGGTGATCCGTTTCGACTAGTGCACGACAATGCACGTGCGTGCATGCATGTGAGTGCGTGTTACGACTCCAGTCCGTGTGGCTAAAGCCGTAACACGCACTCTTGCCGATGCTCGCATCAACGTTCTGCCGTGGCCTGCTCAATCGCCAGACCTCAACCCAATTGAGCACGCATAGCATATGCTCCAAAGAAGAGCTCTGCCCAGTATGGATGCCGTGCATACCCCACAACAACTTTTTGACTTGTTAGAAAGCACGTGGGCGGCCATTCCTCAAAGCGATTTTGATGAACTGATATTAAGCATACCAAATTGCTGTGATTGTGTGATTCGTGTCAATGGTGCAAACACAGATTATTATTATTTTTTTAACTTTGCAATAAAAATTTTAAATATCCTCATTTTTGCAATTTTTTTTGCCATTTAATTGACGACATTAACTTAGGATAATTTCCCACAATTTGCAAGTTGCAATTTTTCTTATTTTTTACAAAATATATGGATACGTTGTTAAAACATAGGAATTAAAGTAAAAAGCCAGTCTGGAGACTAGAGTTGGTGAATATTAATTGGATCATTTTTTGTAGTTAAAAATGTAGTTGATCCCTCTAAGACACTTTTGATGTGTGTACTAACAAATTATAGACGATTCGTCTGAATTAAATGAATTTTATTTTATTTATTGTTTGGAAACCAATTTAGACCAGCTACGTGAAGCTACGTGAAGCTACGTGAAGCTACGTGAAGCTACGTGAAGCTACGTGAAGCTACGTGCAGCTACGTGAAGCTACGTGAAGCTACGTGAAGCTACGTGAAGCTACGTGAAGCTACGTGAAGCTACGTGAAGCTACGTGAAGCTACGTGAAGCTACGTGAAGCTACGTGAAGCTACGTGAAGCTACGTGAAGCTACGTGAAGCTACGTGAAGCTACGTGAAGCTACGTGCAGCTACGTGCAGCTACGTGCAGCTACGTGAAGCTACGTGAAATTATTTCTTTTTCTCAGCACCTATGGTTTTGCTGCTTTTGGTGATTTCAAAAATACACTAAAAAGGGTATATTCTACCAAAAAAATGCTACTACCTATACAAAATCGGTGGGTTCTAAAGTGCAGCGCTTTCGGTAAGGAAATCTTGTTGAATACCGTTTAATTGCCGCTAATAGGCAGCAGTTAGAACTAAGCTTTTAATCAAGCTTACTAGTGAGGTATGTTGTAATTACCCATGTAACCCCGCCACATTAACGCACACATTTGGCGTTTGATAAGAATTAAGTAGTTGTTCTGTTAGTAGAGTATAACTACACAACACAGCGAGGCGCGCGTGTGCACGCGGCGTGCGTGGACCCGCCGCCAGTGTTTAGTAGAGTATAACTACACAACACAGCGAGGCGCGCGTGTGCACGCGGCGTGCGTGGACCCGCCGCCAGTGTTTAGTAGAGTATAACTACACAACACAGCGAGGCGCGCGTGTGCACGCGGCGTGCGTGGACCCGCCGCCAGTGTTTAGTAGAGTATAACTACACAACACAGCGAGGCGCGCGTGTGCACGCGGCGTGCGTGGACCCGCCGCCAGTGTTTAGTACAGTATAACTACACAACACAGCGAGGCGCGCGTGTGCACGCGGCGTGCGTGGACCCGCCGCCAGTGTTTAGTACAGTATAACTACACAACACAGCGAGGCGCGCGTGTGCACGCGGCGTGCGTGGACCCGCCGCCAGTGTTTAGTAGAGTATAACTACACAACACAGCGAGGCGCGCGTGTGCACGCGGCGTGCGTGGACCCGCCGCCAGTGTTTAGTACAGTATAACTACACAACACAGCGAGGCGCGCGTGTGCACGCGGCGTGCGTGGACCCGCCGCCAGTGTTTAGTACAGTATAACTACACAACACAGCGAGGCGCGCGTGTGCACGCGGCGTGCGTGGACCCGCCGCCAGTGTTTAGTACAGTATAACTACACAACACAGCGAGGCGCGCGTGTGCACGCGGCGTGCGTGGACCCGCCGCCAGTGTTTAGTACAGTATAACTACACAACACAGCGAGGCGCGCGTGTGCACGCGGCGTGCGTGGACCCGCCGCCAGTGTTTAGTACAGTATAACTACACAACACAGCGAGGCGCGCGTGTGCACGCGGCGTGCGTGAACCCGCCGCCAGTGTTTAGTACAGTATAACTACACAACACAGCGAGGCGCGCGTGTGCACGCGGCGTGCGTGGACCCGCCGCCAGTGTTTAGTACAGTATAACTACACAACACAGCGAGGCGCGCGTGTGCACGCGGCGTGCGTGGACCCGCCGCCAGTGTTTAGTGCAGTATAACTACACAACACAGCGAGGCGCGCGTGTGCACGCGGCGTGCGTGGACCCGCCGCCAGTGTTTAGTACAGTATAACTACACAACACAGCGAGGCACGCGTGTGCACGCGGCGTGCGTGGACCCGCCGCCAGTGTTTAGTACAGTATAACTACACAACACAGCGAGGCGCGCGTGTGCACGCGGCGTGCGTGGACCCGCCGCCAGTGTTTAGTACAGTATAACTACACAACACAGCGAGGCGCGCGTGTGCACGCGGCGTGCGTGGACCCGCCGCCAGTGTTTAGTACAGTATAACTACACAACACAGCGAGGCGCGCGTGTGCACGCGGCGTGCGTGGACCCGCCGCCAGTGTTTAGTACAGTATAACTACACAACACAGCGAGGCGCGCGTGTGCACGCGGCGTGCGTGGACCCGCCGCCAGTGTTTAGTAGAGTATAACTACACAACACAGCGAGGCGCGCGTGTGCACGCGGCGTGCGTGGACCCGCCGCCAGTGTTTAGTAGAGTATAACTACACAACACAGCGAGGCGCGCGTGTGCACGCGGCGTGCGTGGACCCGCCGCCAGTGTTTAGTAGAGTATAACTACACAACACAGCGAGGCGCGCGTGTGCACGCGGCGTGCGTGGACCCGCCGCCAGTGTTTAGTAGAGTATAACTACACAACACAGCGAGGCGCGCGTGTGCACGCGGCGTGCGTGGACCCGCCGCCAGTGTTTAGTAGAGTATAACTACACAACACAGCGAGGCGAGCGTGTGCACGCGGCGTGCGTGGACCCGCCGCCAGTGTTTAGTACAGTATAACTACACAACACAGCGAGGCGCGCGTGTGCACGCGGCGTGCGTGGACCCGCCGCCAGTGTTTAGTACAGTATAACTACACAACACAGCGAGGCGCGCGTGTGCACGCGGCGTGCGTGGACCCGCCGCCAGTGTTTAGTACAGTATAACTACACAACACAGCGAGGCGCGCGTGTGCACGCGGCGTGCGCGGACCCGCCGCCAGTGTTTAGTAGAGTATAACTACACAACACAGCGAGGCGCGCGTGTGCACGCGGCGTGCGTGGACCCGCCGCCAGTGTTTAGTAGAGTATAACTACACAACACAGCGAGGCGCGCGTGTGCACGCGGCGTGCGTGGACCCGCCGCCAGTGTTTAGTAGAGTATAACTACACAACACAGTGAGGTGCGCGTGTGCACGCGGCGTGCGTGGACCCGCCGCCAGTGTTTAGTAGAGTATAACTACACAACACAGTGAGGTGCGCGTGTGCACGCGGCGTGCGTGGACCCGCCGCCAGTGTTTAGTAGAGTATAACTACACAACACAGTGAGGTGCGCGTGTGCACGCGGCGTGCGTGGACCCGCCGCCAGTGTTTAGTAGAGTATAACTACACAACACAGCGAGGCGCGCGTGTGCACGCGGCGTGCGTGGACCCGCCGCCAGTGTTTAGTAGAGTATCTAATCTCGAGAACGAAACACAAAAGCATAATTATGATAGCACTTCACTTACAGGTAAGTTCGTTTAATCATTAAATAAACGTTATAGTCCGATGTGAGGCTGTCCGCGGGCCAGTCGGCCGCGCGACACCCGCCGGCCCCGGCACCCGCTCAGCTCATCCGCGGCGCCTTATCAGTTAGACAAACGACTTCACCGCTGTCTCACTATATTACAGTCCGATGTGAGGCTGTCCGCGGGCCAGTCGGCCGCGCGACACCCGCCGGCCCCGGCACCCGCTCAGCTCATCCGCGGCGCCTTATCAGTTAGACAAACGACTTCACCGCCGTCTCACTATATTCTGCTCGCCGTGCATTTCTTTACAATAATTTACGTTGACAAATGTGACGGACGTCGGCGAGCGCGGGGGGCGGGGGGTGAGTCGTCGGGGCGGGAGGGGGGAGGAGGCCACAATTTATCCAGCCGCTATTCATTTCTCACCGCGGATAAGGCGCGGGCCACTAAAATCGCATTAATCTTTATTGAGGGGATGTATCACAGATCCAATGTAACCAATAAAAGCTTTCAATATTGCACCACTGTATGTACCCACTGTGTATGACACGGCAGTATGACACGGCAGTATGACACGGCGGTATGACACGGCGGTATGACACGGCGGTATGACACGGCAGTATGACACGGCAGTATGACACGGCGGTATGACACGGCAGTATGACACGGCAGTATGACACGGCGGTATGACACGGCGGTATGACACGGCGGTATGACACGGCAGTATGACACGGCAGTATGACACGGCGGTATGACACGGCGGTATGACACGGCGGTATGACACGGCAGTATGACACGGCAGTATGACACGGCGGTATGACACGGCAGTATGACACGGCAGTATGACACGGCAGTATGACACGGCAGTATGACACGGCAGTATGACACGGCAGTATGACACGGCAGTATGACACGGCGGTATGACACGGCAGTATGACACGGCAGTATGACACGGCAGTATGACACGGCAGTATGACACGGCGGTATGACACGGCAGTATGACACGGCAGTATGACACGGCAGTATGACACGGCAGTATGACACGGCAGTATGACACGGCAGTATGACACGGCAGTATGACACGGCGGTATGACACGGCAGTATGACACGGCAGTATGACACGGCAGTATGACACGGCAGTATGACACGGCAGTATGACACGGCAGTATGACACGGCAGTATGACACGGCAGTATGACACGGCAGTATGACACGGCGGTATGACACGGCAGTATGACACGGCAGTATGACACGGCAGTATGACACGGCAGTATGACACGGCAGTATGACACGGCAGTATGACACGGCAGTATGACACGGCGGTATGACACGGCAGTATGACACGGCAGTATGACACGGCAGTATGACACGGCAGTATGACACGGCAGTATGACACGGCAGTATGACACGGCAGTATGACACGGCAGTATGACACGGCAGTATGACACGGCGGTATGACACGGCGGTATGACACGGCGGTAAATAATAATAATAATAATAAGTAAGTAAGTAGTATTAATTATAAGTATTATTATAACCTATAAGTATTTGGGTATGTCGGAAGCGTTGGGCATTAATGCTGCTGACATGAAGCAATCGTTGAAGGAGCGCTTCTTTGGCCGCCTGAAGAAAGTATTTAATAGTCTTCTATCAGGCGGAAACAAGGTGCGCGCCTTCAACGGTTGGGTCATGCCGGTTTTGATGTACTCTTTCGGCATACTCAAATGGACTCAGACCGAACTAGACGCCCTGGATAGGAGGGTCCGTACGCTGCTGACTGCATATCGAATGCATCACCCACGATCATCGGTAATGAGACTGTATATCCCGCGAAAGTGTGGAGGTCGAGGCTTTTTAAATGTTAAGACCCTCCACAATCGCGAGATATGCAGTCTCAGGGAATATTTCCTTGAAGCCGACGTGGGGATGCATCGAGATGTGGTTGCAGTGGACAAGGGCCTCACCCCGCTCTCCTTGGCTAAAGAGAACTGGCGCAAGCCTGTAGTGCTTGACACTAACGATCGCCTGGAGGTATGGCAGAGTAAGGAGCTTCACGGACGCTTTTTCCGGGCCCTACATGAACCCGATGTAGATTTCCTAGCGTCCGTAGCCTGGCTGCGTTTTGGTGACCTCTTTGGGGAAACCGAAGGTTTTGTCTGTGCAATTATGGACGAAGTTATCATGACAAACAATTACCGGAGATTTATTGTGAAGGACGGCACGGTTGACATCTGTCGGTCATGCCACCGTCCGGGAGAATCAATCCGACACATCATCTCCGGGTGTTCTCGTCTAGCTAACGAAGAGTACTTGCATAGACACAACCTTGTAGCCAGGATTATCCATCAGCAACTTGCTCTGAAATACAGTCTTGTGGAATCGGAAGTGCCGTACTACAGGTATGTGCCCGACCCAGTTCTCGAAAATAAATAATAAATAAATAAATAAAATTTTTTATTCAAAAATTTACAAAATACGTAATAAATACAAAGTCCCAGATTATATAATAAACATCTTACATTTCATGTGCCTGAACTAGGAAATCCTGTGTTTCAGGCGAAAAGAGCTGACATTGTTTAAAATAAATCAATCATAAAAACAATAAAACTGTCTAGTAGGAGGTAACACTATAACAAACAATACTTTTAAAGAAACTACGATAAACTAAATACTAACTACCTTAATACTACTTACTTTAGTACGACTAACAATTTCTCTGTATCTTCGTACGACATCTGTTGAAGGGCATTCTTATTTTTTTTTACAATTATTATAGCTCAGGGAATAGATGTCTGCGATTGAATTTAGTCTATTATAGAGGAGCGGACCCAGGAAGAAGTAAAATTTTGACGTAAAAGCATGCTTAGTTCTTATTTTTTGAGCGCAAACTATATCTTTTCGTCTTTTGTTAGTTAATTCAGTGCTGTAGGGAAGGGCGGCGTGTTGCTTTAGTACGATGTGCATTATGAATAACTGGCGAACTGTTAACACTTCACAGTGTTTATACAAGAGGTTAGTAGGAAAAAGAAAAGGGTGAAAAGAAGACACCTTGAGAATCGCTCTCTGAGCTCTCTCAATGGTTAACAACAATGTTTTACCTGCACCACCCCAAGAGGTAATACAGTAAGTTAAAATCGATTGGCAAAGAGCAAAGTAAACTCGCTTTATTATTAATGGGTCTGCAATATAACGCAGCTTTTTAAAGAGAAATATTAACTTACGTATTCTATTATTTACAACTTCTATGTGTTGTTTGAACGATAGAGTTTCGTCTATTATAACACCCAGGTATCTAATGTTATTTAATCTTCTTATGTTAGTACACATACACCGATTTTCAGAGGGGATTGTGCAGTAATGGGCATGCAATGATGAACTAGTTTGATTTGGAGTTTGTTTCCGCATAGAAAACTTAATATAATTGGTTTTATCCGCATTTAGTGTTAGTGAATTCTGCTGAAGCCACTCAATAACATTATTAAAACCGTGTTGCGCAAGGTTGTAAACTTCTAATTCCGAATCAGCGGAAAAAAGGAGGGCAGTGTCATCAGCGTATGATACGACTATGCCCTGTTTTAACTGGAGATTACAGAGGTCGTTAATGTAAATTATAAACAACGTAGGACCCAAAATACTTCCTTGTGGAATTCCAAATGACGTGTTTTTCTTATCATCGCTGAGGACATTATCAATCTTTACGCATTGGCTACGGTTTTCTAGGTAGCTCTTGAACAGTTTCAGCTGAACACCTCTAACACCAATGGATTCCAGCTTGCTCAAAAGGATAGAAATAGAAACTGTGTCAAAAGCTTTAGCGAGGTCCAGGAAGATTCCCACTGTGTGGTTACCTTTATCTAGTTCTTGTGCTAAATAGTCAGTCAGTTCATGTACAGCATCGGATGTAGATAGTTTGGGTCTAAAACCAAATTGCCGCTCAGACAAAATCGATTTATCATCTAAATATTTGTATAACCGTGTGTTTATAATTTTTTCTAGTATCTTTGACATAGCAGGTAGTAAAGAAATTGGTCTGCAATTAGTCACCTGATCTTTATTGCCCGATTTATATACTGGGATGAAACAGCTTTTTTGAGACATTCAGGAAAATAACCAATGGATAAGCATGTACGAAAAATATAAGTCAGTGGTGGTACAAAAATGTCACTAAATTGCATAATAATTTTATTCGGTATGTTATCCCATCCAACTGCACAGTCATCCTTCAAACTCATGATTATCCTTTCAACCTCCGCCTCGTCAGTATCTAACAGCGCAAAGGATGTTAGTGAAGTATTACACGCTACAGAAGTGTTTGATAGGTGCTCTGATCGACCCCGAACCTTTTCAGCTAGACACTTACCTACATTAACGAAGAAATTATTTGCCATGTTAGCAGAAACCAGCGGTGACGAATGTGCTTGTAATAAACCTGAAGATGACTCATTTTGTTTAGACGAGTATGTCACATTTTTGACATGCTTCCAGATCTTTTTATTGCTAGTTCCAGCCTTTTCAAATGCCATTTTATCATAGTTATTTTTAACTTTTTTTAATAGATCATTGCAAAAATTCCGATAACTTTTATATGTAATTTGCAAAATTGAATTTCCTGGATTGCGTTTAGATTTCATGTGCAATTTATCCCTATGTCGCATACAGCGAATGAGACCTGCCGTAATCCAAGGTTTAATATTGTAATTTTTGTTACTTAGCCGATATTTAACAGTGTTTTTCTGAATTGCTTGTTGTACGGATTCTATTACATATAACATACAAAACTGTGGGAAAATGGACATATCACATTGTACTGGGATCGATCCATCATCACTGACAGGACTATTGTTGCCAATAAGCCTGATATAGTGGTGGTGGATCGAATAGAGCGGCGCGCAATGATTATTGACATAGCTGTCCCGCATGAAGGGAACCTCGTGAAAGCCAAGAAAGATAAACAAATCAAGTATCTTGACTTGGCCCGCGAGGTTGTCGACATGTGGGATGTGGACTCAGCGATCATTGTGCCGATAGTCGTATCAGCCAATGGCTTAATTGCCAAGAGCCTCGACCAACACCTAAGGAGGCTCTCGTTGGGCAGCTGGATTAAGGGCTTGATTCAGAAAGCGGTACTTCTGGACACGGCTCGCATTGTTAGGAGGTTCCTCTCTCTGGAGCCCTGACCGCCGGTAGCTTGGACCCTGTTCCCGATACCGGTGGGCTACTATTTTTTATATTTTTAAATGTTTTTATACTTTTTATATGCTAATATTTAAAAATATAATTTATATGTATTTAATTAAATAAAGGAAATAATAATAATAATAAATCTTTATTTTGTACATTTTACACACACAGTTATGGTATATAATGCCATGAGCAGATACATTAGTTGTACAAACACTGATCCATTGAAATAAAATTAACATTTGACTCCTAAACTAAGTATAATAAATACTTGTATCTCAGGAGCCAGTTCCTCCTTGGAGATGATCAAAAATAGGATGTTAGGTACAATTAAGATAGCCTTTGTATATAGACGTGTAACAGTATTGGGGAATAGTTATGCGATGATTGTGAGTAATGATTCGGTATAATCATAAGACAGTTTCTGCAACCATTTAGATAACTTGGTTTTTAGTGTATATTTGTTTAATGTATAAATATTGATCAGGTGGTGAATCTTATTATAAATGCGAGCGCTTAAGATAACGAATTTCCGACCTGCGAAAGCGGTCCGGCAATGTAGGGAGTCACTGACCGGAAAACCGCGACGTCTAAGAAGTATGCTTGAGTCCAGTGGAAGCATGGAATGACGGCGTAGGACTACACGCAAAATGAACAGTTGACGCACGGTGAGGACTTGGGATTCTGAGTACAGCTGTGAAGTTGGGTAATCTCTACGCTTAAAATGCATAACCTTAAGGATCGCCCTTTGTGCACGCTCTGCTTGAAGCAGAAGGCTTTTATGGGTGCCTCCCCATACAGGAATGCAGTACGTGAGGATCGATGCACATAAGCTTTGGTAAACTAAGGACAAGGTTGCAGGATCAGCAGCGTGTCTCAATTCCTTGAACAGATAAATAAGCTTCCTTGTCCTCGAGCATAAAGCCTCAATGTGTGGACGCCAGGAAAGATTTGCATCGATATACACCCCCAGGTATTTGATACTTGGGACTAAAGAGAGTGTCAGACAGCAACAAGAGGCATCGTGATCTGAGCAAGAGTGGGCCTTTACTGCGCTGGTGTAGGGGCAGAGCTGGGCAGCGAAAAGCGTATTAGCTTGGTTTTGTCGATGTTAAGAGTCAGCAAGTTAGCTGAGAGCCATTCAGTCACAAGGCCAAGCGAGTGTTCAGTTCTATCCTTAGCTTTATTCCAGTCAGTATCATAAACAACAAGTGCAGTGTCGTCTGCATAGGTGAATATTTCACAGTTGGGGATGGACATTTTGCACAAGTCGTTTATGTATATTAGGAATAAGGTTGGACCCAATATACTTCCCTGCGGAACACCGAAACTAACACACTTATCTTCACTGATAAGAGAATTAATTTTCACGCATTGGGTTCTTTCAGTTAAATAATCAGTGAAAATTTTCAACGAAAGCCCGCGGATCCCCAAGCTCTCTAACTTCGAAAGCAGCATAGGAACTGAAACAGAATCGAATGCCTTGCATAAATCAAGGAAAACACCGTAGCACTTCAGTTTGTTGTCCATTTTAGTGACAACGCTATTAGAAAGGCCAAGGACAGCGTCTTCAGTCGAGATTCCCTGTCGAAAACCATATTGATTTTTGGCAATAATGTTGTATTTGGAAAGATATCCCACCAGAGCATTGTTCAATATTTTTTCAAGGATTTTAGACAGGGAGCCCAGAACCGAGATGGGTCGATAATTAGAAACATTGCTTCTGTCTCCACTCTTGAAGATTGGGTAGACCACTGCTTTCTTGAAAATTGTAGGAAATGTACCGGTTTCGATTGCACGATTGCAGATGTGGGTTATGGGTGGAGTAAGAGTAGCAATGGATTGCTTCAAGATTTTTACTGGGATGTTGTCATGTCCAGTAGCGCAATCTGAGCGTAGATTGCGTAAAATTCCGTAAACTTGAGATTTGTCAATTGGAATGATTACCAGTGAATTGGACGGAGATGTGTGAGTTAAGGAGGCGGAATTAGAATGCGGAACGATTTTAGAGGCTAATTTCTCGCCCACACTGGCAAAGTAGTTATTGATTTCATTGATCGAGGTTTTAGCATCAGATGCGCCCCGGATAAGTTCGTCGGGTGGCTGATGCTGGACAGTACAGTTGGTAATGGCTTTAACGGCCTTCCATGTACCTTTGATATTATTTTTAGCCCTTAGTAATTCATTTCTGTCATGTGCTCGTTTTAGTTTTTTTAATATCTTATCCAGAAAGTTGCGGTATCGAGAGTACGTACTTTTTAGGATCAGGTTATCTGGAGACAATTTCGATTTTCGGTGTAGCATATCCCGGTTTTGTATGCAACGAACAAGACCCGTTCTCATCCATGGTTTGAGCATTCTCGTTCTATTGGATACTCTTATGGTTGAAGTGTGGTTTGAGCAACTTTTCTGAATCAATTCAATGAGTAGGTCAGCAGCAAGGTTTGGGTCACATTCATTCAGTACGGGACGGAAATCGGTGTGGTCTAATTCGTTACGGATGGCTAAATAGTTGTAACGAAGAACAGTTGAATTTAGTGCCTTCACGGAGGTCCCATGGGTTTTCAAACTAATGACGATAGGAAGATGGTCTGTTATGTGAGTGTCAAGTATAATTACGCTAGCCGAAGTAGTCGCTTTTAACATAATGTGATCGAGACCATTTTCAGATCTAGTGGGAAGTGTATGAGCCGGTAGAAGTCCAATAGACGCACAAAAGGTCAAGTAGGCATCTGAGTGGCGGTCACGATTATTAGGTTTTATATCGACGTTTATATCACCCACTAGTATCATATATTTAAATCGTTTTAACGTTCCAGCTAAACTATCGAGACTATTATAAAATAACTCTAGGTCTAAGAATGATAGGGAGCGATAGACACATATAATAGCTGTATTGCCGGTACAACATACTAAGCAGTTGGCATCGCGGAAAAGAGGTTCAGTAATAGTACATTGCAGGACATTTTTAGTATAAATCACTACACCGTCATTTTGTGAAGAGTTATTTTGGGTAGCATGGCTCGAGTACCCTTGAAGAATGGGCAGGGGTCCTGTCACTTTTAGCCAGCACTCTTTGCAAACAATAACATCGAAATCTACATGGTTAACATAGTAATAAATTGATGAAAATTTTTGATAATGCTTCTGATATTTATGTGGATTAATTTAAGATTTAAATGAGGATATCTAACATATTTCGAGCACAGCTCTGGTGGGCATTGGTATGCGCGCGCTATAGAAATGTTATCAATGTCGTTATTAATGTTATTTATATTAGCCATTTATTATAGATATATTTTATGCACCAATAGATACATCACATATCGCACAAAAGTAACATTAGAGTAGCGCGCACACGAGATGAACTTAAAGTTAGCGCTTTTAGTATGGGAGGTATTGTTGTCTGTTATAGCTGAGAGCAAAACGTAAACATTATACCTTCGCGAGAAACCAAAAACAAAATAGCTCTGAACTTGCGCTCTAAGGTTGCAGAAATACATCGCATAGCATTGATAAAAGAGTGGATGTTTGAAGAATGAATTAACTGTTACAAAAAATGAATTAAGATATATGTGTAATGCAATAGTTTTAAAAATGTAGACTGTAGTTATAAAAAGTATATGCCGGGGGTGATCCCGGGACTTAACATGCAAATTAATAAAGAAAGTAAAATATATAATACAAAAATAAAGTCAAATTGTGCTATTAAAAACGGATAAGCAACGTTCGGATCTAATTTGAGTTGGTTTATCTTCAGGATTTTTTCGCATGAAGATCTTTCCATTCCAACTCCAGCATGACAGTTTGTTAGTCTTCGCAAATTGGCGACATTCATAAAAGAGCTTTTTCATAGTAGCTGACAAATGTTCCGAGGCGTAGATGGGTTTCTTTTCGCCAGGTAGTCCAATTGTGTGCGTATTCAACTTGTCCATGGTGGTACGTTCTTTGTTAAAACGTCGAACATTTGATAAAAACTCGTGTTTACGGGACACAGATGTAAACTCTGCGACGATTGAACGAGATGATCCAGGTTTACCTGGAAGGCGGTGAATATCTCGCAAGTGTGACTCTAATATCTCCAGATCTACAGCCTTCCCGACTCCAGAAACAATCGATACCAGATCTTCCAACTTTTCATTGTCCTTGGTTGGAACATTGCGCAATTCAATAGTCGCAGATCTAGTATGGAGCTGCAAGTCCTGGATTTGCTTTTCCATACGCTCAACTGAATCATTATCCTCAGCCTTCCTCTCCTCCAAATTGACTACTCTTTTCAATAACTCCTCTTAACTGTTGTTGATGAAAGTCATGCCTTTATCCAATTCGATGGAAGTTTTCCGTATTTCTTCACATTGCACTTTTAGCTCAGATACGTCCTTTGAAAGAGATGAAAGCATAGCCTTCTGTTCGGTTTTCCAAGAAGTCAGCCTATTATCGTGGTCAGCCTTCCAAGAGTTCAACATTTCCAGGAGTTCATGCTTTAAATCTATGCAAGCGCACGGCACCGACTGGATGTTAACCGGTTTGTTAGGTGAATCATTAAGTTCATGCTTTAAATCTATGCAAGTGCACGGCACCGACTGGATGTTAACCGGTTTGTTAGGTGAATCATGAAGTTCATGCTTTAAATCTATGCAAGCGCACGGCACCGACTGGATGTTAACCGGTTTGTTAGGTGAATCATTAAGTTCATGCTTTAAATCTATGCAAGCGCACGGCACCGACTGGATGTTAACCGGTTTGTTAGGTGAATCATGAAGTTCATGCTTTAAATCTATGCAAGCGCACGGCACCGACTGGATGTTAACCGGTTTGTTAGGTGAATCATGAAGTTCATGCTTTAAATCTATGCAAGCGCACGGCACCGACTGGATGTTAACCGGTTTGTTAGGTGAATCATTAAGTTCATGCTTTAAATCTATGCAAGCGCACGGCACCGACTGGATGTTAACCGGTTTGTCAGGTGAATCATGAAGTTTCTCAGGTGAATTAATAAGACGGCGTTTATTACTGCGGACAGTGATATTGACATCCTCAGTTTTTTTGGCATTCGACTGGTGACTAGAAGCAACCGGGGACTGACCATTTTTCGCCTTTGCGGGTGATTTGGGTGGGGTTCGTTGCATGCTTGACGGTTCAATGATTGACGAAAGCACAGCAACAGCAAAAATGTGAAGCAGATTAGCGAGCACTGTTATAGTGTTATACAAGCAGCATTCCTTTACGGCGCGTAGCACTAATAACTGGTCGTAGCGCTTATAGCAGTCTTGCTTGCGCGTAGGCGCGACGCGTAGCGAGTCGTAGCAACGGTGACGTCACGTGGGCCTCGCTTACTACGCTGTGGACGTTAATTTCGCGTTGTGATGACTAATCTTGCTGGTCCGGTGGTAGGAGCGCGCGACTGCCAATTCCGACACCGCGGGTTCGAGACCGCCCCGGGTCAGGACAAATCAGGCGTCGTTCAACTGAGACGTAACACTGGGAATCTATTTGTTTCACTCTAGGACCGCCTATTAGGAGGTTCCAATTGTATAAAATACTTAAGGAGCAATGAGGAATCGAAATTTGACGAGTTAACCAATCACTAATTGGCACAGAAATGACACAATTTACGAGCGACAAGGGTCTACTGTACACGTCTGTACGGGCCGCAGCGCGCGGAGGAAGCAAATTCACGGCAGTATGACACGGCGGTATGACACGGCGGTATGACACGGCGGTATGACACGGCGGTATGACACGGCGGTATGACACGGCGGTATGACACGGCGGTATGACACGGCGGTATGACACGGCGGTATGACATGGCGGTATGACACGGCGGTATGACACGGCGGTATGACACAGCAGTATGACACAGCAGTATGCAGTATGACACGGCTAGTAGTCGCTCGCTTTGTGGCCCTTCGCCGCGTACAGTCGCTCGCGCTGAGTCAACGATTTGCTGAAAATCTAAAAGGCGAAATAAACGGATCGCATGTCAGCCGGAAGCGGACCGTGAGCGGGTGCGAGCATGTCCCACACGACACGTGCCGGCTGCCTGTGTGCTGAAATAACCGCGCGGACGGTATAGAGCCGGGCGGGTTATTACGTGTTTAGATGATAAACTTTAGGACTTTTCACTATTGTGTATTCATAAAATAATCTATTACATATTAAGTCACAGCATCAGTCCGGGCCGGGAGGCCGACTGTCTACCTATACATCTACATCAGTCCGGGCCGGGAGGCCGACTGTCTACCTATACATCTACATCAGTCCGGGCCGGGAGGCCGACTGTCTACCTATATATCTACATCAGTCCGGGCCGGGAGGCCGACTGTCTACCTATATATCTACATCAGTCCGGGCCGGGAGGCCGACTGTCTACCTATATATCTACATCAGTCCGGGCCGGGAGGCCGACTGTCTACCTATATATCTACATCAGTCCGGGCCGGGAGGCCGACTGTCTACCTATATATCTACATCAGTCCGGGCCGGGAGGCCGACTGTCTACCTATATATCTACATCAGTCCGGGCCGGGAGGCCGACTGTCTACCTATATATCTACATCAGTCCGGGCCGGGAGGCCGACTGTCTACCTATACATCTACATCAGTCCGGGCCGGGAGGCCGACTGTCTACCTATATATCTACATCAGTCCGGGCCGGGAGGCCGACTGTCTACCTATATATCTACATCAGTCCGGGCCGGAAGGCCGACTGTCTACCTATATATCTACATCAGTCCGGGCCGGGAGGCCGACTGTCTACCTATATATCTACATCAGTCCGGGCCGGGAGGCCGACTGTCTACCTATATATCTACATCAGTCCGGGCCGGGAGGCCGACTGTCTACCTATATATCTACATCAGTCCGGGCCGGGAGGCCGACTGTCTACCTATATATCTACATCAGTCCGGGCCGGGAGGCCGACTGTCTACCTATATATCTACATCAGTCCGGGCCGGGAGGCCGACTGTCTACCTATATATCTACATCAGTCCGGGCCGGGAGGCCGACTGTCTACCTATATATCTACATCAGTCCGGGCCGGGAGGCCGACTGTCTACCTATATATCTACATCAGTCCGGGCCGGGAGGCCGACTGTCTACCTATATATCTACATCAGTCCGGGCCGGGAGGCCGACTGTCTACCTATATATCTACATCAGTCCGGGCCGGGAGGCCGACTGTCTACCTATATATCTACATCAGTCCGGGCCGGGAGGCCGACTGTCTACCTATATATCTACATCAGTCCGGGCCGGGAGGCCGACTGTCTACCTATATATCTACATCAGTCCGGGCCGGGAGGCCGACTGTCTACCTATATATCTACATCAGTCCGGGCCGGGAGGCCGACTGTCTACCTATATATCTACATCAGTCCGGGCCGGGAGGCCGACTGTCTACCTATATATCTACATCAGTCCGGGCCGGGAGGCCGACTGTCTACCTATATATCTACATCAGTCCGGGCCGGGAGGCCGACTGTCTACCTATATATCTACATCAGTCCGGGCCGGGAGGCCGACTGTCTACCTATATATCTACATCAGTCCGGGCCGGGAGGCCGACTGTCTACCTATATATCTACATCAGTCCGGGCCGGGAGGCCGACTGTCTACCTATACATCTACATCAGTCCGGGCCGGGAGGCCGACTGTCTACCTATATATCTACATCAGTCCGGGCCGGGAGGCCGACTGTCTACCTATATATCTACATCAGTCCGGGCCGGAAGGCCGACTGTCTACCTATATATCTACATCAGTCCGGGCCGGGAGGCCGACTGTCTACCTATATATCTACATCAGTCCGGGCCGGGAGGCCGACTGTCTACCTATATATCTACATCAGTCCGGGCCGGGAGGCCGACTGTCTACCTATATATCTACATCAGTCCGGGCCGGGAGGCCGACTGTCTACCTATATATCTACATCAGTCCGGGCCGGGAGGCCGACTGTCTACCTATATATCTACATCAGTCCGGGCCGGGAGGCCGACTGTCTACCTATATATCTACATCAGTCCGGGCCGGGAGGCCGACTGTCTACCTATATATCTACATCAGTCCGGGCCGGGAGGCCGACTGTCTACCTATATATCTACATCAGTCCGGGCCGGAAGGCCGACTGTCTACCTATATATCTACATCAGTCCGGGCCGGGAGGCCGACTGTCTACCTATATATCTACATCAGTCCGGGCCGGGAGGCCGACTGTCTACCTATATATCTACATCAGTCCGGGCCGGGAGGCCGACTGTGTACCTATACATCTACATCAGTCCGGGCCGGGAGGCCGACTGTCTACCTATATATCTACATCAGTCCGGGCCGGGAGGCCGACTGTCTACCTATACATCTACATCAGTCCGGGCCGGGAGGCCGACTGTCTACCTATACATCTACATCAGTCCGGGCCGGGAGGCCGACTGTCTACCTATATATCTACATCAGTCCGGGCCGGGAGGCCGACTGTCTACCTATATATCTACATCAGTCCGGGCCGGGAGGCCGACTGTCTACCTATATATCTACATCAGTCCGGGCCGGGAGGCCGATTGTCTACCTATATATCTACATCAGTCCGGGCCGGGAGGCCGACTGTCTACCTATATATCTACATCAGTCCGGGCCGGAAGGCCGACTGTCTACCTATATATCTACATCAGTCCGGGCCGGGAGGCCGACTGTCTACCTATACATCTACATCAGTCCGGGCCGGGAGGCCGACTGTCTACCTATATATCTACATCAGTCCGGGCCGGGAGGCCGACTGTCTACCTATATATCTACATCAGTCCGGGCCGGGAGGCCGACTGTCTACCTATACATCTACATCAGTCCGGGCCGGGAGGCCGACTGTCTACCTATATATCTACATCAGTCCGGGCCGGGAGGCCGACTGTCTACCTATATATCTACATCAGTCCGGGCCGGGAGGCCGACTGTCTACCTATACATCTACATCAGTCCGGGCCGGGAGGCCGACTGTCTACCTATATATCTACATCAGTCCGGGCCGGGAGGCCGACTGTCTACCTATACATCTACATCAGTCCGGGCCGGGAGGCCGACTGTCTACCTATACATCTACATCAGTCCGGGCCGGGAGGCCGACTGTCTACCTATATATCTACATCAGTCCGGGCCGGGAGGCCGACTGTCTACCTATATATCTACATCAGTCCGGGCCGGGAGGCCGACTGTCTACCTATACATCTACATCAGTCCGGGCCGGGAGGCCGACTGTCTACCTATATATCTACATCAGTCCGGGCCGGGAGGCCGACTGTCTACCTATACATCTACATCAGTCCGGGCCGGGAGGCCGACTGTCTACCTATACATCTACATCAGTCCGGGCCGGGAGGCCGACTGTCTACCTATATATCTACATCAGTCCGGGCCGGGAGGCCGACTGTCTACCTATATATCTACATCAGTCCGGGCCGGGAGGCCGACTGTCTACCTATATATCTACTACCAATCCGGGCCGGGAGGCCGACTGTCTACCTATACATCTACATCAGTCCGGGCCGGGAGGCCGACTGTCTACCTATATATCTACATCAGTCCGGGCCGGGAGGCCGACTGTCTACCTATACATCTACATCAGTCCGGGCCGGGAGGCCGACTGTCTACCTATATATCTACATCAGTCCGGGCCGGGAGGCCGACTGTCTACCTATACATCTACATCAGTCCGGGCCGGGAGGCCGACTGTCTACCTATATTGTTTTTTTTTATCTTCCAACTTTGAAATCAATACTTGTCTTCAGAAACTAATAACCCGCCGCCGCCGCCGCCACCGCTGATGTAATAATAAACTTGTGGAGGTTGCATGCTAATGGCACGCATGCTAATAGCACTCATGCTAATGGCACGCATGCTAATAGCACGCATGCTAATGGCACGCATGCTAATGGCACGCATGCTAATGGCACGCATGCTAATAGCACGCATGCTAATGGCACGCATGCTAATGGCACGCATGCTAATGGCACGCATGCTAATGGCACGCATGCAAATAGCACGTATGCTAATAGCACGCATGCTAATGGCACGCATGCTAATGGCACGCATGCTAATGGCACGCATGCTAATGGCACGCATGCTAATGGCACGCCTGGCTAAAGCCTCTCCAGTACCTGCAGCCAACTTGTGTAGGGAACCAAAGTTATAATGTTGTAACGAAAGTCTGACTTGGCGTCTTCCCGCTCGACTGTTGATGTTGTTCAAATGGGTTCACTAGCGAACGATAGGCAAACAGTCAAGTGGGGTTTTTAATCATCATATAGAGTTTTCCTCGTGCTTTAGGTGACCCTCGTCTCCGCGGGACTGAACCGATGCGGAGCTACTAGCTCACCTGTACGAAGCACCTCATGACAGTCACAAGCTGCGACGTGCGAAGTCGTTCGTGACAAAGTGAGGAATGAATCGCTGACCTTCAGGAGCCACCACTGAGCTATAGCTCGCTATGTTTGTCATTTATCAGTTGTGAGAGAAAAACAGGCAGAAGTGCGTGAATGCGGGTACCCGACGCGACCGCAGCCAGCACGGCGTCGGGCGGGTCAGCTCGGCGACCCGCACAGCCCGCACCCGCGGATTACTCAAACTAGAGTGAAATCAGTAAGTAAACGGCTGTCTCTGTATATGGGTGTGTGTTGTGTGGTGCGTGGCGTGTGGCGGCAGCGTGTGGCGCGTGGCGTGTGGCGCGTGGCGTGTGGCGGCGGCGTGTGGCGGCGGCGTGTGTCTGTCTACCTATACATCTACATCAGTCCGGGCCGGGAGGCCGACTGTCTACCTATACATCTACATCAGTCCGGGCCGGGAGGCCGACTGTCTACCTATATATCTACATCAGTCCGGGCCGGGAGGCCGACTGTCTACCTATATATCTACATCAGTCCGGGCCGGGAGGCCGACTGTCTACCTATATATCTACATCAGTCCGGGCCGGGAGGCCGACTGTCTACCTATACATCTACATCAGTCCGGGCCGGGAGGCCGACTGTCTACCTATACATCTACATCAGTCCGGGCCGGGAGGCCGACTGTCTACCTATATATCTACATCAGTCCGGGCCGGGAGGCCGACTGTCTACCTATATATCTACATCAGTCCGGGCCGGGAGGCCGACTGTCTACCTATACATCTACATCAGTCCGGGCCGGGAGGCCGACTGTCTACCTATATATCTACATCAGTCCGGGCCGGGAGGCCGACTGTCTACCTATACATCTACATCAGTCCGGGCCGGGAGGCCGACTGTCTACCTATATATCTACATCAGTCCGGGCCGGGAGGCCGACTGTCTACCTATATATCTACATCAGTCCGGGCCGGGAGGCCGACTGTCTACCTATATATCTACATCAGTCCGGGCCGGGAGGCCGACTGTCTACCTATATATCTACATCAGTCCGGGCCGGGAGGCCGACTGTCTACCTATACATCTACATCAGTCCGGGCCGGGAGGCCGACTGTCTACCTATATATCTACATCAGTCCGGGCCGGGAGGCCGACTGTCTACCTATATATCTACATCAGTCCGGGCCGGGAGGCCGACTGTCTACCTATACATCTACATCAGTCCGGGCCGGGAGGCCGACTGTCTACCTATATATCTACATCAGTCCGGGCCGGGAGGCCGACTGTCTACCTATACATCTACATCAGTCCGGGCTGGGAGGCCGACTGTCTACCTATACATCTACATCAGTCCGGGCCGGGAGGCCGACTGTCTACCTATACATCTACATCAGTCCGGGCCGGGAGGCCGACTGTCTACCTATATATCTACATCAGTCCGGGCCGGGAGGCCGACTGTCTACCTATATATCTACATCAGTCCGGGCCGGGAGGCCGACTGTCTACCTATATATCTACATCAGTCCGGGCCGGGAGGCCGACTGTCTACCTATACATCTACATCAGTCCGGGCCGGGAGGCCGACTGTCTACCTATACATCTACATCAGTCCGGGCCGGGAGGCCGACTGTCTACCTATATATCTACATCAGTCCGGGCCGGGAGGCCGACTGTCTACCTATATATCTACATCAGTCCGGGCCGGGAGGCCGACTGTCTACCTATATATCTACATCAGTCCGGGCCGGGAGGCCGACTGTCTACCTATATATCTACATCAGTCCGGGCCGGGAGGCCGACTGTCTACCTATATATCTACATCAGTCCGGGCCGGGAGGCCGACTGTCTACCTATATATCTACATCAGTCCGGGCCGGGAGGCCGACTGTCTACCTATACATCTACATCAGTCCGGGCCGGGAGGCCGACTGTCTACCTATACATCTACATCAGTCCGGGCCGGGAGGCCGACTGTCTACCTATATATCTACATCAGTCCGGGCCGGGAGGCCGACTGTCTACCTATACATCTACATCAGTCCGGGCCGGGAGGCCGACTGTCTACCTATATATCTACATCAGTCCGGGCCGGGAGGCCGACTGTCTACCTATACATCTACATCAGTCCGGGCCGGGAGGCCGACTGTCTACCTATATATCTACATCAGTCCGGGCCGGGAGGCCGACTGTCTACCTATACATCTACATCAGTCCGGGCCGGGAGGCCGACTGTCTACCTATATTGTTTTTTTTTATCTTCCAACTTTGAAATCAATACTTGTCTTCAGAAACTAATAACCCGCCGCCGCCGCCGCCACCGCTGATGTAATAATAAACTTGTGGAGGTTGCATGCTAATGGCACGCATGCTAATAGCACTCATGCTAATGGCACGCATGCTAATAGCACGCATGCTAATGGCACGCATGCTAATGGCACGCATGCTAATGGCACGCATGCTAATAGCACGCATGCTAATGGCACGCATGCTAATGGCACGCATGCTAATGGCACGCATGCTAATGGCACGCATGCAAATAGCACGTATGCTAATAGCACGCATGCTAATGGCACGCATGCTAATGGCACGCATGCTAATGGCACGCATGCTAATGGCACGCATGCTAATGGCACGCCTGGCTAAAGCCTCTCCAGTACCTGCAGCCAACTTGTGTAGGGAACCAAAGTTATAATGTTGTAACGAAAGTCTGACTTGGCGTCTTCCCGCTCGACTGTTGATGTTGTTCAAATGGGTTCACTAGCGAACGATAGGCAAACAGTCAAGTGGGGTTTTTAATCATCATATAGAGTTTTCCTCGTGCTTTAGGTGACCCTCGTCTCCGCGGGACTGAACCGATGCGGAGCTACTAGCTCACCTGTACGAAGCACCTCATGACAGTCACAAGCTGCGACGTGCGAAGTCGTTCGTGACAAAGTGAGGAATGAATCGCTGACCTTCAGGAGCCACCACTGAGCTATAGCTCGCTATGTTTGTCATTTATCAGTTGTGAGAGAAAAACAGGCAGAAGTGCGTGAATGCGGGTACCCGACGCGACCGCAGCCAGCACGGCGTCGGGCGGGTCAGCTCGGCGACCCGCACAGCCCGCACCCGCGGACAACTCAAACTAGAGTGAAATCAGTAAGTAAACGGCTGTCTCTGTATATGGGTGTGTGTTGTGTGGTGCGTGGCGTGTGGCGGCAGCGTGTGGCGCGTGGCGTGTGGCGCGTGGCGTGTGGCGGCGGCGTGTGGCGGCGGCGTGTGGCGCGTGGCGTGTGGCGGCGGCGTATGGCGGCGGCGTGTGGCGCGTGGCGTGTGGCGGCGGCGTATGGCGGCGGCGTGTGGCGCGTGGCGTGTGGCGGCGGCGTGTGGCGGCGGCGTGTGGCGCGTGGCGTGTGGCGGCGGCGTGTGGCGGCGGCGTGTGGCGCGTGGCGTGTGGCGGCGGCGTATGGCGGCGGGGTGTGGCGCGTGGCGTGTGGCGGCGGCGTATGGCGGCGGGGTGTGGCGCGTGGCGTGTGGCGGCGGCGTGTGGCGGCGGCGTGTGGCGCGTGGCGTGTGGCGGCGGCGTATGGCGGCGGGGTGTGGCGCGTGGCGTGTGGCGGCGGCGTGTGGCGCGTGGCGTGTGGCGGCGGCGTATGGCGGCGGCGTGTGGCGCGTGGCGTGTGGCGGCGGCGTGTGGCGGCGGCGTGTGGCGCGTGGCGTGTGGCGGCGGCGTGTGGCGGCGGCGTGTGGCGCGTGGCGTGTGGCGGCGGCGTATGGCGGCGGGGTGTGGCGCGTGGCGTGTGGCGGCGGCGTATGGCGGCGGGGTGTGGCGCGTGGCGTGTGGCGGCGGCGTGTGGCGGCGGCGTGTGGCGCGTGGCGTGTGGCGGCGGCGTATGGCGGCGGGGTGTGGCGCGTGGCGTGTGGCGGCGGCGTATGGCGGCGGGGTGTGGCGCGTGGCTTGTGGCGGCGGCGTGTGGCGGCGGGGTGTGGCGGCGGCTTGTGGCACGTGGCGTGTGGCGCGTGGCGTGTGGCGGCGGCGTATGGCGGCGGCGTGTGGCGGCGGCGTATGGCGGCGGCGTGTGGCGGCGGCGTGTGGCGCGTGGCGTGTGGCGGCGGCGTATGGCGGCGGGGTGTGGCGCGTGGCGTGTGGCGGCGGCGTGTGGCGCGTGGCGTGTGGCGGCGGCGTGTGGCGGCGGCGTGTGGCGCGTGGCGTGTGGCGGCGGCGTGTGGCGGCGGGGTGTGGCGGCGGCTTGTGGCGCGTGGCGTGTGGCGCGTGGCGTGTGGCGCGTCACGGACAGACGCCTCGCGCTCTTTGAACCGCTCAAGTGGCGCGTGAAATTATCTAAATATCGCGGCTCCGGGCGGCGGCGGTGAGCTCACACCCCACACCCCCACAGCCCACACCGCGCTACTCCCTCCGCCCCCCGCACCCGCCCGCACCGCCCCGCGCGCCACTTCAGCCGTTAAATCGGCCGTCCTCGCCGCTCCACAATATTACACGCCGCTATTATAATTTTATCGGCTTACAACGCGTTAAGTCAATCGCCGCTGACGGAGACACGGGACCGCTACACGGGAGCCATTCGCGTCGCTCTATGAGATGCATTCGATGCATCAGTTCGCATCACTGACTGACATCGTACTACAATACGCATTATAAACGTGCAACAAATGTCTTGTAAAATATTATAAAAGATAATCATGATCATATTATACAACGTGTACCTATCTGGAAGTACGACATTAAATGAAAACGAGCACAGTTAAGTACTAATCCATCGAAACATTTTAAAACACGAAGATTAGCAGTTAATGGAAAATTTAAAAATTGCAGTTTTCAAACAAAATAATAAATGGCAGAACCAACTGCATAAAAAGTAAACACGCTTTATCTACGCAAAGTCACTGACCAACGGTGCGGTGCGGGGTGCGGGGCGCGGCGGCGGCTGCGGCGGTGCGGGGCGCAGGTAGGTGTCTACCTACAGGCACTTTAGTCGGAGAACAATACAAACTCAAAGTTGCGCGTTGTTCATTAAAAGACCACTGATTGAATAAAACAACACAATAACACAAAAACAAATAAAACACACACACACACACACAAAAACAATCACATAATATCAAATCACAATCAGAATTTATTGCTCAATACATTTATTTGCATTTCACAATGTAAACTTAGGTGGTAGGTACATTGGCCTGGAGGTGGCCCTCAACAAGTCGGAGGCCATGGTGCTCCATGGTCCCCAGCGGGCGCCGCCGCCCGGATCACACATAGTGGTCGGGGGGGTCCGGATCGCTGTCGAGTCTACCATGAAGTACCTGGGATTGGTGCTCGACAGCCGGTGGGACTTCGGACCCCACTTCCGGCGGCTGGTGCCCAAGTTGATGGGCGCGGCTGGGGCGCTGTCAACGCTGCTTCCCAATCTGGGGGGCCCGAGCGCCGCCTGTAGGCGACTCTACGTGGGGATCGTGCGATCGATGGCCCTGTACGGGGCCCCGATCTGGGCGGCTGACCTGACGGCCGGTAGCATTGCTGTTCTACGGAGGCCGCAGAGAGCGATGGCCGTCAGAGTCATCAGGGGGTATCGCACGATCTCCTACGAGGCGGCTTGCGCACTGGCCGGATCCCCGCCCTGGCACCTGGAGGCGAAATTACTCGCGTCATTGTATCGGTGGCGCGAGGAAATACAGGCGCGAGGTGAGCGACCGATGCAGCGACTAATGGAGCAGCGTCGGTCGCTGCTTCGCGAGGTCCTGGTGGCGGAATGGCGGGACAGGCTCTCACGCCCTACCGCCGGCCTCGGCACCATCGAGGCGGTCCGGCCGGTGCCCGACCTTTGGCTCGGGAGGAGGCACGGCTCCTTGTCGTTTCGGGTGACGCAGGTGCTCTCGGGGCATGGTTGCTTCGGGAAGTACCTGTGTCGCATAACCAGGGAGCCAGACGCCCGGTGTCACCACTGCGTCGACTATCGGGAGGACACGGCGCGGCATACGCTGGCAGAGTGTGCCGCTTGGGAGGAGCCGCGCTATGCCCTCATCTCTAGAGTAGGCAGTGACCTGTCGCTGCCGGCTGTCGTTAATTCGATGGTCGGCAGCGAGGAGTCCTGGGACGCGGTGGTTTCCTTCTGCGAGACAGTCATCTCGCAGAAGGAGGCTGCGGAAAGGGAGAGGGAGATCACATCCTCTCACCCAGCCCGCAGCAGGCGCACTGGGCATCGGCGGAGGGCGGACAACGCCCTCTTTCAGCCCCCCTAAATGGGTCCAGGGGCGACGGACTCGGGGACGTCCATCGCCCCCCATACATCGGACCCGAGGTGGCGGCGCGTAGTGTTCCACGCGCGCCCCTCTTAGACGTCGCGGGGGGAGTCAAACACCTCACTCCCCCCCTCGACACGAGGAGAGGCCTGCCGTGGCGGGCCGGCACCAGCCGGGGGTTGTGGAAGGATCGTAAGTTCCCGCGACCCAGTAAGAGTCTGACAGACCCCTCCGCCCGCCCCAGGGCGGAGGACATCCATGAGGATTTTCCACCCCGAAACAAAAAAAAAAGGTAGTAGGTACATTATAAAAATATACATAATTTATTTATTTATTTTATTTATAATTGTAGATCATTGTGGAGCCTGTCGGGCACAGCGAGGTAGGACAGAGGTGGACCTTGTCGGGCACTGCGAGGTAGGATAGAGGTGGACCCTGTCGGGCACAGCGAGGTAGGACAGAGGTGGACCCTGTCGGGCACTGCGAGGTAGGGTAGAGGTGGACCCTGTCGGGCACAGCGAGGTAGGGTAGAGGTGGACCCTGTCGGGCACAGCGAGGTAGGATAGAGGTGGACCCTGTCGGGCACTGCGAGGTAGGATAGAGGTGGACCCTGCCGGGCACAGCGAGGTAGGACAGAGGTGGACCCTGTCGGGCACTGCGAGGTAGGGTAGAGGTGGACCCTGTCGGGCACAGCGAGGTAGGGTAGAGGTGGACCCTGTCGGGCACAGCGAGGTAGGATAGAGGTGGACCCTGTCGGGCACTGCGAGGTAGGATAGAGGTGGACCCTGTCGGGCACTGCGAGGTAGGATAGAGGTGGACCCTGTCGGGCACTGCGAGGTAGGATAGAGGTGGACCCTGTCGGGCACTGCGAGGTAGGATAGAGGTGGACCCTGTCGGGCACTGCGAGGTAGGATAGAGGTGGACCCTGTCGGGCACTGCGAGGTAGGATAGAGGTGGACCCTGTCGGGCACTGCGAGGTAGGATAGAGGTGGACCCTGTCGGGCACTGCGAGGTAGGATAGAGGTGGACCCTGTCGGGCACTGCGAGGTAGGATAGAGGTGGACCCTGTCGGGCACTGCGAGGTAGGACAGAGGTGGACCCTGTCGGGCACTGCGAGGTAGGATAGAGGAAGAGGGCTATTATTATATTATTATTTGAAAATAGTAAAATATAAATACTTTTCTACTATTCACTTCGACTTTGATTTTATTTATTAGTTTTGGTATTCATTTTTAATTATTCATTTAATTTATCATTAAAATATTCATTAATATTATTATAGCATTTATGGATTGGATATTGTTTTAGTTTAATTGTAAATATATTAAATTTTTGTTCATTTTTAATTACTTCCGGTAATTTGTTATATATTTTAACTGACATTACTAAAGTGCTTGTTGAGTGCATTTCCAGCTTAGAGCCACCAGGTAGGTTTAGCCAATTTCTGTGTCGCAGTGTGTATTTAGCTTGTATGTTTTCTCGTGTAGTGAATAATTGTTGGTTGATTCTAATTCATCAATAGAGTCAAATTTTTAAATTTTCAAAGTGTCCTTTGTTAATTATGCACAAGCAACATCGTCTTATTAAATTTTGACGGACTCGTAACGTAACGCAACAATCAAACATCAAACTACATAAAAAGACACCTACATACAACACAAGAAGTAAGAACAAGTTTCAACTAACGAGCACACGTGCACGAACTAACTACGGCAAGACAAGTTGACCACACGTGCACGAACTAACTACGGCAAGACAAGTTGACCACACGTGCACGAACTAACTACGGCAAGACAAGTTGACCACACGTGCACGAACTAACTACGGCAAGACAAGTTGACCACACGTGCACGAACTAACTACGGCAAGACAAGTTGACCACACGTGCACGAACTAACTACGGCAAGACAAGTTGACCACACGTGCACGAACTAACTACGGCAAGACAAGTTGACCACACGTGCACGAACTAACTACGGCAAGACAAGTTGACCACACGTGCACGAACTAACTACGGCAAGACAACCATATTGTCTGAGGGAGCAAAACTATTGAATGATTTACCAGAAGATTTAAAGAAGTGTAATAATATAAACATATTTAAAGCAAGGCTTAAAAAACATATTGTGTACCCTGTAACGTTGCCAACACCCTATGAGAATAAAATTCTTTAAACCTAACAAGTCCCCCCATCTGCCATTATTTTTAGTTTGTCGAAGGTATTCATTATTTTAATTCTTAAATCGTCCACAGTTTTCAGTTCTCGTGCATACAACTCGTTTTTTACGGCCCCCCACAAAAAGAAATCCAGTGGTGTCAGGTCAATAGCAACAAAAACTTTTCATAAAATCACGACAATGCGCGCGCGGCTAGTCACGTGATGAAAAAATAGCGCGTGCTCTCTTCAAAGCGCGCCGGTGCGATGACTGACCTAATTATCGAGTCCGACACTTTTTGCCGAAACAATTCCGCTCATACACACACTTGCAATTGTCTATGCACCACTAATGCATAATTTGCTTATGTAATATTCCTTTTTCTTTCTAATTGTAAGATTTTGTGGGAATGGGCGGGGCGTGCCAGAGTAGAATCGTATAAAACCTTTATCTGTCTTTCAAGCATATTGAGACGCAGATAATAGAACCATGTGTTTTGCACAGGTTCTTGACCTTTCAGTGTTTACCTATTATTATTACGGAATCAGATCTACATCATGTTGAAAAAAGAGAAAATAAAAACAATTTCCTATGGCTAAAGTATTTATTGGATTTGATTGATTTTTTGTATACGGGTAAAGAACATGATTCTCTTTACGTGGTTTAAAGGAATATCAATCCTTCTGTTACACCTTGTATATGACGCGTTTAGAGGTGACAGCTAATAAGGGAACATTAACAAAACGCCGACACAAAGAAGTAGAGATAAGACGAGCGTACAGTCACGGTACAGTCAGCCGCGGTCAGCCGCCGCAAGCTCACGGTACAGTCAGCCGCGGTCAGCCGCCGCAAGCTCACGGTACAGTCAGCCGCGGTCAGCCGCCGCAAACTCACGGTACAGTCAGTCGCGGTCAGCCGCCGCAAGCTCACGGTACAGTCAGCCGCCGCAAGCTCACGGTACAGTCAGTCGCGGTCAGCCGCCGCAAGCTCACGGTACAGTCAGCCACCGCAAGCTCACGGTACAGTCAGCCGCCGCAAGCTCACGGTACAGTCAGCCACCGCAAGCTCACGGTACAGTCAGCCGCCGCAAGCTCACGGTACAGTCAGCCGCCGCAAGCTCACGGTACAGTCAGCCGCGGTCAGCCGCCGCAAGCTCACGGTACAGTCAGCCGCGGTCAGCCGCCGCAAGCTCACGGTAGTCAGTCGCGGTCAGCCGCCGCAAGCTCACGGTACAGTCAGTCGCGGTCAGCCGCCGCAAGCTCACGGTACAGTCAGCCGCGGTCAGCCGCCGCAAGCTCACGGTACAGTCAGCCGCCGCAAGCTCACGGTACAGTCAGCCGCCGCAAGCTCACGGTACAGTCAGCCGCGGTCAGCCGCCGCAAGCTCACGGTACAGTCAGCCACCGCAAGCTCACGGTACTATAGCGACCAGGCACGATACTTAGGCAGGTCACTATGTGTTTTGTGTGCGGGGTCTCGACTTCGAGGTGTGTTTTGGTGAATCTTCGTAGTGATATAAATAGGAAGACCGTTGCGCTGTACGAACTGGTTTATTAGCTTATATCAAAGCTATAATAATACGTTAAATCACTGGGGCTAATATTACACTGACTCCATATAAAAACAATATGACTTTATGTCATCACCTATTCTTATTCTAAGTTTTCGAATAGAAAAACAAAGTTTGTCTTATCAGCCAATGTTAAAATCCAAAGAGGATTCATGCGGAAGGCAGGCTCAACTAAGGCCTCTACAGTACAGTCAGCCGCCGCAAGCTCACGGTACAGTCAGCCACCGCAAGCTCACGGTACAGTCAGCCGCCGCAAGCTCACGGTACAGTCAGCCGCCGCAAGCTCACGGTACAGTCAGCCGCGGTCAGCCGCCGCAAGCTCACGGTACAGTCAGCCGCGGTCAGCCGCCGCAAGCTCACGGTACAGTCAGTCGCGGTCAGCCGCCGCAAGCTCACGGTACAGTCAGCCGCCGCAAGCTCACGGTACAGTCAGCCGCCGCAAGCTCACGGTACAGTCAGCCGCCGCAAGCTCACGGTACAGTCAGCCGCGGTCAGCCGCCGCAAGCTCACGGTACAGTCAGCCGCGGTCAGCCGCCGCAAGCTCACGGTACAGTCAGTCGCGGTCAGCCGCCGCAAGCTCACGGTACAGTCAGTCGCGGTCAGCCGCCGCAAGCTCACGGTACAGTCAGCCGCCGCAAGCTCACGGTACAGTCAGCCGCCGCAAGCTCACGGTACAGTCAGCCGCCGCAAGCTCACGGTACTATAGCGACCAGGCACGATACTTAGGCAGGTCACTATGTGTTTTGTGTGCGGGGTCTCGACTTCGAGGTGTGTTTTGGTGAATCTTCGTAGTGATATAAATAGGAAGACCGTTGCGCTGTACGAACTGGTTTATTAGCTTATATCAAAGCTATAATAATACGTTAAATCACTGGGGCTAATATTACACTGACTCCATATAAAAACAATATGACTTTATGTCATCACCTATTCTTATTCTAAGTTTTCGAATAGAAAAACAAAGTTTGTCTTATCAGCCAATGTTAAAATCCAAAGAGGATTCATGCGGAAGGCAGGCTCAACTAAGGCCTCTACAGTACAGTCAGCCGCCGCAAGCTCACGGTACAGTCAGCCACCGCAAGCTCACGGTACAGTCAGCCGCCGCAAGCTCACGGTACAGTCAGCCGCCGCAAGCTCACGGTACAGTCAGCCGCCGCAAGCTCACGGTACAGTCAGCCGCGGTCAGCCGCCGCAAGCTCACGGTACAGTCAGCCACCGCAAGCTCACGGTACAGTCAGCCGCCGCAAGCTCACGGTACAGTCAGCCGCCGCAAGCTCACGGTACAGTCAGCCGCCGCAAGCTCACGGTAACTATATGACAGTCGTAGCAGGAAGGAAGGTTTTGTAATTCAAATGTCAGTTCTGACTGTACAAGATGGTGTTGCGTAGGCTGTAAGGTTACCAAATTGAATGGAAAATATTTTTTTTTAAAATACGATGACATTGTTATTGTGTTTGTTATTTACTGGGTGGGTAACGGGTTTTATTGTTTCATAATAAAATTACAAAATGATATCCTAACTTAACTAAAACTATTCACAAATTAAAATATGGCGTCGAAGAATTTCTCCGCATCGCTGTCGACTGGTAATGTTCCCAAGAGACTGGCTGCATTGCCACGTTGTATGGCAACGCTTAGCCTCTGGCCAAGGTAAAAGCCGGCCCTTGGGTCACGGGAAGTGTCAACTAGCCGTTTGGAGATTTCGTTAAAGTGAGGAGTTCACGAGAGGGCACTGAGCGTGTCGTGTCGAGTTGCGTGTTGTACTGGCTCACGTCAGGCGGATTCTCTTTGAATGGCAAGTTGTATTGGTTCGCGTGAGAGCTTTAACTTCATAACCATGGTGGCTGCGAGTTCGGCATTAAACTTGTATTTCTCGGTATTATTATTTCGCCGAACGTTGTTGTAAGACCCGCCGGTGGCCGGTCCAGCCGTCCGGTGAACGCGCTCATTAAATCGTCTCGCTCTGGTGCCCGCCGCAGTGGCCCCGCACTCGTGCCGCGTTCGCCCAGCACCGCCCCGCACCGCCCCGCATCGCCCCGCAGCGGTCGCGAGGCCCCGACCTCGCCACTTATATCACAAAAATTAAAACGTGACTACTGGCTGGATGGATTCAGTCGAGAACTCGCGGAGACACAGCAGGCTTTTATAAAAGTTGTAATGTTATCAACTAAGTATTATGAAGCAGCATAATTTCAATAAAAAAATGTCCAAACCACTCAGGTGCAATCATTTGAAGCATCCACATTTCTAGTACTAACATCACGCTATGATATCAGAGTGCCTGTTCAGCGTTATAATTATGTTTTAAAGTAATGAATGAGAGCAGAACTACTGCTGGGGCATCCCCGAGGTGTGCTCAGGTGGAATAGTGTCCGTGTAAATATAGTCCGTGACGCAATCACGCGACGTAACTTTTTCTATTTGGTTTCAGGATTGGCAAACATAGTCGTTTATTAAGAGCAGGCGAGTAACGCTCGTGTGTTGGAGCACACGTCGGTGCGCGCGCGTCACCCGCCGCGCGTCACCCGCCGCGCGTCACCCGCCGCGCGTCACCCGCCGCGCGTCACCCGCCGGCCGCCGCGCGGCGCCGCTGATTGCTAATGCGAAGTGTCAACGAGGCACCCCCCGCACCCCGCACTCGCCCGCCGCCTCGTCTGAGTATGTCAACAGAGAACAGAGCACGACACGCGAAGCGCTTGGCGTCGTATTGACGACGATACATTCCTACACACAGTCATATTTGAGCAAAAATACCGTCGGTACTCATTATGTAAAAATATTCATAGTCTCGCAACACATGTGTATCACATCAAGATAATATAACATACTTGTAACATTTTGCTGTAACTGTCGACATCAGGAGCCATCTGGTCCGATATCCATTTTTGTAACTTTTCAGGAGAGCAAAAATAAACATTGAAAATTAATAATTGTTCTTGTTGTAATTTTTAAGAATAATAATATTCTCCATATCCTGCAATAGTCCTACACCAACCGGGCCTCCGGGTCCTTGGGTGCACTTCCATAGTACGTACAGGGATAATCGTCAGTTGGTGCCTCATTTCCATTGAAAGCGTCTAACGGGCCTCTGCGAGTTGGCTTCGGCCCCTCATATGCCTTCCAAAGGTCCGGGACCCTGGGGTCCCGAGAAATATCAAAAAATAATAATAACGAAAACACTGGCAAGTCAACAAACGTCTGATTTTTCTTTCAACATATTTTCCTTATTTATTTATTACTTCAGCTAAATTTAGTCTCAGAAAAACAAGACAAACAAAATAAAACCTTTAGAAATATAATAGCAAGTCAATAAACAACAAGAAAATGAGAAAACCCAAAAAACCTAAAAAGCAAGAATGACGGCTGTCAAATTCGGCCTACAATGCAACATATGAGATGAAAACCAAGACAAAAACAGTAGCTCGCCGCGCACGCCTACCACCTCCGGACTCGTCGCTCAGCTCCGCTCCGCCGCTGCCGGCACCCAGCCCCATCGAGAGTGCTGTGATACCGGCGATGGCAGTTGCGTCGAGCTCGAGCGACGAATATTTTTCCCCGCCAAAGTTGCCAACACCTGTACGTCGGCAGGGGAGAGGCCGGCCACCGAGGAGCTTGGGACTTAGAGGCCATCCGGCCCCGAGCCGGGTCCCCGCTACCAGTGGTTGTGTGCAGCGCACGAGATGGACTCAGTCTATGAACGAGAACGTCATGCGCGCAAATTACGGGTCTACAGAGGGAGGAACTAACCTCACTGCGTACCGCGATAGGATGCTGTCTCTGTTCCAGAAACTAGAACCAACCGTCAATACTTCGGCCCAACGACTGTTGGATCAGGTGCGGGTCATCCAACGCAATCACAGGTTGGACGATGCCGCACTTGATAGGCTGCGCTCAGAGGTACTGAGCAACCATATCGTCTCGACTCCGGCACAAACCGCGGTACAAGCGTCACCCATAGATGTAACCCCGCCGCGGTTCAATCATATTGAAGAAGAATAAGTATATAAAAATGTTTTATTCAATAACAAACAAAGTTCGTTCAACAGTATTGAGGTTGACCTCTCCTTTTGAGTGTGAAAACACTTGTACCAGGAAAGGCCGCTCTCCCTTAACTTGACTACTTTATACATATTTATAACTTAAATATTAAATCTATATCTATAGTATGCAAAAGAAAACTAAGAAAACTAAGTAAATCTAACAAGTAAATCTATGTGAGCACGCATGCAACGTGCGCGCATGTGTGTGTAGAAGCGTGAGTTACGGTGCTTGTGCTTGTGTGTGCGACTGTGTCTGTGGGTGAGTTTGTCTGTGCGTGTGACTGTGACTGTGTAGTGTGTGTGAGAGTGTGAAAAAATATGTGTAGGTAACGGGATATTTATTTATTGATGTATTGATGTTTCATACATATATTCGTATTTATTTATTAAGGTTCTTTTTATTTATATATAAATACATACAAGTGTATACATGACTTAACATGACATATAATACATTATTACTTTCTATTACTAGGCTAGAGTTTTTAGCCACTCAGTCACCATCCGTTTACATTCCAAAGTAGTTTTTGTATAAATTTTAAGAATTTTATTAATGGTGTTATATAGATGCGAAGATTGATTTAAATATTGGTGCCTAGCAAAGTAAGTTCTACGTGCGCGTGCTTTAGTTACTATCATTTCGTCTTTTTGTTAATAAAGTGGGATCAACTGAAAGCGACTTATGTTTTTTTAGAGTGGCGTGTAAGATATACAATTTACGGATAGTTAATACGTTGGCTATTGAGTAAAGAGTAGCTGTTGGGAACCTAAGTTTTTTAAAAAACATAACCTTCAAAAGTATCCTTTGAGCACGTTCCACCTCGAGGAATTTCATTTTAGATGCGCCCCCCCATACTGGAATGCAGTAGATCATGATTGACTGAGCCAAAGCAACATAGATCTTTTTGAGTAGTTCAACGCTAGCCGAATGTCTAAGAATTTTAAATATCCAGATCAACTTCCTAATTCTACCACCGATTAGATCAACCTGAGAGTGCCAAGACAGCCTTTTGTCAATCATAACTCCCAGGTATTTTGTGGTTCTATCTTGTTTGTTGTAGGGCAGTTACAGCTGTTGTTAGTACCAAGGCAGTTATGTGTTCTAAGACTATACTCTGGGGGAGGTTGAGTCCTACTGTCGATTGCTAAACACATATAGTTGGTATTTGAGGTGTTCAGGGTGAGCAAATTCTTCCTCAGCCATAGGGCAGTGATAGCCAGAGCAGATTCAGCATCCCTCTTTATGATGTCCCAGGATAAGGATAAGGATAAGGTATATAGAGCTTGGGAGCGACCTGAACAAAATGTGGCAGACGTGTGCCGTCCAGGTGATGCCGCCACGAATGTATTCTGGCGCAGCATCTGGTCGGTGCCCGTCTGTCATACTGAGGCTGGCTGGATGCAGGACGTCGAGCGAGTGTGTGGAACTATACCAGAAATGGACGCAGTCCAGATTACGCCATCAGACGTAGCCAAAGCAGTCCGTCCGTTACCGAATTGGAAATCGCCGGGACCGGACGGACTACACAATTTTTGGCTAAAATGGCTAACTAGTTGCGCAACATTGATTATAACGTAGCTTATAATACTACTGACGCTTGCTCGGCTTTATCGTACCTAATAAAACATGTCCAACAAGCAATATTGCATAATTCGACAGCTGTGCCGGTAAATAATCGTCTTCGTAATATTAAACCTTGGATTACTCCTGGACTAATCCGCTGTATAAGACACAGAGATAGACTACATCAGAGAACTAAGAAATACCCTGATAATTTAGTCATTCTAGACACCTATAAAAGGTAAAGAAATTTTTGCAACAATCTTTTAAAGAAGCTTAAACATGATTATGATAAACACGAATTAAATAAAGCAGGTAACAATAGCAAACAAATTTGGAAGCATATTAAAAACCCGCACCTGATCCGACAGTCGTTGGGCCGAAGTGTTGACGGTTGGTTCTAGTTCCTGGAACAGAGACAGCATCCTATCGCGGTACGCAGTGAGGTTAGTTCCTCCCTCTGTAGACCCGTAATTTGCGCGCATGACGTTCTCGTTCATAGACTGAGTCCATCTCGTGCGCTGCACACAACCACTGGTAGCGGGGACCCGGCTCGGGGCCGGATGGCCTCTAAGTCCCAAGCTCCTCGGTGGCCGGCCTCTCCCCTGCCGACGTACAGGTGTTGGCAACTTTGGCGAGGAAAAATATTCGTCGCTCGAGCTCGACGCAACTGCCATCGCCGGTATCACAGCACTCTCGATGGGGCTGGGTGCCGGCAGCGGCGGAGCGGAGCTGAGCGACGAGTCCGGAGGTGGTAGGCGTGCGCGGCGAGCTACTGTTTTTGTCTTGGTTTTCATCTCATATGTTGCATTGTAGGCCGAATTTGACAGCCGTCATTCTTGCTTTTTAGGTTTTTTGGGTTTTCTCATTTTCTTGTTGTTTATTGACTTGCTATTATATTTCTAAAGGTTTTATTTTGTTTGTCTTGTTTTTCTGAGACTAAATTTAGCTGAAGTAATAAATAAATAAGGAAAATATGTTGAAAGAAAAATCAGACGTTTGTTGACTTGCCAGTGTTGCTATTATTATTTCCTTTATTAAAATAAATACATATAAATTATATTTTTATTATTATTATTTGTCTTCAGTTGATTTTCTCGGCCTAGCCGGGTAGAACTGATGCCACGGGCCTAAGCCAAGTGTTCATCAGTGGGGTTAGGTGTGGGAGTAATATTGGATACTGCTTGGTTCTCCGCAGTAGACTGTATGGTAACCGAAACTATATTTGAGGGGGAGTAATGGTGCAAGTTGTCTGACTCACATTGAAGGAATTTTCTTACTAGCCTGCATGTATTGAGAATCACTGCCTTCTGCAGCAGGTGGTAGGTGTTAGGTGGCAGGTTGAGGGACCTAAGGGACTGATGAAGCTGTTTGGGTATTACTCCTGTTGCAGATAGCACTATAGGGACTATTGTGACTCTTTGGAGATGCCAAAGTCGGGTTATTTCGTCTTTTAATTCGGTGTATTTGGATAGTTTTTCGGCTATTGTAGTTTGTAAGTTATGTGTATTTGGCACGGCGATGTCTATTAGAAACCCAGTTTTATTTACTTTGTTAATTAATGTGATGTCTAGTCTATTAAAGTGAATTGTGCGGTCTGTGAGTATGGCTCGATCGAAGTACAATTTTGTTGTAGAGTTCTCCAATACCGTTTCAGGGTTGTATTTATAGTATGGTCCTACGGTGTCTATGAGTTTGTATTTATAGTCTGGTCCTACGGTGTCTATGAGTTTGTATTTATAGTCTGGTCCTACGGTGTCTATGAGTTTGTATTTATAGTCTGGTCCTACGGTGTCTATGAGTTTGTATTTATAGTCTGGTCCTACGGTGTCTATGAGTTTGTATTTATAGTCTGGTCCTACGGTGTCTATGAGTTTGTATTTATAGTCTGGTCCTACGGTGTCTATGAGTTTGTATTTATAGTCTGGTCCTACGGTGTCTATGAGTTTGTATTTATAGTCTGGTCCTACGGTGTCTATGAGTTTGTATTTATAGTCTGGTCCTACGGTGTCTATGAGTTTGTATTTATAGTCTGGTCCTACGGTGTCTATGAGTTTGTATTTATAGTCTGGTCCTACGGTGTCTATGAGTTTGTATTTATAGTCTGGTCCTACGGTGTCTATGAGTTTGTATTTATAGTCTGGTCCTACGGTGTCTATGAGTTTGTATTTATAGTCTGGTCCTACGGTGTCTATGAGTTTGTATTTATAGTCTGGTCCTACGGTGTCTATGAGTTTGTATTTATAGTCTGGTCCTACGGTGTCTATGAGTTTGTATTTATAGTATGGTCCTACGGTGTCTATGAGTTTGTATTTATAGTCTGGTCCTACGGTGTCTATGAGTTTGTATTTATAGTCTGGTCCTACGGTGTCTATGAGTTTGTATTTATAGTCTGGTCCTACGGTGTCTATGAGTTTGTATTTATAGTCTGGTCCTACGGTGTCTATGAGTTTGTATTTATAGTCTGGTCCTACGGTGTCTATGAGTTTGTATTTATAGTCTGGTCCTACGGTGTCTATGAGTTTGTATTTATAGTCTGGTCCTACGGTGTCTATGAGTTTGTATTTATAGTCTGGTCCTACGGTGTCTATGAGTTTGTATTGATGTGCTAACTTCTGGTGTATGACGTTGGCTACTTGGTCGTGTCGATGTTTATAATCTGTCTGGGCTATTGATTTGCAGGCGCCGGTGATATGTTGGATTGTCTCTGGAGAACTATTACATTTTCTACAATTGTCGGTTGCTAAATTCTTTATAATATATTTTCTGTAGTTTTTGGTCTCAATAACTTGGTCTTGTATTGCAAGCATGAACCCTTCAGTCTCCGGGAATAGTTCGCCTCGATTCAACCACGCGTTCGACGCATCTTTGTCGACATTTAATTGGCATAAATCTTGGCGATGTCTCCCGTATATTATTATTATTATTAAGTGCAACTACTGGCAATGTCAACAACGATGCTAAGTTCGTGAAGAATTTGTACAATGTTTGAATGGAGAAGGTGCTGTCCGTTGGCTAAATGAAAGAGCATATAGAGGAATGAGGAACTGGTGTAAAGTTCACTCATCCTGCATAGAAAAGGGAGGATCCTCGGACCAGACGGCTGTTGTGTCTGGTGGGCTACTGCCCGACGGCTGATGTCGGGATGTTGTATATATGCTAGTCGCGCGGTAAACTCTGATTGCGCGATGCAGGATTTTGCGTGATGTCAGCGTGACGCGTTCCATTGTGGCGATGTAGATTTGCCGCCACATCACTCCTCTCCGGAGACTGGAGGTCGATAGTGAGCAGAGTCGTGTATCTTGCGATGCTTTCCAGGGCCATTTGAGGTTCCAGTGAGTCGGAACCGGGTGCCGCATAGTTCGCGGTGGGTCGGAACTGTCTGCGGAGATGCCCCCAGTGAGTCGGGGTGGCGCTGCGTTATGCTCGAGTGCGTCGGATGTGGTACAGCGCCGGGTTGAGGCTGACTGCTGGTGACGACCAGGAGAGGTTTGAAGGACTCTGCTTGTTGACCGGCCGAGAGTGCAGTGTGCTGTGCCAAGGTCGCTGCATGCTGGTGGTCAGGATACCTGTTGAAGCCGTGGGTGCTGCCGCTCGAGATCTCAAGGAAGTGATGATGATGACGTCACGCTGTAGTAGTTGCACGAAGGCTGCGCTGACGTTCATGTTCGGGGTTACCAGTATAGAGGAATGAGGAACAGGGTGTAAAGTTCACTCATCCTCCATAGAAAAGGGAGGATCCTCCGACCAGACGGCTGTTGTGTCTGGTGGGCTACTGCCCGACGGCTGATGTCGGGATGTTGTATATATGCTAGTCGCGCGGTAAACTCTGATTGCGCGATGCAGGATTTTGCGTGACGTCAGTGTGACGCGTTCCATTGTGGCGATGTAGATTTGCCGCCACAAGCACATTAAAACTCTTTTAGCCATTACTATTCATTTTCCATTGGACATTACCTACAGCTTCTATTTTAGTTAATAACATCATGCTTTTAATTACATCATTTTCTTTTATTTTATAATTTTCATCCGACTTTAACAAAAGGAGGTTTTCAATTCGAAAGTATTTTTTTATATTTTTCTATGAATTCGATTAATGCCTCGTGCCCGGATAGCCCGGATGCCATTTCGGCCCACAAAATAAACTCAACACGATTCGAAATAATAACAAATTGACCAACTTTTGCGATCCCTCAGTGATGTTAAACATACAATTCAGTGATGTTAACATTGAACTTGTGTACTTTTAAAATGTACTTAGGTACCACATCTCTGTTGGATCATAGACCACTTCGCATACAACTTTGCCCAGTGTCCTTTGGCGACAGCCATTCAATCTTCTATTTCATATCGTTTCCATCTTTTTATTTGCAACTTGCTGTGCCCCGCGACTTCGTTCGCGAGGAAGTCGTAAGATACACCACCATTAGAGAGCTAGGTCTCGTTATGGACCCAAATTAACATTCGCTCATCACATAGAGCGCACAGTCAGCTCCGCATCTCGCAGGATTTATTTTGCGAATTAGTAAACCTTTTAAGAATGTTATCACTCTAAAAATTCTTTATTTTTCATTTGTCCGCTCTACTCTAGACTTTTGTAGCACTGTATGGAGCCCATGTTTTAACATACATATAAACAAGATAGAAAGGATACAAAAAAAGTTTTTTTTTTTAATCACTTAACTATCGCAATAATATTTACGACGCTGCGTATGAAGATGCAAAGCGTCGGCAACTGATGTCTACGTAACAGGCGTGATATGTTCGCCATTATTCAATTGTTTAAGATTTTAAACTCGTTGACCGATTCACCATCATTACTTGGTAAAATATCACTAAAAGCACACGCTCGCCTACCCGTACGTACCAGTACGTACCAGTACGTACCAGTACGCCCCTCACGTACCACACCACTTTTTGTTCCTCCTCGACTAAATAAAACATACACTCGTAACTCATTTATATACCGTTCCACTAACAATTATAATAGTGTTTACAGACATAGATATTAATATAGCCTTAAACTAAAACTTAAAAGTAGATATATCACCTAGTTAAAACTTACTATTTTTACCTTGTCTACTTGAACTTCTAATTGAACTCATGTTTTGATACAAACATGAACATGTATTTCTTCCTTATTATGAGTTTATTGTACTCATGTGTACCATTATATCACATTGTCGGCACTATAGGTCTATTGTAAGGAACCAATTGTCTGAAGAATTATATTGTTTTTTGACGCGCCAGCTGTCGCGCGCTGCACTACACACCAACAGAAGGTCGGCTCCATGCCAAAATAAAATAAAATAAATAAAAAATAAAAAAAAGATAGACAATATACCTACTAACATAACAGCCAAATTTTAATAAAACTCTCGACCCGCCGCGTTGCATCGCCCGCCGCGTTGCATCGCCCGCCGCGTTGCATCGCCCGCCGCGTTGCATCGCCCGCCGCGTTGCATCGCCCGCCGCGTTGCATCGCCCGCCGCGTTGCATCGCCCGCCGCGTTGCATCGCCCGCCGCGTTGCATCGCCCGCCGCGTTGCATCGCCCGCCGCGTTGCATCGCCCGCCGCGCTTTTACTTCGTTTCCGCTTAGCATTCCTTCTGACTTTTTTCTTTTTGCTCGGCTGCTAAGGATCCTAGCGTGATGTTAAATAGCCTATAATCTCCAAAATTGGGCTACCAAATGGAAAAAAAAATTTCAAATCCGATTTTCTGTTCATAATTTCATGGGTTTAAATTTTTTTGCGCGGAACCCTAATTCTTTTAGTAAAATAAAAGTATCGTAAAACGGGGTGAGTAGATAGATCTTCGATCTTTGGTAACGATTTTCGTAATTTTGCAGAATTGATACCCATTTTTCTAATTTATTGAGTCTTAGGCCAACCTATTGAAATCGTCTTGGCGGGGGCACTACCGTGCCCCCGCCAAGACGAGCCAAGCGAAGCGCAAGGGCACCACCTACCTTTTCTAGAAGTGTTTCGTCGTTTTTTTGAACCATCATAGAGTTGGTTTCCGATGTACCAGATAGTTCATATTCTCAGGATATGATGTCAATAATAGACTAATTAAACATACAAAGTCTCAATTGAATAGCTCTAATACTTTAGATTTTATTGATATCTAAAGTACGCCGATTTCGTCACTGACACACTCACTGACACACTGACACACTCACTGACACACTGACACACTGACACACTCACTGACACACTGGTGATCATCAAAATGTTTGGCTACTTCCTGAAGTGCTAGAAAGCTGAAATTTGGTATGTAATCTAAGTTTAGTATACAACCAACAAAAAAATTCATAAACTTATAGCTTTCGCCCCCCCTCCCCTAAAATGGGGGGGTGGAAGTTTGTATGAACCTTCAAAATGTTAGGGTACTTCCTGAAGTGCTAGAAAGCCGAAATTTGGTATGTAAACAAAGTTCAGTATATACAAGTTCAGTATATACAAGTTCAGTGTTTACAACCATCAAAGAAAAAAGGCAAAGACAGAGAATAGGCTATGAAAACCGGCACTGCTGATGTGCAAGAAATACACCCCAAAAAAAGAAGAAAAAAATAAGCACTAAAAAGACTGCCTAGCAACTTACAAAAAGAACTGAGATCCCACCAAAAACATTTCATGTCAAATGTTGCCAAGACGACCACATAAGGTTTGCCCTGTGAAAAAGATATCAGATCTCATGTAGAGCCAAGCTTCTGAATGTACACGGCCTAACTCTACATGAGATCTGATATCTTTTTCACAGGGCAAACCTTATGTGGTCGTCTTGGCAACATTTGACATGAAATGTTTTTGGTGGGATACACATATTTCAGTTTTTACTTAAAAGTAAAAATTACGAAATAAAAACGTAATTTAAAAAAAATTCGAGTTCAAAAATAAATTAACTAAAAATTATAACATAACTTAAATTTCGGAAGTCAGAGGCAAAAAACTAAAAAACTATTGGCAAAAAAATTACCGAATTCCAAAAGAACACTACAAAGTGAAACATAACTTTAATTTCGGAAGTCTGTGTCTTTGGATCTGTATATAAGGTTTTTGCCACAGACTTCCGAAATTAAAGTTATTTTTCACTTTGTAGTGTTTTTTTGGAAGCCGGTTGTTTTTTCTTGCAAAAAAGTTTTTTATTGTTCACTTTTTAGTGCATCGGTTTGTAATTTATCTAAGTTACAATAACCTAATGACAACTGCTCATCACCTTATTGCTTTTCCCGATGCAGGGACGTTCATTGTTGAGGAGTTCTCCTGGTACTTCACCATCAGCTCCACTTCACCATATGCATTGTGACGAGCATAATTTGCTTAGCAACCATTTAAAAGTAATCGAATCGCAACCCGTGAAATACTTTTTATTGAGTGGTTCCGGTGGCCATCTGTGGTCTTCACCATCAGTTCCACAGAGTTCCACGTCACCAAATGGTGCTTTCCGAGAACAAATTAACAAGTTACTATAAAAAATACCGAAATCGCTATGGGTGTGCCAAAATTGAAGATTCCCTCGATTTCTCCAGGATTCCATCATCAGATCCTGACCTGATAACAATGGGATCACCTGGAAAGTATACCCTTTAAAACAAAACAAAATATTTTCTAAATCGGTCTAGCCGTCTTCGAGTAATCAACACACAAAAAAAAGCATTCCGACGGACTGATGACCTTTTTTTGAAGTCGGTTAAAAATACAGATCCCAAGACAGCGACTTATTTCATAATTTTTAGTTAATTTATTTTTGGAGACGATTTATTTATTTGTTTGGATTAGAAAATCAATACGTTTTTAGAAGATCAGTTAAATATTCCCCTATGCTTCATCTGAGAGGTTTGCCGCTCCACGCGGGACACGAGCAAGTGCTGATGCCGTCCAGTTCGAGAGGTTTGCCGCTCCACGCGGGACACGAGCAAGTGCTGATGCCGTCGAGTTCGAGAGGTTTGTCGCTCCACGCGGGACACGAGCAAGTGCTGATGCCGTCCAGTTCGAGAGGTTTGCCGCTCCACGCGGGACACGAGCAAGTGCTGATGCCGTCGAGTTCGAGAGGTTTGTCGCTCCACGCGGGACACGAGCAAGTGCTGATGCCGTCGAGTTCGAGAGGTTTGCCGCTCCACGCGGCACACGAGCAAGTGCTGATGCCGTCCAGTTCGAGAGGTTTGCCGCTCCACGCGGAGACAAGCAAGTGCTGATGCCGTCGAGTTCGAGAGGTTTGCCGCTCCACGTGGAGACAAGCAAGTGCTGATGCCGTCGAGTTCGAGAGGTTTGCCGCTCCACGCGGGACACGAGCAAATGCTGATGCCGTCCAGTTCGAGAGGTTTGCCGCTCCACGTGGAGACAAGCAAGTGCTGATGCCGTCGAGTTCGAGAGGTTTGCCGCTCCACGCGGGACACGAGCAAGTGCTGATGCCGTCCAGTTCGAGAGGTTTGCCGCTCCACGTGGAGACAAGCAAGTGCTGATGCCGTCGAGTTCGAGAGGTTTGCCGCTCCACGCGGGACACGAGCAAGTGCTGATGCCGTCCAGTTCGAGAGGTTTGCCGCTCCACGCGGAGACAAGCAAGTGCTGATGCCGTCGAGTTCGAGAGGTTTGTCGCTCCACGCGGAGACGAGCAAGTGCTGATGCCGTCGAGTTCGAGAGGTTTGTCGCTCCACGCGGAGACGAGCAAGTGCTGATGCCGTCGAGTTCAAGAGGTTTGCCGCTCCACGCGGGACACGAGCAAGTGCTGATGCCGTCAAGTTCGAGAGGTTTGCCGCTCCACGCGGGACACGAGCAAGTGCTGATGCCGTCCAGTTCGAGGGGTTTGCCGCTCCACGCGGAGACAAGTAAGTGCTGATGCCGTCGAGTTCGAGAGGTTTGTCGCTCCACGCGGGACACGAGCAAGTGCTGATGCCGTCCAGTTCGAGAGGTTTGCCGCTCCACGTGGAGACAAGTAAGTGCTGATGCCGTCGAGTTCGAGAGGTTTGTCGCTCCACGCGGGACACGAGCAAGTGCTGATGCCGTCCAGTTCGAGAGGTTTGCCGCTCCACGTGGAGACAAGCAAGTGCTGATGCCGTCGAGTTCGAGAGGTTTGCCGCTCCACGCGGGACACGAGCAAGTGCTGATGCCGTCCAGTTCGAGAGGTTTGCCGCTCCACGCGGAGACAAGCAAGTGCTGATGCCGTCGAGTTCGAGAGGTTTGTCGCTCCACGCGGAGACGAGCAAGTGCTGATGCCGTCGAGTTCGAGAGGTTTGTCGCTCCACGCGGAGACGAGCAAGTGCTGATGCCGTCCAGTTCGAAGGGTTTGCCGCTCCACGCGGAGACAAGTAAGTGCTGATGCCGTCGAGTTCGAGAGGTTTGTCGCTCCACGCGGGACACGAGCAAGTGCTGATGCCGTCCAGTTCGAGAGGTTTGCCGCTCCACGTGGAGACAAGCAAGTGCTGATGCCGTCGAGTTCGAGAGGTTTGCCGCTCCACGCGGGACACGAGCAAGTGCTGATGCCGTCCAGTTCGAGAGGTTTGCCGCTCCACGTGGAGACAAGCAAGTGCTGATGCCGTCGAGTTCGAGAGGTTTGCCGCTCCACGCGGGACACGAGCAAGTGCTGATGCCGTCCAGTTCGAGAGGTTTGCCGCTCCACGCGGAGACAAGCAAGTGCTGATGCCGTCGAGTTCGAGAGGTTTGTCGCTCCACGCGGAGACGAGCAAGTGCTGATGCCGTCGAGTTCGAGAGGTTTGTCGCTCCACGCGGAGACGAGCAAGTGCTGATGCCGTCGAGTTCAAGAGGTTTGCCGCTCCACGCGGGACACGAGCAAGTGCTGATGCCGTCAAGTTCGAGAGGTTTGCCGCTCCACGCGGGACACGAGCAAGTGCTGATGCCGTCCAGTTCGAGGGGTTTGCCGCTCCACGCGGAGACAAGTAAGTGCTGATGCCGTCGAGTTCGAGAGGTTTGTCGCTCCACGCGGGACACGAGCAAGTGCTGATGCCGTCGAGTTCGAGAGGTTTGCCGCTCCACGCGGGACACGAGCAAGTGCTGATGCCGTCCAGTTCGAGAGGTTTGCCGCTCCACGCGGAGACAAGCAAGTGCTGATGCCGTCGAGTTCGAGAGGTTTGCCGCTCCACGCGGGACACGAGCAAGTGCTGATGCCGTCCAGTTCGAGAGGTTTGCCGCTCCACGTGGAGACAAGCAAGTGCTGATGCCGTCGAGTTCGAGAGGTTTGCCGCTCCACGCGGGACACGAGCAAGTGCTGATGCCGTCCAGTTCGAGAGGTTTGCCGCTCCACGTGGAGACAAGCAAGTGCTGATGCCGTCGAGTTCGAGAGGTTTGCCGCTCCACGCGGGACACGAGCAAGTGCTGATGCCGTCCAGTTCGGCCGCAGATGCTCACAGTTACATTAGAATAGAATAGAATAGAATAATTTATTCATAAGTTCACATAAGTATAAATTACATAGAAGTTATATCATTACAAAGTTAAATATTAATATTATGAAGAAAATATTAAACTATGCCTAAAATAAATCTAGTGTATAACTTATATATAAGTATATAGGTTACAGGCCTACTGAGTTTAATAGCGACCTGCCTGATGTAGGTTTATTCAAACCTGTGTTTCAAGCCATCACTTAACAACGCTGAGTACTTTAGTGGACCATTATGTTACTGAACATAGAGCTAGCATTGATACATAATAATTATATTTTAAAATAAACATTGACTTAACATTAATAAACTTATTGCATTACTTCTAGCAATTTTTCAGTGTCTGAGTAATTAAATTTCGCTAAGTATTCACTCAACATTTCACTACATTTTTTACAATTTACACTATATGTATGTACTTAGAGACTTATTGATTTTATTATACAAGAACGGACCTACAAATACATAAAACTTATTTGTAAAAGTATGTCTAGTTTGAGGCTTTATGCAAACTAAGTCTTTTCTTCTCTTATCTCTAGGTATCGGGACATAAGGAAGTCTGCTATGCTGGTGCAGTACTACATTCAATATAAATAGTTGTCGCACGGTTACAACCTTACATGCGCTGTACAGCTCGTGTGTGGGAAATCTAAATGGGCGAAAGGTAATACCTTAGGTAATAGGTAGCACGGGCTGGTGTCCGCAACTCCACGTCAGTCTTAGGTAATAGGTAGTACGGGCTGGTGTCCGCAACTCCACGTCAGTCTTAGGTAATAGGTAGTACGGGCTGGTGTCCGCAACTCCACGTCAGTCTTAGGTAATAGGTAGTACGGGCTGGTGTCCGCAACTCCACGTCAGTCTTAGGTAATAGGTAGTACGGGCTGGTGTCCGCAACTCCACGTCAGTGCGCGTATACCTTAGGTAATAGGTAGTACGGGCTGGTGTCCGCAACTCCACGTCAGTGCGCGTATACCTTAGGTAATAGGTAGTACGGGCTGGTGTCCGCAACTCCACGTCAGTGCGCGTATACCTTAGGTAATAGGTAGTACGGGCTGGTGTCCGCAACTCCACGTCAGTCTTAGGTAATAGGTAGTACGGGCTGGTGTCCGCAACTCCACGTCAGTCTTAGGTAATAGGTAGTACGGGCTGGTGTCCGCAACTCCACGTCAGTGCGCGTATACCTTAGGTAATAGGTAGTACGGGCTGGTGTCCGCAACTCCACGTCAGTCTTAGGTAATAGGTAGTACGGGCTGGTGTCCGCAACTCCACGTCAGTGCGCGTATACCTTAGGTAATAGGTAGTACGGGCTGGTGTCCGCAACTCCACGTCAGTCTTAGGTAATAGGTAGTACGGGCTGGTGTCCGCAACTTCACGTCAGTGCGCGTATACCTTAGGTAATAGGTAGTACGGGCTGGTGTCCGCAACTCCACGTCAGTCTTAGGTAATAGGTAGTACGGGCTGGTGTCCGCAACTCCACGTCAGTGCGCGTATACCTTAGGTAATAGGTAGTACGGGCTGGTGTCCGCAACTTCACGTCAGTGCGCGTATACCTTAGGTAATAGGTAGTACGGGCTGGTGTCCGCAACTCCACGTCAGTCTTAGGTAATAGGTAGTACGGGCTGGTGTCCGCAACTCCACGTCAGTGCGCGTATACCTTAGGTAATAGGTAGTACGGGCTGGTGTCCGCAACTCCACGTCAGTCTTAGGTAATAGGTAGTACGGGCTGGTGTCCGCAACTCCACGTCAGTCTTAGGTAATAGGTAGTACGGGCTGGTGTCCGCAACTCCACGTCAGTCTTAGGTAATAGGTAGTACGGGCTGGTGTCCGCAACTCCACGTCAGTGCGGGTATACCTTAGGTAATAGGTAGTACGGGCTAGTGTCCGCAACTCCACGTCAGTGCGGGTATACCTTAGGTAATAGGTAGTACGGGCTAGTGTCCGCAACTCCACGTCAGTGCGGGTATACTTTAGGTAATAGGTAGTACGGGCTAGTGTCCGCAACTCCACGTCAGTGCGGGTATACCTTAGGTAATAGGTAGTACGGGCTAGTGTCCGCAACTCCACGTCAGTGCGGGTATACCTTAGGTAATAGGTAGTACGGGCTAGTGTCCGCAACTCCACGTCAGTGCGGGTATACCTTAGGTAATAGGTAGTACGGGCTAGTGTCCGCAACTCCACGTCAGTGCGGGTATACTTTAGGTAATAGGTAGTACGGGCTAGTGTCCGCAACTCCACGTCAGTGCGGGTATACCTTAGGTAATAGGTAGTACGGGCTAGTGTCCGCAACTCCACGTCAGTGCGCGTATGTTGCGTGCAGGTGGCTACCTTAAGGATAGCTCTCTGCGCACGTTCTAATTTTTTTTTTTTTTTTTATTTATTTAATCCATTATGATACTTTTTTATGTTCACATAGCATCTGCCAAACTGCAAAGCAATTTGTCGGCAGTAGGTTCTCGTGGATTTTGCACGAATCTATACAAAATAAACATTAAAATTAACTCCGAAACCAAGACCATGGTTCTGTAGGCAAAGACTCCGCTTGTGAATACGGAGTAGTTACCCACACAACCACATATTCTACAACCACAGCTACTACACTCAGCGGCATCAGCCAACGAATGCCATGAGACCATCGCATAGTACTTACTCGGCATGAGGTAAGCAAACTTAGGACCCACGACATCAGCCGCCCGAGGCCGCCGACCGACCGCAGCAACTATGGACACATCGACAGGTAATGCTTCCTTAAGACATTTTTTAAGTGATTTTTACTTTTGACACGATCCATTATTCCCTCAGGTAATTCATTCATTAATGTAGGTGTAATCCACCGTCTCGTACGCCTACCATAATAATTATTTACATTTGGCACATGTAATTTCTTTTTCTTTGCAAGTCGGGTTGGGTAGTTATGCGCTTGTTCTTTTTTGTGTTTGTTAATATTATGTTGTTCAAGAATCACTGTCATTTTTACTTTCAGGTCAACTGGTAGTATATTGCATTTCTTAAATAATTTTTCATATTTCTTGTTCAAGCTTTGTTTAGTTCTTTTGCTCACTAACATTTTTAGAAGTCGTATTTGTAGTATTTTAATTTTATCTAGATATGTTTTAAAAGTAAGTCCATAACCACACAACCCGTAACCGATAATCGAGTCGGCAAGTGCATAGTACAGTGCATACAATAGTCCCCGCTTGACTGCAGGCTTCAAGGTGTACAATTTACCCAGAACGGACCGAACTTTATTACAAACCGTCTGTATGTGTATGTTCCATGCAAATTTAGTATCAATGGTTAGTCCTAAGTACCTGTAAGTTTTTACCTGCTCTAAATTAATACACTGACAGCTTGATTTTCCGTTGTGAAGACATTCATAACTGTGACCCTTTATATTCAATTCAATGTTTTTATTACGTGAATATGGAGAATGTATTGCCATGCACTTAGTTTTGCTTATATTAATAATTATGCCATTGTCATGTGCCCATTTAATTATATTGTCCAAATCGTCTTGTATCGCTTCTTGTATGTAGGTTTGGTCCTTACCACTGAATAAGAGACATGTATCGTCAGCGTACATATAAGCATTGCATTTTTTGATTACATTACTCATACTATTAACGTGTACAATATAACCAACAGGCCCATATACAGATCCGGTAGGAACACCATATTTGACAGCGCCCTCAATACTTTCAGCATTAGCAACCCGTACTTTAATCGTTCTTAGCTCTAGGTATTGACGAAACCATCTGTTAATTGGTCCACTTATCCCACACTCATCCATAGCCTGCAACAAGCCGTCGTGATGCAGAGTATCGAAAGCTTTTTTGAAGTCTATAAAAACTGCTACCACTATATTTTTATCATTTAGGTAATTATTTACATCATCTGTAAATCTTGCTAGCGCCGTTGCCGTACTTCTCTTTGGTCTAAAACCATGTTGGATGTCTGTAATAATATCATTTTTGTCTAGGTAAGTTGTTATTTGATTAACTATGAACTTTTCCGTAATCTTATTAATTGTATTTAAAATAGCTATTGGTCTGTAATTTGTGTATTCCAGATGTGATCCTTGTTTGTAAATTGGTCTAATAATTGACTCTTTCAATCAAGGGTATTTGCTTTCTTTTACACATTGATTTATAAAATATGCTATAACAGGACTAATAAAGTTCTTGATTTCCTTTAAATCTTTTACCCTAATGCCATCTGATCCCGGCGACTTATTGCAGTCCAGTGAGTCTATTATCCTGGCGATATGTGTGGGCGTTGTTTTATTGAACCTAAAACTAACATTGCACGGTTTAACATAATCATGTCTATTTAAGAACGTTTTGTTACATTTATGCTTGATATTGTCAACTTCCGTTGTGAATGTATTACAGAAATTATTACAAATGGTCACTAAACATTCTTTTTTATGTAAATATTTCTCTATGACGCTGTCTACTGTTACTTTACTTCTACCCAGCCAGTTATTAATATTACCCCATATCTTACGCATGTCTCCCTTACATTTTTTTTTTTAATGGCAGTAGGATTGATTTAGCAGCCCCACCCCATGAAGTTATACAATAAGTGAGAATGGATTGACACAAAGCTAAATAGACCTGTTGAATCAATTTGTAGTCCGATATATATCGTAAATTCTTAAAAATGTATATCAATTTACGCATTCGAGTGCATAACAAATCAATGTGTTTACGGAAATTCAAATTTGTGTCAATCGTTACACCAAGATATTTCATATGATCGGCTTTTGCTAAAGTAGGACAATTACAAGCAACGTCAGCATACGTGCCACACTTATGCGCATAAATGTTTATGTTAGTAGTTGGCAGGTTAGTATTTTTCATAGAAAATAAAATGTGTTTGGTTTTCTCTGCATTTAGTGTTAGGAGATTTTCATATAGCCAATTAGACACTATATTAAAACCGTTCTGGGCTTGTTTATACACCTCATCTCGAGATTTGTCTGAAAAAAATAGAGCTGTGTCATCTGCATAAGACATTATGACACCATTGTGGAGTGTTAAGCTGCACAGGTCATTTATATATACTAGGAATAAAGTGAGTTTAACGCTTGGGAAGAGGCACATGATGCAATAGGCATCTTTTGCGACCTATCCAAGGCATTTGATTGCGTGAATCATGAAACACTGCTCTTGAAACTTGAGCATTATGGACTGGGTAAACTTGCACTTAGCTTAGTAAAATCATATTTGAATAATAGACTGCAGCAAGTTCAAATAAACGGTGTGAATTCATTGGGATTAAAAGTCAAAATGGGTGTACCGCAGGGCTCTATATTAGGTCCGTTCCTCTTTTTAGTATATATAAATGATTTACCTCATTTACTGAAAAACCGACCACAAATGGTGTTATTTGCTGATGACACATCACTAATTTTTAAAGTTAACAGACATGCACAAGAGCTCGACGACGTAAATAACGCTATGCTTAAGGTCCATAATTGGTTCACTGTAAATAATTTAGTATTAAATGAGAAGAAAACTAAATGCATAAGATTCACGTTACCAAATGTTAGAAGTAGTGAATGTCACGTAGTATTGAATAAGGAAATGCTACAATTCGTCGAACAGACTGTTTTCCTGGGAATTACGCTGGACTCAAAGCTGCAGTGGAGTCCTCATTTAACATCACTAGCAGGGCGGCTAAGCTCGGCTGCTTACGCTGTTTGGAAAATCCGCCAATTAACAGACGTCGATACCGCGAGACTGGTCTATTTTAGTTACTTTCATAGCGTCATGTCTTACGGTATTTTGTTATGGGGACGGGCTGCAGATATTGATTCTATCTTTATTCTGCAAAAGAGGGCTGTCAGAGCCATCTATAACCTCCGCAGTCGCGAATCTCTAAGGGAACTGTTTAAAAAAATTAACATCATGACGGTGCCTTGTCAATATATATATGAAAATATTATGTATGTTAGAAAAAATCTACATATTTTTAGTAAGATACGTGATCGGCATAATTTTAACACTAGAAATAGGAACAAATTAGATCAACCACGTTTCAGATTATCTAAGGTACACACTTCTTTTATGGGGTACTGTGTAAAATGTTATAATAAATTGCCTCTCGATATTCTTCAACTAAATGAGAAGCAATTTAAAACATGCATTAAACGCACACTATGTAGACAAGCATATTATAGGTTGAATGATTATATCATAGATAAAAATGCTTGGCTAAATGCTGGTCCTGCTCCACAGCCACTTGGGCTTTGTTAATTTTTTTTTTTTTTTGTTTGGAAGAAATGCGTCCCCTTTTTTTCTGACATTATGTTATTACTATATAATCTGACTTATTGACTATATATAGACTATAGATTTAGTGTTTACTAATCTTTTAATTACAATCATTGCAAACTATAGTTTTGTATAAATTAGAAGCATCTTTTCAATTTTGTAAATGTGAGTACCATGGAGCGGTTTTATGTTATGATGTAGGTATGTTGACTTGAAAAAGTATGGCAGTTGAGAGTATGTCATGCTCACTTAAATGTCTCGCTGATGGTGGCGCGTGTGTTGGATCATTCGGTTCCCTACAAAATGGTTGAGCTGGATGGTGCTGATCCACGCGTCATGTTCGTGAACGGGCGCCGTCAGTGGAGACTGGTCATCTTTTAGCTGCCAGGGCTTATTTTTAATCTTATATTTTAAATTGTTTTAGTTATCTATTTTTTACATTGTTCTCACATATAGAAGCAACAAGAACAATAACAATGTACCTACCCAGGATTTTGTAACAATTTTGATTTAAAAGAGTGTCCATGGAGTTTCTTGCCTATTCTTCTCCATAGAGATCTACGTTTTGTAATGGGCGACTAGCTTCAATTTTCTGACTAACTGACCGACTCTTTGACAATTCAAAAGTGCCTGTAATTGGTTTAATTGAAATAAATGCTTTGAGTTTGAGTTTGAGTAGGACCCAAAATACTACCTTGTGGTATTCCGTATTTACTATTTGGAAGCTCAGAACTAACGTACTGACCAATTTTGACACATTGTTTGCGGTCACTAAGATAATCAGAAAGTAGTAAGAGCGTTGTTCCTCTTATTCCGAGTGTTTCAAGCTTGTCCAATAATAAAGGGCAGGAAATTGTGTCAAATGCCTTGGCGAGGTCTAGGAAGATCCCAATGGAGTGCAGGCCCTTATCCAAATTAGTTGTTATATAATCCGTCATTTGATGAACTGCCTGATTAGTTGATTTATTGGGCCTAAAGCCAAATTGTCTATCTGAAAGCAATTTGTTATCTTCTAGGTATTTCATTAATCTAATATTAATGATCTTCTCTAGGATTTTGAAGAGCCCTATTAAAACTGAAATGGGTCTGTAATTGTTAACACATTTTTTGTCACCAGATTTATATATAGGAGTAACCACTGCTTTTTTAAGCAACTTAGGGAATATACCATTAGTTAAGTATAACTGAAAAATATGAGTTAGTGGCGGAGCAAGTAGGTATTTGAAATGTTTAAGTATGTTGTTTGGTATGTTGTCCCACCCAACCGCGCAAACGTCCTTTAATCCAGAAATAATTGTTAGTACTTCATCGACATCCGTATCTAGTAAGACAAATGATTTGAGTGTGGGGAAAGTTTTAGGTTGGCTTTGAGGGAAAGAACTTCTAGATTAGTAGATTAGTATTTTCTGCTAAAGTTTTGCCTACGTTAGAAAAATAGAAATTAACTTTATTTGTTGATTCAATTGGGTTGTTCTCTATTGTCAATAAGTCAAGTGGAGGTTCAGGTTGTTTTGTTCTTAATGTATTTGTTTTTATAAATTTCCAAATAAGTTTACTATTTTTGCCTGCTTTCTGCAGTTCTTTTCTATCATATTCATTTTTTATTTTTCTCAGAAGGTTGTTGCAGAAGTTTCTATATCTTTTATACGTAGTGGAAAGAATTTCATTTTCAGGCTCAAGTTTGGACTTTATGTGAAGTTTGTCTCTATGCCTAATACATCGAACAAGTCCAGATGTAATCCAAGGGTTAATGCACCTATACTTCCTTGGCGTTATTTTAGCAACTGTATGTTTTATTATTGCAGAGTGAAGTGAATTAATAAAATAATTAATAGAAATGTTTGCATCGGTAGAATTATAAACTGGGTCAAAATTAATATTACGTATGTCTTTTTCGAGGTGTGTCATGTTGCCTTTAGTATAGCTACGTAAACAATTTTTTCTGTGTAAAGAAATTGCAATGTTAGTAAAACTGCTCGGTGGTCAGTAAGCGAAGAGTTCGTGACAAATGTTTTGGTTGGGTTATTTGTTTTTATAATTAGATGATCTAAGCAAGAACCGCTTTGATGCGTGGGGTGGTAATGAGCTGGCAAGAGTCCATGGAATGAGCAGATATTAAGATAGTTATGTGCATGTACATCCATTTTCCCGGAAGCAATGTTGATATTGATGTCTCCCATTAGTATTATGTGCTTAAAAGTTGTAAGACTTTGTAACTGCACGTTTAGTGAATCTAAGAAATTTGCGACATTTTGAGAAGGAGGTCTGTATATAGCCATAACTCCCGTATTACATTGCTTGTGGGTAATATTATATTCAGAACTAACTGTGTATGTTGGATGATTCGTGAGTCGGCTGTACGTTTTTTAGGGTCATTAAAATTTTGGTGAAAAAATTAGTTACTTACGCATAAAAGTTTTGTCTTATTGTGTTGGATGTCGGACCAAGTGGAGTGCTAATACTTACTGCTGCATTATTGTGTTGGATGTCGGACCAAGTGAAGTGCTAATACTTACTGCTGCATTATTGTGTTGGATGTCGGACCAAGTGGAGTGCTAATACTTACTGCTGCATTATTGTGTTGGATGTCGGACCAAGTGAAGTGCTAATACTTACTGCTGCATTATTGTGTTGGATGTCGGACCAAGTGGAGTGCTAATACTTACTGCTGCATTATTGTGTTGGATGTGGGACCAAGTGGAGTGCTAATACTTACTGCTGCATTATTGTGTTGGATGTCGGACCAAGTGAAGTGCTAATACTTACTGCTGCATTATTGTGTTGGATGTCGGACCAAGTGGAGTGCTAATACTTACTGCTGCATTATTGTGTTGGATGTCGGACCAAGTGGAGTGCTAATACTTACTGCTGCATTATTGTGTTGGATGTCGGACCAAGTGAAGTGCTAATACTTACTGCTGCATTATTGTGTTGGATGTCGGACCAAGTGAAGTGCTAATACTTACTGCTGCATTATTGTGTTGGATGTCGGACCAAGTGGAGTGCTAATACTTACTGCTGCATTATTGTGTTGGATGTGGGACCAAGTGGAGTGCTAATACTTACTGCTGCATTATTGTGTTGGATGTCGGACCAAGTGAAGTGCTAATACTTACTGCTGCATTATTGTGTTGGATGTCGGACCAAGTGAAGTGCTAATACTTACTTCTGCATTTATATCGCAAGTGCTTGTTATTTTCCATTCAGGTATGTTACTGTATGATAAATGACGCACCAGACATGGTCATTCGAGAACCCGCGGTTCATCTGTGGTGAGTCAGAGGCACACAAATAAAACGATAGTATTATGTTCTTAGATTTGAACTATGTGTTTATTTTAGCATTCATAACTTAAGTGAAACGAGGGACGGGACAGTTCGTCAATAAATATCAACAATACAACCAAACGTAACTGAACATAATATACAATACACAACGCAACAAACAATACTTCAGTATCAGCCGGAGTACCGCGCGCTCCGGGAGACGTCAGCAGCACGCGCGCCGCGCGCACACCGGCGCACACCGGCGCACTCCGGCGCACACCGGCGCACACCGGCGCACACCGGCGCACACCGGCGCACTCCGGCGCACACCGGCGCACAACCGGCGCACACCGGCGCACTCCGGCACACCGGCGCACAACCGGCGCACACCGGCGCACTCCGGCGCACATGCCATGCGCACTGTACTCAACACTGAGCTACTAAAACAGTTCTACTGTAAATAAGAATAATGCTCATCCTTCGCGTATTCTCACTTGCCGCCAGCGCGACTGTTAGACATACGTCAGCAGTAATGTCAACTCACAACCGATAGTCAATTGTATCCGCAGCTTGCACACATCGCCGACCTATCCAGACTCTTCGGGAATGTCCAACCTTCAACAGAAACAGTCGGGCGAAGCTCCCGCGACACGCACCGAACTCAAAACTATTCGCACCGACCGCGCGGAGAGCAACGCAACGAACCGAACGGAGACACAACGCAACAGGAGAACTAGTGCGCATCCTATCACACAGCGAGCTGCCGCGCCGCCCGCGCTGTGTACAGGAGAGGAGCGGGCAGAGGGCGCGGGGGGAGCGCTCCGTCACACCGTGGTCTCGCGGTCCACGTGGATGTACTCGACGGAGCGCTCGCGACGTCAGGAGGACGCCGCTGAAGACGCGCGCGACGCGTCGAACAGCAGCTCCTCCGTGAGGCGCCGCCCCGCCGCCAGCGCGCCCAGCAGCTGCTTGTCCGCGCCCGCGCGCCGCCGCCGCCGGAGCGCCGCCGCCACCAGCAGCGCCAGCGCCGCCGCGCCGCACGCCGCGCCCGCCGCCGCGCCCGCGGTCGCCGGCGCCGCCAGCGCCGCCAGCAGGCGCGCGCCCGCGCCGCACGCGCCCGCCTCGTCGCCGCCGCCCGGGCAGTCTGCTTCGCCGTCGCACCACAGCGCGCCCGCCATGCACGCGCCCAGCGCGGCGCACGGGTGCGCGCACGCCGCGGTCGCGTTGGGCCACGCCTCACCCACGGCCAGCGGGCGCGGTGCGGGCCCAGCGCGCCACACCTCCATCCAGTGGAAGCGCGCGTGGCCCGCCTCGCGCGCAGCCCACACCACCAGCAGCGCGCCCGGCCGCGCGCCGCGCCCCCACCACTCGTCCGTGAACAAGTGCACGACGGGCCCCGCGCCCGCCGCAGCCGGGCAGATGGCGCGCAGCAGGCGCGACGAGTGCGCCTCGTACACCAGCACGCGGTTCGCGGTGGCGCAGGGCGGCGGCTCGCCCGCCTGCGCGGCCCCCGCACCTCCCGCGCTGCCCATGGGCAGTTCCTCGCCCCACACTCGCAGGAACACTGACCGGTTGCCTCTCGCCTCCAGGAGGAACGGTGTCTCGCCGCACTCCGACATTCTGTTGCCACTGCATTCCAAACCATTGCATTACGAATGAACGATGAAAATGAAGCTTAACTTTTCAACTCGTATGTCTCGTAGACATCATGATTTAATAACTAAAAATTAACGGTCGATACTTCAATATAATTTTACTTGAGCATAAAATACCTGTAAGGGTAGACCAGATGCACGCGCGTGCCGGGCGGCGTCAGGCGGCGCCGGGAGGCGCAGGGAGGCGCGGGGGCGGCGGCGCGCGCCCACGTGCCGCGGAACTGCACGTGCCGCTGGTCCTCGGCCGCCGACAGCGCGCGCGCCACCAGCTCCAGCTCCAGCGCCGGCCCGCCCGACTGCAGCCGCAGCGGCGCGCTGCTGTTGTCGCAGATGCACGCCACCGGCACCTGCTCACGACACACTCACTGTACAACTCGCTCCTAACGTAAATACATTCTTCCGTCCGAGCATTTCTACTTCTTACTCTGTAACCGGGCCATGGAGACTCATATATCCGCAGATGTGGCACCCGCAGCGGCGCGTCGTCGTCGCCGTCGAAGTCGACAAGCGTTTCGTCGGCACCGTCAGCGTCGTCAGGTCTCGGGTCGTGCGGGTCGGGCGCGCACGCTGGCCTCCCGGTGAACGGGTCCGCGCGCGTCGTGCAGTGCGGCTCCTTGCCGAACGTAGCCGCCAGCAGGTCCAGCGCCACGCGCGCGCCGTCCGCCTGCAGCCGGTACACGCAACGCAGCCGCCGCGCGCCGCCGCGCCCGAACCACAGCGCGTTCCGCGGCGACGCGAACGAGCCCGGCGTTGTAATCCACCGAGCGCACTCGTTCGGTAAAGCTCGCGGACGCCGACCGTCATCGGGCAGAGCGGTTCCCTCGAGCCGCGCGTCCACGAACTCATAGTGGAGCGCGAACTCGAGTGGATGCGTGGCGGTGCCGGGCAGCGAGGTGGCCGCCAGCGACAGCAGCGGCGCGGCCGACACGTAGCCGTCGGGGGGCGCGCACGGCCGCGGCGAGCGCGTGGCATTGGCGAGCGCGGCGCGCGCGCACAGTGCCGGCGCCGCGTCACAGAAGCGACCCAGAGCGCGAGCGCCCGCTTCCTGCGCGCCGCCGCCGTCCCAGATGCGCAGCTCCACGGCGCAGGCGCCGGGCGCCCCGCGCGCACGCAGCTCTCCCGCGGCACGCTGGCTCAGGTGTGCCACGCCGTTCTCCTCGTCGCGCTCCCCGCTCTCGATGCGACGAGGCTCGACTAGCGAGTATTGCGTGAAGCTCGAGAAGTAAATCCACACGAGATCTCCTGCAGAGAGTACCGACGTGAGCAGTTCGTATCGTCACCTGCACCTCTCCTCCCGGCTGCACGCTCACCTGGGCGCCCATGGAAGGTCCAAGTGCAGGTGGTGTTGGGCGGCAGCGTGTGCGCGGGCGCCCGCAGCCGGCCGCGCCGCCCGCGCGCGCTTCCCGACGCGCTCGAATTCGTCTCCTCCTCGGACGACGACGCCTTCACATGAAACTCGCAACGCCGCGCCTCTCTGTTGTCAAGGAACCAAATATAGCACAATTCTAATATGATCAAGGTGTCATTGTAGTACCCACTTCTTTAAAAAAAAACGTGTGCGGTCGGGGGACCCCCGTCAGGAACTCGATCGGGGGACCCCCGTCAAGTACTCGATCGGAGGACCCCCGTCAGGAACTCGATCGGGGGACCGCCGTCAAGTACTCGATCGGAGGACCCCCGTCAGGAACTCGATCGGGGGACCCCCGTCAAGTACTCGATCGGAGGACCCCCGTCAGGAACTCGATCGGGGGACCCCCGTCAAGTACTCGATCGGAGGACCCCCGTCAGGAACTCGATCGGGGGACCCCCGTCAAGTACTCGATCGGGGGACCCCCGTCAGGAACGAAGTTTCTTACGCGAAACTCGCATGCACATACACACTCGTATACAGGGCGTCCCACGGATATGCCACACGGAGGGAAAGTACCTTGAATATTGTAGATGGAACATTTTACTGAAAGAGGACATTATTTGAATTTAAAAAACAATTTAAACTGCATTCATAGATATTTAAATAATTACATGGTTGAACCGGGAATCGAACGCGTTACACGAGAAAAATAATCATTCTGTAGCTTTATCATACCGATCGAAAGGCTTCATCATAAGGATTATTTTTTGCCAAATAACATAGTATCACAAATAAAAGGAAGACCATGAATTTTAACATTTGATGTGAAATTTTGTTCAGAAAAATGAAAAGCTCAGTTTATGTAAAAAAATGAGTTTACAAGAACCAGTATGAAAGTGTCCACGAGCTACAAGCAGAACTTAGATCTTAGATCCACCACAACAAGATCAAAAAATCGACAGGGAGCGAAATAATCAAAAGAGTGTGACTGTATTCAACAGGAAGGGACTCATTTGGAGCATTTGATAAATTGATTAGTTAATTTTGTATTAAAAATGTTAAAATTCATGGTCTTCCTTTTATTTTTGACACTACGTTATTCAGCAAAAAATAATCCTTATGATGAAGCCTTTCGATCGGTATGATAAAGCTACAGAGTGATTATTTTTCTCGTGTAACGCGTTCGATTCCCGGTTCAACCATGTAATTATCTAAATATCTATGAATGCAGTTTAAATTGTTTTTTAAATTCAAATAATGTCTTCTTTCAGTAAAATGTTCCATCTACAATATTCAAGGTACTTTCCCTCCATGTGGCATATCCGTGGGACGCCCTGTATAGGTAATAATAGAAAGAGACAGAAAGAGAAAACGCTTTTTCTTTACACGTGATGATTTTTACCAGACAATTCCTACCGCAAGCAGGGTTAAGTAACTTCGTTCCAAAAAAGGTATTTATTTCTGTACAAATGTCATGAACATTACTGCGATGATGTATTAGAACCCTAATGTATTAGCTCTGCCAATCAGACGCTTCGTTACGTTAACTTGTTACCGCGCATAGTCGAGAGAGTCGGAGTCAGCGAACACGACGTCGACGTCGAGCTCGAAGCCGCGGAGGGGCGCGGCGGGTGCGGGGGGGCGCAGGGGCGCGCTGAAGGGCGACGAGTGGAAGGCGACTAGCATCTCGGGCCCGCGTGACGTCACGCGCGGCAGCCAGTCGCCGCCGCAGTACTCCAGCAGCACGGGGTCGTCGGTGGACGCTCCGTCGTAGAAGATGAGCCGGTCGCGCTCGCCCGTGCACTCGCGCCACGCGCGCACCGCGCGCCCCGTCTTGTTGAGGCTGCGGATGGACAACCGACCATGGTCACCGAGCTCAGCGGACACCCTTACAGACGGGCGAGTACTAACCTTGCCATCGATATCGAGCGCTTAATTTGCATCTTGTGTGAATATTCTTGTCGCACAGAAATCATCGCGTGCTTACACGTGGGAATGTCTTTCTGACGGAGGCTCCAGTAGCAGGTGACGTTCCTGTCGAGAACGATGACATGTAATCGCGGCGCAACGAACCTGAGCCGCACACCGCGCGGGCGCTCGGTACCTGGGGTACATGCCGGGGTAGTTGGGGCTCTGCAGGCGGCACGGCTTGCGGTGGCACTCCTCGTAGGTGCGCGTGCAGTACGTGCCCGGCGACACCGCGCCGCGCTCCAGCGGCGCCTCCAGCGCGCCGAACCTGAGCACGCCACGCCGTACATACGGGGAAACGATTCATCGAGATACGCGGACACTCAACGGTCGAATCCAAAGATCGTGAGATAATATGGAATCGGTCGTTACTTTGTGGAAATCCATGACAATAAATGTAATGTAAAAATATTTAGTTTTAATTCCGCAATTTTGAGAAAAATGCACTATTATAATATTCAGGGGATATTCGGTCGGGCAGTACGGGCAGTACGGGCAGTACGGGCAGTACGGGCAGTACGGGCAGTACGGGCGGGCCCATGGGGAGAATTTTATTGAATTGCAGAATGTGCGACCGCACCGACATTGCCAATTGATAAGTATCAACAAACTGTATGGGACCCACCGACTTTAGAGTAGGTGCTATAAATGTCACAAATGGCAAAAAACGTTTCGCAAACACAAATCGTAGCACTAATGTATGCGAATTATGCTATTGCACATGAAAAGGATACGTATCTTATTGAAAAAGTATTTATTGTAAAAAAAATAAAAACCATTTTTCTTTTGTCAGCTTTTTCTGAGATGATCAGAGATGATAGTGCAGCAACGAATTAAGGTTGGATAATAGTGATAAATCGAATGATTTCTTATTGCGTCTATTAAGAAAAGTGTCTTGGAACTACTTTCATAGTTTTTAAACGACTTCAAAAAAAGGAGGAGGTTCTCAGTTTGTCGGAATCTTTTTTTTATGTTGGTACCCCGATTACTCGAATACGGCCGGACCGATTTGGATTTTTTTTTTTTGAAAGGGTATACTTTCCAGATAGTTCCATTGTCATCAGGTCAGGATCTGATGATGGAATTCTGGAGAAATCGAGGGAACTCATCAAATATTATAGGCAAACTTACACATATCGATTTGGGTATTTTTTATAGTAACTTGTGCATTTGCTCTCGGAAAGCACCATTTCGAGAAGTGGAACTGATGACGAAGACCACAAATGGTGAGATGGCCACAGGAACAACTCAATAATTAGTATTTCACGAGTTGCGATTCGATTACTTTAAAAAAGTTTTGCAAAAATAAACCACCGACTTTCAAAAAAAACACTGTACAAACTGAAAAATAAGTAGTTTCGGAAGTCGTGTCTTTGGATCTGTATATAATAAGTAGTTTCGGAAGTCGTGTCTTTGGATCTGTATATAATAACTAGTTTCGGAAGTCGTGTCTTTGGATCTGTATATAATAACTAGTTTCGGAAGTCGTGTCTTTGGATCTGTATATAATAACTAGTTTCGGAAGTCGTGTCTTTGGATCTGTATATAATAAGTAGTTTCGGAAGTCGTGTCTTTGGATCTGTATATAATAAGTAGTTTCGGAAGTCGTGTCTTTGGATCTGTATATAATAAGTAGTTTCGGAAGTCGTGTCTTTGGATCTGTATATAATAACTAGTTTCGGAAGTCGTGTCTTTGGATCTGTATATAATAACTAGTTTCGGAAGTCGTGTCTTTGGATCTGTATATAATAACTAGTTTCGGAAGTCGTGTCTTTGGATCTGTATATAATAAGTAGTTTCGGAAGTCGTGTCTTTGGATCTGTATATAATAAGTAGTTTCGGAAGTCGTGTCTTTGGATCTGTATATAATAACTAGTTTCGGAAGTCGTGTCTTTGGATCTGTATATAATAACTAGTTTCGGAAGTCGTGTCTTTGGATCTGTATATAATAACTAGTTTCGGAAGTCGTGTCTTTGGATCTGTATATAATAACTAGTTTCGGAAGTCGTGTCTTTGGATCTGTATATAATAAGTAGTTTCGGAAGTCGTGTCTTTGGATCTGTATATAACAACTAGTTTCGGAAGTCGTGTCTTTGGATCTGTATATAATAACTAGTTTCGGAAGTCGTGTCTTTGGATCTGTATATAATAACTAGTTTCGGAAGTCGTGTCTTTGGATCTGTATATAAGGTTTTTGCCACAGACTTCCGAAATTAAAGTTATTTTTCACTTTGTAGTGTTTGTTTGGAAGTCGAGTGTTCTTTTTTTGCAAAAAGTTTTTTATTTTTCACTTTTTAGTGGGTCGCGGTCGGTTTGTAATGTAGTACGTTAGGTGTACTAACTGTACTAACTGTACACGGGAATTTAACCCGTATGGTAAGGCTATTAAGCGTTATAATAACAAGCTTGCGAAGCTAAGCAGGATGAGGATGATAAATGAATTACGACTAATGACAATGACGAATTAATGTAATGATTGAAATTAACTATTTACAAAATAAAAGGCAAGGCAAAATTATACAAAATAAGCAAGCGCGGCGCGAGTAGATAGGCTGGTAGCCAACGGTGGACTGGTCTCGTTATGATGTCTTTAACCTGCAGTGCGTATTTAGTTTCCAGCTGTGTAGTTACATAATAATATTTGGTTGTATCGCTGGTTACCTTTGAGAGGACGAATTGTCCTTCCAACTGCGCGAACCATAATGCCGGTTCTTCTGGACAAAATGGTGGGCAGCGTACCCCCACTCTCGCTACTTCTCCGTGTAGCACCGCTACTGCATCTTTATTATCAGCGTCAGAAAATTCTTCGGCATCTGACATCTTCACTTATTAAAAAAAATCGCTCACCGCTTATGCTTGGACCACAACCAACCTTCGATGTAAATGAACTTGGCTTCAGCTGGATCACTGCTCTTCTTTATTCGCCGGCAATGCTTGTGAACAGCTGCACCTGAGTCCTCCGTATGCGCGCGTCGGGGTCACCAGTATAGAGGCATGAGGAACAGGGTGTAAAGTTCACTCATCCTCCATAGAAAAGGGAGGATCCTCCGACCAGACGGGTGTTGTGTCTGGTGGGCTACTGCCCCACGGTTGATGTCGGGATGTTGTATATATGCTAGTCGCGCGGTAAACTCTGTTTGCGCGATGCAGGATTTTGCGTGACGTCAGTGTGACGCGTTCCATTGTGGCGATGCCGCCACACATCTAAGCTACAATAGCTTATTGACAACTACTCACCACCTTTAATAAAACATTGCTTTTCCCGATGCAGGGACGTTAATTGTTAAGAAGTTCTCCTGGTACTTCACCATCAGTTCCACTTCGCCATAACTCAAACTCAAAGCATTTATTTCAATTAAACCAATTACAGGCACTTTTGAATTGTCACTTTTGAGTTGTTGTGTTTTCATATGCATTGTGACGAGCTTATATTGCTTAGCAATCATTTTAAAATCATCTTATTATTGACTTGGTTCGGTGGCCATCTCACCATGTGTGGTCTTCGTCATCAGTCCCACTTCACCAGATGGTGTTTCCCAAGAGCAAATGCACAAGTTACTATAAAAATATCCAAATCGCTATAGGTGTGCCTATAATATTTGAAGAGTTCCCGCGATTTCTACAGGATTCCATCATCAGATCCTGACCTGATTGACAATGGTACCACCTAAAATGTATACCCTTTCAAACGAAAAAAGAATTTTCCAAATCGGTCCAGCCGTCTTCGAGTAATCGGGGAACACACATAAAAAAAAAGATTCCGATGAACTGAGAACCTCCCCCTTATTTGAAGTCGGTTAAAATCATTTATAGCCAGAGTGCATCTCATGACAATTCCAATAAGCCCAAAGTTAGGATACATTATTTTATAACAGAGTTCCGGTGCCTATCTTCGGGCTTCATCATCAGATCAGTTCAATGGTACCATTTTCATCAGAACCATTTATTTAATTTTGCTTCGTCATAGTCGCTTTACTATCTTAATCGAGATATCTTATCACCACCCGTGAAATACTTATCGTTGAGGAGTTCCCGTGGCCATCTGTGGTCTTCTTCATCAGTTCCACTTCACCAAATAATATTTTCTGAATGCAAATGCTTGACTTGTTGATGAAAATATCAAAATCGCTATGTGTGTATGTGTATGGAGTTCCCTCAATTCTTCATGAATCCTATTTAAATATACCCAGTGACACTCGCACAATAAAGATGAATCTAACGATATATCATTCATCAAAATCGGTTCAGCCGTTTATTACTAACGAGGGAACATAACAGGTTGGTAGTTCGTTCAGTAGAGAAATGCTATACATGGTAGTTCATTAATTTTAGTAAGTAACCAGCTTAAATTTAAAGAGCGTAAAGATATTGTGAGCCTATCTATTGAGCGGATAGTTGAAGTAGCCTGTATAGAGTTGGAGCAGTTTATTGTATTAACTTTAGGTTTAATAATTGTATCGACTGTGGGGAGTTTCCTGACCTCATGAAAAATAGTAAAATAATACCTTTGTTTAAATCAGGTAGTACATCCGACCCCACACATTATAGACCTATTTCAGTACTACCAACCTTTAGTAAAATTTTTGAGAAATTAATTTTAGAACAATTGCAAAGATTTTCTAATAAACTTAAATTATTACATAACAAACAGTTTGATTTTACAAGGGGTCGTTCAACTACTGATGCTGGTGTTAAACTTTTAGGACATATTTATAATGCATGGGAAGATAAATGCGATGCCTTGGGCATCTTTTGTGATTTGTCCAAGGCATTCGATTGCGTTCTTTATGAAACGTTAATCAGGAAACTCCGCCACTACGGGATCTGGAACACCGCTCTGGATCTTCTTACTTCATACTAGAGTAACAGGATTCAGAGCGTTGACCTTAATGGGAAAAGATCTCCCGGATCTACACTAAAAATGGGAGTCCCGCAGGGCTCAATTCTTGGTCCTTTGCTTGTTTCTTATTTATATTAACGACTTGCCTTACCTCATAAAAGATGATCATGATATAGTGTTGTTTGCGGATGACACTTCACTTTTGTTTAAACTTAAACGTCAGCAGCTGGTTACTGACGATGTAAATAGCGCGATCTCAAAAGTAGTTCACTGGTTCAATGTAAATAATTTACTTCTTAATGAAAAGAAAACCAAATGCCTTAAGTTTACGCTGCCTCCCGTTAGGCAGGTGAAAACTAATGTTTTGATAAAGGGCGAAGAATTGAATCCTGAAGATAGCACAGTATTCTTGGGCTTAACTTTGGATGCTAAGCTTCAGTGGGGCCCACATATAGATAAATTGTCAAAAAAACTAAGCTCTGCAGCATACGCTGTTAGAAAAATTCGTAATTTAACTGACATAGAGACAGCTCGTTTAATGTACTTTAGCTATTTTCATAGTGTAATGTCATACGGTATTCTGTTGTGGGGAAATGCCGCTGACATTCAGACTATCTTTGTTTTGCAGAAAAGAGCTGTTCGATCAATTTATAAGTTAAGTCCAAGACACTCTCTCAGAGAGAAATTTAAGGAGATTAATATAATGACTGTGCCTTCTCAGTATATTTTTGAAAATCTTTTATATGCCCATAAAAATATAAAATTGTTTAAAAAATACAGTGATATCCATAATATGAACACTAGGATCAAACACAAATTTGTTGTACCTACAACAAGGCTCAAGAAAATAGGTGGCTCGTTCAGATGTCAATGTATACGTTTTTATAATAAACTTTCAAGCCACGTTCAAGATCTGAGCCTTAATAAATTCAAATCATTTATTAAACGTAAGTTGTGCCAGAAAGCCTTTTATACCGTTAAATATTACATTGAAGACAAAAAGGCGTGGAATTGAGCTGCTCCAATATATATTTTTTTTAATATACATACATACTGATTTTTTTTGTTCTTTTCTTTTTGCTTATTTTTTTTCTTCTTATATACACATTGACATTGATGAATTTTATATATATTATACAATGACATGAATATTTACTTTGTAAAATACGCTAAGTCGTATTTTATAGATCTAGAGAGGGCACAGAGATCCTTGATTAAGGTCATGTACTGTAAGCCCTACAGGTTCCCTACTGAGACTCTATACGCAAGCTCTAAGCTGCTCTCCGTTAGAAAACTTCACATACTACACATGGTACTCAGATATCACAAAATTCTACCCTTTAACAATGCCAAACTTAAAAAAAGACGGTGTGATATAGTAGCCCCTACATACGCAGCACGTTCAATCTTTGCTAGTCGCCAAAATGTAACTCGAGCCCCGCGGGTTTATAATAAAGTAAATCGCATACTCAACATTTACCCTATGCTGCTGTATGAGTGTAAGAAGACATTGAAGGAATGGCTCTTCACGCTTAGTTATGATGCCGTGGAGGGCATTCTGGCGACTCAGGGTTGAACAACATGCATACAGGCACATACACACATACACACACACACACACCCTTACTCACGAAACATACATCCACACACTCATAAGCACATGCATCAACACACATTTTACAAAACACACTCCAGTTCTCACACAATGCCATAACACGATTCTCATTTTTCTTATTTGTTTTTATTTTCTCTATTTATTGGTTTTATAAAAATGTGGAACTGATACCTAATTAGCCTAACCAAACAACTGTTAATTAATAGAGGAAGAGCGAGGTTCATCCCATCACAAGTATCTTAGGATTACTTTCTGGGAAGCCCCGGCAACTTAATTGTAAAGATTTATGATAATAAACACATTTTTTTTTTTTATGTTGTATTATTTTAATTACTGTGAATGTGAAGACTATGTGGGTCCTTGTATTTTTTTTTCTCTCAGCTTTAATCATAGTCTGCCAGTTTGAGTAAATTATGCGGCCAACCCAAATGTCTGGACTTTAAAAGAGACTGTGACCTCTGAGTTTGTTTCTTCTCAGAGTAACATAACATAACATAACATAACATCACGCCTTGTTTCCCCGAAGGGTTAGGCAGAGGCGTACCTATAGTACACCCATATTTCGCCAGTTATGTTTAAGTCCCATTGTAATAGGGGGCGAGCCTATTGCCATCTACCGGGCACAAATCCAGACTCCGGGCTGCTACTGAGAAATTTCAGATAGAAAAACCCAATAACACTTTTGCCCGACCTGGGAATCGAACCCAGGACCTCATGCTCAGCAGTAGCAATTGCGACCACTAGACCAACGAGGCAGTCTTCTCAGAGTAGTCAGATAGGAAACGCCGGCCTCAACGAGTTTAAAAAAAAAGTTTGTGTTTGTATAAACCTACTTACAGAAATACAATCGTTTATCATAGGGACGGACATAGATAGATATATACAGGTCAAACACATAACCCTCCTTTTTTGGCTTTACCGCAGTCGGGTAAAAATATTGTGGAATTTGAGCTAAATAATATGATAATTTGAGCTAAATAATATGATAATTTGAGCTAAATAATGTGATAATTTGAGCTAAATAATGTGATAATTTGAGCTAAATAATATGATAATTTGAGCTAAATAATGTGATAATTTGAGCTAAATAATGTGATAAATTGAGCTAAATAATGTGATAATTTGAGCTAAATAATATGATAATTTGAGCTAAATAATGTGATAATTTGAGCTAAATAATATGATAATTTGAGCTAAATAATGTGATAATTTGAGCTAAATAATGTGATAATTTCCTATGTCCACTTACCTGACGACGGCGTCGCGCTGCGCCAAGAACTTGTAGCGTAGCCGAAAGCCGAACGGCTCCCCGAGCCTGGCGCGGAACAGCTTCACGGACACGGTGACGGTGGCGGTCTCGCTGTAGTACAGCGCGGCGCCGTCCGCCTCGCCGCACCACGAGCCGCCCGTGAAGGGCCGGCCCAGCTCCGACAGCTGCATGTAGCCGTCCGGGCAGCCGTCCAGCGCACCCGGCTCGTAGCGGCCGACGCGGAACTCGTCGAAGGCCAGCTGCACCAGGTCGCCGTGCGCCAAGCCGCCCGCCGTGAACGTGAGGTGGCACAGGAAGGGCGCGCGCGGCGCCGAGCGCACGCCCACGGCGTACGCCACGCCCACGCGCCCGTAGTACGTGCGGTTGCACACGGTGCAGTGCGCCGGCTCGTCGCTGCCGTCCGCGCACTGGGCCTCGCCGTCGCAGTAGGCGTCCAGGCGCACGCAGGCGCCGCTGCGGCACGCGAACTGCGCCACGCCGCAGCCGCCCGCCGCGCCGCGCGCGCCCAGCGCCAGCAGCGCCAGCGCCAGCGCCGCGCCGCGCCACATGTCGCGCGCGCCCTCACCGCGCCGCGCCACCCGAGCCCCGCACGCGCCCTGCACACACTGCGCACTTGCTAATCTTTAGCTAGAGAAACCTACCAAGCGTCTATGGGCTATTATGATTTAGAAGATTATTAAGATTTTGATTTAAAAATTCTTTTCAACCTCAGCAAATAAAAATCTGCCGTATGATGACAAAGGAGTTAAATATAAAGTGTTACTTATTCTCAGTTTTGGGTTCGACAAAACAAGCACTTAGCGTCTGCCTGCGTGCATCCTAAAACGACAAAAGTACGTTCAAATTAGAAAAAAAAAGAAGAAAGAAAGAAAATACGTTTATGTGCGTTAAACATGACGCAAAAAAAAGAACACAAACACAAAAAGAAACAAGTTGGGGTAAATATGCGTCACATTCACGCAAAACGGCCATCGCTCAGCATAATGCTGCAACCCTATGCGAGACAGAGCCCCAGCGCTGGTTTTCAGCTACAGCCGGCGTTGACGTGATGATGTCAGCCGGTGCAGCACGCAATGTAATTTAAAAAATAAACACACAATACCTAAATCTAAAATGTTTATATAAGTACAATATTTAAAATGGCAACATTACGTTCCATCGGCATCGACTCACACGCCGCGCGCCGCAGGATTTGTGTTATCTGTGCGCGCAGCTGTCAAAAAACTAATTGTTTGACTAATCTCTGGAACTACTGGTTCGAATTGAAAAATTATTTTAGTGTTGCATAACCTATTTATCGAGGAAGGCTATCACGCTACGACCAATAGGAACGGAGCATCAATGAAAAATGTTGCAAAAACGGGGAAAATTTATTCCTTTTGAGAGCTTCCGTTGCGTGCGCTGCGTAAACGGTTAAAGTTACGCAACAATCACGTATGAATTGTTCCTCTTAAAAAGTTCGCGACAGCATATGTCTATCTTTTAAGGTTGGCTCACTATATCTTTTTTGATGGTAATCAAATTTGTTACAAAATAATGCATTATTTGCGAAGGTGTTTTCATAAACATAATATTGATCTTTATCCAAATAAATAGTTTCATAATCAAGGTTGATTAAGTACATGTCAAATTCCTTTTTAAATTATTCAAATCGGACCTTCCGTTTAGAAATTACGGCGGGTATAAACATGCTTAAAGTAAGTGCGCTTAGTCATACTCGTAGCTTACTCTATTAGATTAGTTACCGACACATTTTATGTTTACTGACTGTTTGAACGCGATCATCTCTGTCACCACCAGTCGGATTTGAAAAAATATTTTTGCATTTTATAGCGCAATTCTTGAGGAAGGCTGTACAATTACGCTAGGTTGATAAGATAAGATAAGATAAGATAAGAAATTTTATTTGCGCAAACATGTGTACACATACAAAATTAAAATAATACATGCATGGAAGATCGTAAATAAGAGTGGCTCACGACATGTTTGCCATTTCTCATGGCGTGCAAATATCTTGAGAAGAAAGAAAAAAATAGTATTAATACATTGATTTTAAAATATTACACATATTCATTAATTAATGTCAGTTAAACAAATTTCTTATACTCAATCATTTACATTATCCAATTATTCATTATATATTTTCCTAGTCCAACATTACAGATTACAATAAAATTATATTATGAAGATTTACAACAGAAATTCAATTAAAAACATTTATTTATTATGGCATATTTAAGTTCTCTACTAGGTACTACATGACCATAGTTACTATATTATTTTAATCACCATGAGTCGTTTAAAAATTCTGCAAGACTATAATATGCTTTTTGTGTCAAAAAAGATTTCATTGTTTGTTTAAGTTTAAGTATTGTTAGCTCTCTCCAACTTTTGGGCAATTTGTTATAGACAATTGGTGCCATGCAAAAAACACTCTTGCGCATAAGTGCAGTTTTCGATGTATGTCCACATAGTTTACTATCATCACGTCTATTTCTTGGGAATTTGTCTGCCATACGAGGAAACAACTGTGGATTTGCTTTTACGAACATTACTATTTCTAATATATAAAGTGAGGGTAATGTTAATATATGATATTTAATGAAATATTTTTTACAACTATCAGTAGTTTTGAGATTAAACATAGATCTCAAGCAGTACTTTTGTCTTTTAAAGATGATATCCCTGTCGGTTGTGTTACCCCAGAATATAACCCCATATCTAATGACGGATTCAATTAAACCATAGTAGGCCATTAATAGCGCTTCTATATTTAGAGTGCGTGACAATTTATATAACGCATATGCACCACTGCTTATTTTTTTGGCTAGAGCCTCAATATGTGCTTTCCAATTTAAGTTTCTGTCGATTGTTAGGCCTAAAAATTTGGTAGTTTTAGCTGTCTGTATTTTATTATTATTATATTCGATGTCAAGATTAGAGAACAATAATGATCGTTGGCTAAAGTGCATTATCAAAGTTTTATTTATATTAATTTTTAAGTTATTATTATTAAGCCACGCTAACGCTTCAATTAATGTATTTTTTATGTCCGTTTCATATGTATCCTTATTATGGCATGGTATAGTTATCGTGCTGTCATCCGCAAACAATGTCATGGGATGTTTAATGGATTTAGGGAAGTCGTTAATATAAACTGTAAACAAGGGTGGTCCAAGTACACTGCCCTGCGGAACTCCATGAGGGACAGTACGCTCGCATGATGTAAAAATCTCTTCACGTTTTGAGCTCATATTGATAACGACACCCTTGACGGAAAATTTTAAAATATTCGCAGCCGCCATCTTGAATTTGTATTTTGACCTCACTACCGGCTTTAGCACTCACGAAAACTATGAAAACGACACCCATTACGAATAATTTGAAAATGTTCACAGCCGCCATGTTGAATTTTCATTTTGACCTCACTATCGGCTTTAGCACCCTCGAAAACTATGAAAACGACACCCTTGACTAAAAATTTGAATATATTCGCAGCCGCCATCATCATCATACAAGGATGAACGCTTCTTCGTTTGTGACGGTTTCTGCCAGTTAACTCCTACCGCAGGCCGCGTATGAACGCTTCTTCGTTTGTGACGGTTTCTGCCAGTTAACTCCTACCGCAGGCCGCGTATGAACGCTTCTTCGTTTGTGACGGTTTCTGCCAGTTAACTCCTACCGCAGGCCGCGTATGAACGCTTCTTCGTTTGTGACGGTTTCTGCCAGTTAACTCCTACCGCAGGCCGCGTAAAAGAACTTCGTCCAAAAAACCCTAAAACCTAACAATAGTAACGCAATATACTCGTATGACGGAACGGAAAATGACCAACTTGCAGCCAGATTTGACGGCAACTTTAGAGCGAAAATATAAATCCTCTTTAATTACTATCCCGTTAGAATTTCGAAAAAAATAGTTACCAAAATAATTACGGGTATGGAACTTAGTAAAGTTATTGTTTTCTGAATTACTGAAGTGTCTTTGGCGATGGCGAAAGTCGGGCTGGCCGATGATGAGTTAGTAAGGATTTTTAACCCCCTAGGGGATGATTTTCCAAAAATGCCAAAACACATCATTCGTAATTTCTAAATAATAAGCTTAATACCAGTTTATTTTCCTTACAAACGTTCATCCCCTATTTTCTCTCCTTAGGGTATGATTTTCCAAAAACGCTGAAACACGTGGTTTTTAATTTTTAACCAGAATGCTAAATACCAACTTTCATGGTTTAAACTAGAAAAATTACGATTTTCCATACAAACTTTCATCCCCTATTTTACTCCCATAGGGGTAGAATTACAAAAAATCCTTCTTTATTCCTTGTCCTTGTCCACATTGTAAAGGGAACCTCTGCGCAAAATGTCAGCTTTCTAGGTCTAAGGGTTTGGGCTGGGCGTCGATGAGTCACTCAGTCAGTCAGTCAGGACTTTTCTTTTTATTTTTAGAGATATAGATAGATTTATTTGGATAAGGATTAATATCATGAACGAACGTCTTCGATTCTACCCGTGTTTTGATCGACTAATTTGAACAAAAACGGTTATTGTGACTTAGTTAGGCGTATAGCCTCGGGGACTTTCTTGTGGGCAATAGTGAGTACCATAAACATGTAGTACATTATTTTATGTATCTTCAATAGTTTTCGCAGCGCACGTTAAATTAATTACTTTCATAGACAATTTTTTTATATCTTGGGTGACATTATTGCAATCTTCGTAGGCATCTCTAATAGTTTTGACAATAAAATACAGCCCATGTTACTCGCTGATAAAGTAGCTTTCTATATGTGAAAGAATTGTTTAAATCGGTTAAGGATTTTTTGAGTTCATCCAGTACAAACAAACAAAAACTCATTGGAGCATGTCACATGTTGCATGTCGCAAAATCGTAAGTTTCTCCACTACCAAAAAGTGCTCAACGTGCCTAAAGAAGATTTCACTTTAAACTCATAAAAAGTAATGAAGGTCACTCGAGCTGCGCCGGCTTGACAATCTAAATTAAATTACGACAAAGAACTGAACAATTTGGCAGAAATTCGCTAAAATATTCGTATTTTGGGGAAAATATACCAAAAGGAACATTACTAGTAACTCATGGTTTCTGAAAACTGTCAACTAGCCTGAATGGTATAGGAAGTAGAATTTACACTCTGACATGGCTCTCGGTCTCTATGAACGTGGCGGAAAGAGCCCTTACATACAATCTGCGTAGACAGCACGCGCCGAGCACGACACGTGGCGCCGACACTCTGACATGGCTCTCGGTCTCTATGAACGTGGCGGAAAGAGCCCTTACATACAATCTTCGTAGACAGCACGCGCCGAGCACGACACGTGGCGCTGACACTCTGACATGGCTCTCGGTCTCTATGAACGTGGCGGAAAGAGCCCTTACATACAATCTTCGTAGAGAGCACGCGCCGAGCACGAACCGTGGCGCCTACACTCTGACATGGCTCTCGGTGTCTATGAACGTGGCGGAAAGAGCCCTTACATACAATCTTCGTAGACAGCACGCGCCGAGCACGACACGTGGCGCCGACACTCTGACATGGCTCTCGGTCTCTATGAACGTGGCGGAAAGAGCCCTTACATACAATCTTCGTAGAGAGCACGCGCCGAGCACGACACGTGGCGCCGACACTCTGACATGGCTCTCGGTCTCTATGAACGTGGCGGAAAGAGCCCTTACATACAATCTTCGTAGACAGCACGCGCCGAGCACGACACGTGGCGCTGACACTCTGACATGGCTCTCGGTCTCTATGAACGTGGCGGAAAGAGCCCTTACATACAATCTTCGTAGAGAGCACGCGCCGAGCACGAACCGTGGCGCCTACACTCTGACATGGCTCTCGGTGTCTATGAACGTGGCGGAAAGAGCCCTTACATACAATCTTCGTAGACAGCACGCGCCGAGCACGACACGTGGCGCCGACACTCTGACATGGCTCTCGGTCTCTATGAACGTGGCGGAAAGAGCCCTTACATACAATCTTCGTAGAGAGCACGCGCCGAGCACGACACGTGGCGCCGACACTCTGACATGGCTCTCGGTCTCTATGAACGTGGCGGAAAGAGCCCTTACAGACAATCTTCGTAGAGAGCACGCGCCGAGCACGACACGTGGCGCCGACACTCTGACATGGCTCTCGGTCTCTATGAACGTGGCGGAAAGAGCCCTTACATACAATCTTCGTAGAGAGCACGCGCCGAGCACGAACCGTGGCGCCTACACTCTGACATGGCTCTCGGTGTCTATGAACGTGGCGGAAAGAGCCCTTACATACAATCTTCGTAGAGAACACGCGCCGAGCACGACACGTGGCACCGACAGGGCTTCATTGAACTAATTAGGTAGCTTGACGTCAATGGAATTATTGAGGGATTGTAGTAAGGTGTCGCGACGTCCGCCACTTCTTAAACGCGAGGCGTAAGTTCTCGCCAGGCGAGTGCCCGGGTGGCTCTTTCAGATGAGTGTAGTTTATCTCGGTCATCACTTACATACGCTGATGGAAAACATTGAGAAGAAAAACGAAATCATATAGTAAACAAGCCCACGACTTCGTCCACGTGGAACCCAGAAAAGCCCTTCAGGCGTAATTGCGGTTTCTCGATTAGTTTTTCTCTTTAACAGTTGTTGTTGAAAATATGGAAAATAATGCTAATATGTTCAGGATGAACTGTGTCGTGGTCGGCACTCAGGCGCTTCGTTATTGTTTTGTCGAAAATAATGCTAATATGTTCAGGATGAACTGTGTCGTGGTCGGCACTCAGGCGCTTCGTTATTGTTTTGTCGAAAATAATGCTAATATGTTCAGGATGAACTGTGTCGTGGTCGGCACTCAGGCGCTTCGTTATTGTTTTGTCGAAAATAATGCTAATATGTTCAGGATGAACTGTGTCGTGGTCGGCACTCAGGCGCTTCGTTATTGTTTTGTCGAAAATAATGCTAATATGTTCAGGATGAACTGTGTCGTGGTCGGCACTCAGGCGCTTCGTTATTGTTTTGTCGAAAATAATGCTAATATGTTCAGGATGAACTGTGTCGTGGTCGGCACTCAGGCGCTTCGTTATTGTTTTGTCGAAAATAATGCTAATATGTTCAGGATGAACTGTGTCGTGGTCGGCACTCAGGCGCTTCGTTATTGTTTTGTCGAAAATAATGCTAATATGTTCAGGATGAACTGTGTCGTGGTCGGCACTCAGGCGCTTCGTTATTGTTTTGTCGAAAATAATGCTAATATGTTCAGGATGAACTGTGTCGTGGTCGGCACTCAGGCGCTTCGTTATTGTTTTGTCGAAAATAATGCTAATATGTTCAGGATGAACTGTGTCGTGGTCGGCACTCAGGCGCTTCGTTATTGTTTTGTCGAAAATAATGCTAATATGTTCAGGATGAACTGTGTCGTGGTCGGCACTCAGGCGCTTCGTTATTGTTTTGTCGAAAATAATGCTAATATGTTCAGGATGAACTGTGTCGTGGTCGGCACTCAGGCGCTTCGTTATTGTTTTGTCGAAAATAATGCTAATATGTTCAGGATGAACTGTGTCGTGGTCGGCACTCAGGCGCTTCGTTATTGTTTTGTCGAACATACCTTTTTAGTGGCCTTGATTAAATTTATCGGATTCGTTTTTCTCTAATTATGAATCCAAATTACTTTAAAATAAATGTACAGTAAGTTTATTGATAGATCGATCAACTCTCAAATTCATTCCCCAAATCCATTCATTTCACAAATTCGTTTCCCTTATCGCGGCAACGCGTTACCTTTTAAAACTGCTAAACAAAACCGAAGAATACTGTAAGCGGTTAGATTTATTATCATGTCGCAATAAATTAATATTTTACATAACAACTTATACCTAATTAATTAATAAAATAACAAAATGATATCCTAACTTAACTAAAACTATTCATAAATTAAAATATGGCGTCGAAGAATTTCTCCGCATCGCTGTCGACCGGTAATGTACCCAAGAGACTGGCTGCATTGTCACGTTGTATGGCAATGCTTAGCCTCTGGCCAAGGTAAAAGCCGGCCCTTGGGTCACGGGAAGTGTCAACTAGCCGTTTGGAGATTTCGTTAAAGCAGTTCCAGTATCAGTCACCGAAGTACACCTTCAGGTCACTCCATCACGTCCGGAGGGGTTTTTTTATATATCAATGCCGGAGGACCATAATAAGTAACAAACCCAGCCCCAAGACCGCAGCCTACATCTCACTACTGCGAAGGCTTCCAGTGCCTAGCAGTCACTTGAGTAGGTGTCAAAGTATTATTTAGTAAAAATATAAACAGCAATACAGCAGTTCGTACCTAGCTACGTTATGAAAGGAAATTGAGACAGAAAATCCAACTTTCAAAGTATCAAAGTTAGTTCACTGGGCTATTGCGAGCATCACGTGTGTGCGTGACTTGTGTCAATGTAGTAGTGCGATCCTGTGCCAATGTAGTAGTGCGATCCTGTGCCAATGTAGTAGTGCGATCCTGTGCCAATGTAGTAGTGCGATCCTGTGCCAATGTAGTAGTGCGATCCTGTGCCAATGTAGTAGTGCGATCCTGTGCCAATGTAGTAGTGCGATCCTGTGCCAATGTAGTAGTGCGATCCTGTGCCAATGTAGTAGTGCGATCCTGTGCCAATGTAGTAGTGCGATCCTGTGCCAATGTAGTAGTGCGAGCGAGTAGAAGCGAGCAGTAAATTCCTCCAATAAAAACTTGCCAACTTCTTTTCACCCAGGTGGGGGTTGGTTTTCGAGAGATCCAATAACAAGTCATGCTTATTTTTTTGCCAATACCAAGTTTCAAATGAATCGAACCGTGCATTAAAAATCTTTAATGCAAACTTTAACAACCCTTAGAAGCCCTTTGGGGAGTAGTTCAAATAAAATAAAAATGTCAAACCATATTAATTACTAGCTTTTGCCCGCGGCTTCGCCCGCGTGTATGTTGGAATATATCAAATTAGTACCTACCCTACGTGTTAATCCAGGTTCTAAAACATCTGTAGGCCAAATTTCCTCTAAATTCAATCAACCGTTTTGCGCCAATCTGGAACATACATCCCGACAAACAACAAACGGACAAAAATTCTAAAAACTATAGTGTGCGCAACAGACTCGTTCAATTCGTTCTTTTTAAATATATGCAATGCACAGTTCTGACTTCGTTACTATTTTTAACCGACTTCAAAAAAAGGAGGAGGTTATCAATTCGGTTATATGGTTTTTTTTTTAATGTTTGTTACCGTTACTCCGTCATTTATAAACCGATTTTAGTCAATATTTTTTATTTGAAAGGATTGGACTTCCAGATTGGTCCCATTTTGATCCAAATCCAGTTCTGATGATAGGATCCATGAGGAAATGAGGGAAATCCTCAAATATTATCGGCAAACACATAGTGATTTTGGTATTTTCGTCAACAAATCAAGCATCTGCATTAAGAAAGTATGATTTGGTGAAGTGGAACTGACGAAGAAGACCATAGATGGCTACAGGAACTCATCAATGATAAGTATTTCACGGGTGGCGATAAGATATCTCGATTAAGATAGTTAAACGACTATGACGAAGCAAATTTAAATAAATGCTTCTGATGAAAATGGTACCATTGAACTCAGAACAGTAATAAAACAATGTATCCTAGCCGTGTTGGGGCTTATTGGAAATGTCATGAGATGCACTCTGGCTATAAATTATTTTTAACCGACTTCAAAACAGGAGGAGGTTCTCAGTTCTTCGGAATCTTTTTTTTATGGTTCCCCGATTACTCGAAGACGGCTGGACCGATTTGGAAAATTCTTTTTTTGTTTGAAAGGGTATACTTTCCAGGTGGTCCCATTGTCATCAGGTCAGGATCTGATGATGGGGTCCTAGAGAAATTGAGGGAACTCTTCAATATAGGCGCACCTATAGCGATTTTTGTATATTTTTTTTTTATAGTAAATTGTGCATTTCCTCTCGGAAAGCAACATTTGGTGAAGTGGAACTGATGACGAAGACCGCAGATGGTAAGATGGCCACTGGAACAACTCAATAATAAGTATTTCACGGGCTGCGATTCCATTACTTTAAAATGATTGCTAAGCAATATAAGCTCGTCACAATGCTTAAGGTGAAGTGGAGCTGTTGGTGAAGTACCAAGAGAACTCCTCAACAATTAACGTCCCTGCTTCGGGAAAAGCAATGTTTTGTAAAAGGTGATGAGCAGTTGTCATTAGGCTATTGTAACTCAGATAAATTACAAACAGACCCACTAAAAAGTGAACAATAAAAACAACCGAATTCCAAAACAAACACTACAAAGTGAAAAATAACTTTAATTTCGGAAGTCAGTGGCAAAAACCTAAAATACAGATCCAAAGACACCGACTTCCGAAAAAGTATTAGTACCGAGTTTCGAGTTAATATGACAGCGCGTTAAAATTTTTCCTTACTGTTCCTTATTGTTCTCACGGTCCTAGTGTTCCTTACTTGTTTTAAAAAACTAAGAGTGACAATTTATATTATTTTCTGAGGCAAATATTGCCATGTTTCAAGTGAATAAGATTTTTCATATAATCTGTATCCCCTATTTCCACCCCCACAGGGATGGAATTTCGAAAAATCGTTTCGGATTTTTCCACAACTGAAATCAAAGATTTCTTATACTAATTTTTGAGTTAATCAAGCAACACAGTAAAATCCTCCTCTTAAAAATCTAATTACCCCTTCTCACCCCGTCAGGGGTAGTTTTGAAAAACCAATAGTAAGAAACTTTATTGCTTATTTAGGCAAATATTCGTGCCAAGTTTCAAGTTTATTAACCAAATGAATAAGATTTTTCATCTAAACTATATCCCCGGTTTTCACCCCCACAGAATTTTAAAAAATCGTTTAGCATATTTCCAAACCTCGACTCAAAGATTATTCATACCAATTTTCGAGTTAATCAAGCTACGCAGTAAAATTCTCCCCTGTAATATTGACAGCCCCTTTTCACCCCGTCCGGGGTAGATTTTCGAAAAACCTTGATACAGGTTATTCTTTATTTTTGGACTTAAGTATAAATGCTGAGTTTTGAGTTAATCGGACTGCGTGTTAAAATTCTTCCATACATTTTTTGACACCCCCCAATCCCCCTCGTGGGGGTAGTTTAGAAAAACCGAAAATTACAAAGTTCATAATTTATTAAAATAAGTATTTGGGCCAAGTTTCAAGTTTATTAACTCAAGGAATAAGGTTTTTCATACAAACGAAATACCCCATTTTTACCCCCTTATAGGTCGAATTTCCAAAAACCCCTTCTTAGTGCTCCCCTACATTATAAAAGGAAGCCGTGTGCAAAATTTCACGTTCCTAGTCCCAGTAGTTTCGGCTGTGCGTTGATATGTCAGTCAGTCAGTCAGTCAGTCAGTTTCTCCTTTTATATAGATAGATAGATTCGTACCAAGTTTCAAGTGTAACAACCCAAGGAATAAGATAGTTATATTATACAAACGAAGTCCCTTTTCACCTCCTTAAGGGAAGAATTTCCAAAAATTCTTTCTTGGTCTACTACTACTACTACCTACGTCACAAAAAGAGTGTAGTATTCGTTAATTTTGGGGAAATTCTCGTAATTTTAAGAACATTCGCAGTCTGATCTCAGTCTCAATATTTCAAAAATACCTATAATTTCCCTACATTTTTGACATTTGATTGTCGCTAAGTTGAGATTGCGACTAGATTTTGAACGTTTTTAGTTACGGGAATTGGGCTTCTGGTCTTCTGTACAACGAAAAATAATAAATTAGGTGATTTCTTATTTACGCCAAAGTTATCAAAATACGGCAGTGACTTTTGCATGTTTATGATATTTTTTTTTATAATCTTCTACAAAGTTCATCCTCATTCCGATTATTTCTTGAGCTAGCCAGGCTTTTTTTGTGGCTACTGCTTTAAGTTTTGTATACAAACTTATCCAAAACCCATGTCACGATTTATTACGAGTAGGACTTTGTTCCTGTACATTGATTGCACAACTTTGTTTCTGTAGCCAACATGCTCGAACCGACAGCTCATCAACATTCAGATTCTGCTATAGCTATAGGTACCTTGCCAATATATATATGAGAATATTATGTATTATATGTTAGAAAAAATTACATCTTTTTAGTAAGATAAGTAATCGGCATCATTTTAACACTAGAAATAGGAACAAATTAGATCAACCACGTTTCAGATTGTCTAAGGTACACACTTCTTTTATGGGGTACTGTGTAAAATGTTATAATAAAATACCTCTCGATATTCTTCAAATAAATGAGCAGCAATTTAAAACATGCATTAAACGCACACTATGTAGACAAGCATATTATAGGTTGAATGATTATATCATAGATACAAATGCTTGGCTAAATGCTGGTCCTGCTCCACAGCCACTTGGGCTTTGTTAAATTTTTTTTTTTTTTTTTGGAAGAAATGCGTCCCTTTTTTTCTGACATTATGACCTTATTGTTTACATACAATCATTGCAAACTATAGTTTTGTATAAATTAGAAGCATCTTTTCAATTTTGTAAATGTGAGTACCATGGAGCGGTTTTATGTTATGATGTAGGTATGTTGACTTGAAAGAGTATGGCAGTTGAGAGTATGTCATGCTCACTTAAATGTCTCGCTCTTTTCTAAAATGAAAACTGAATCTGCGTCAGCTGCCGATCCCCACAGCAGAACGCCATAAGACATAATACTGTAGAAACAAGCAAAGTATAGTAACCTAGCTGTGGCTATCAGTCAACTGCCTTACATTGAGTCTTCCCGGATCTAATGAATTATAGTAAGTTTAATACCACTTTTCAAATCTGGGGACAGTATAGACGCCAATAGATCCGTATCCGTGTTGCCGATTTTCAGCAAGGTGTTTGAAAAGGTAATGCTTAATCAAATGCTCAATCATTTTAACACCAATAAAATATTACACGATCAACAGTATGGTTTCACCAAGGGACGTTGTACGACTGACACCGGTGTCACCTTATTAAAACACATATTCACGGCACAGGAAGAGGGCCAAGACGCCATAGGAATCTTTTATGACCTCTCCAAGGCAATTGATTGCGTCGACCACGAAACCTTGCCTTGACCACGACCTTGCTCTTGAGACTTGAGCATTACGGATTACGGATTTGCAAAACTTGCACAGTTCAAATAAATCGTGTCGATTCACTTGGTGCAAAGGTAAAAATAGGTGTACCACAAGGCTCAATATAGGGTCACTTCCTCTTTTTAGTATACAGGGTGGCCGGAATATTGACGTGCAAAAAAAAATGTTTAGGTCCCTCGTATCGTGGGGTATCCGGATCACCCCCATGTATGTTCCGCGACTTTTCATAGTTTTCGAGTTATTAATATTGTTTTCTGAATTTTTGAGAATGTTCGACCTGACCAACTTAATTTTTTTTTAAAGTGGAAGTTTATGTCGAGATTTTTTTTGCAACTGAATTTTCATGAGTAGTACTTTTATGCATAAAATATTCAGCTTCGTAACTATGATTAAAGTTATGAAAATGTTGGTCTAAAGTGAAAAATTTACGTTCGGTGAATTATGACATAAGTTTTAAAATTTAAATTAAAACTCTAAAATGGCGATTTCGTGGTTCCTACGTAGGCCTTTAAAATGCGCCAAACTGTCAGCTTTCATAATCATTAAAATAAAATAGTGTTTAATGGGCTACTATGGCTAAAATCGGCCTTCAAAGACAGCGAAGTGGAAAATTCATAAAATTAGACATCTGATTAAAAAAATTTTTTTTGGCCATTTCCTCGTTCCTAAAGTTAATTAATGATGAATACTGGAAACTTACCAACAAATCGCTTCAGAGGTTGGATAAGAAAAGTCCTAAGTAAGAAGTGTTTTTTGTAATAAATCACAGATGATTATGTGATTTTTTTTTTAACTCTTACAAAAGGTTTTCAAAGTGGCCATCTCCAGCAGCAATACAAATTCCACACCTACGTAAGAAATCGTCTGTCAATCGTCTAAAAGCTTCTCTGTTCTCTCTCAAACACGTTCGCCTTCTGCAATATTCTGCCTCAGCTTTTGTTCACTCGAACAGTCTGAGGCGTATGCTATTTCCTTGCAATAGCCCCAAATGGAGAAATCGATGGGGTTGAGTGACCTCAAATGTTCACCTGACGGTGAGCGTAGAGGCCACCTAATTCTGCGTCCGATCCATCTTCTGGAGTATTTTTCATTTAAGTAATTTCGGATTTGCGTTGCGTAGTGACACGGGGCGCCGTCATTTTGTAACACCATGGTTTGTCTAAGTTCGAGACTCATCTCTCAGCAATAATGGAAGTTCATTTTCCAAGAAGTTTCTATAGGTTTCTCCATTAAGTCTGGATGGCTGTTCAAATTGACCAATTAGTTCGCTATTGAGGGTACCAGACCACAAGTTAACGCTGAATTGAGGTTGCAACATTGAAGCTCTCACTTTGTTTGGATTTTCAATCGCGCGTGTGGTAATTATGAATATTGAATATTCCAGATCGCTCAAATCGTGACTCATCTGACCATTATACATTATTAAAACATGTTACGAAAAAGAGAAGAAGAGAAGAGCAAGAGGATCAGGATCCTCTTGCTCTTTTCGAAACATGGTGTGGCAAAAATCAACGCGCAATTGGTGATCTGTCGGCAGTAAAGCTTGGACTCGTTGGATTCGGACCGCGTGGTATCCTTCATCGTGAAGTATGTCTTGGATAGAAGTACGGTGACACGTATCACAGCAAACACAGAGCGAGCACGACTGAGGTAGCTTGTTTAGCTCTGGCTTCAGAGTGAGAGAGATAGCAACAATTCGGTCTCTTATACTCTCGGCCCATTGTTATTACAGCTAAAAGAGTTGCACCCACGTTTACAACCCAGGACCCGCGAGAACGGATCGCGCAAAATTCACTAAACATAAACTAAAAACTCTTCTTTCTTTAACTAAAAAAATAAATCTCCAATTAATAAAATCTTAGCTTTCCTGCAGTCATTTTTGGTTAGTTAACAAACTAATTAACCTTAGGAACGAAAAAATGGGCAAATTTTTTTTTTTAATCAGATTAGATCAGAAATTTTAAGAATTTTCCACTTCGCTGTCTTTGAAGGCCGATTTTAGCCATAGTAGCCCATTAAACACTATTTTATTTTAATGATTATGAAAGCTGACAGTTTGGCGCATTTTAAAGGCCTACGTAGGAACCACGAAATCGCCATTTTAGAGTTTTAATTTAAATTTTAAAACTTATGTCATAATTCACCGAACGTAAATTTTTCACTTTAGACCAACATTTTCATAACTTTAATCATAGTTACGAAGCTGAATATTTTATGCATAAAAGTACTACTCATGAAAATTCAGTTGCAAAAAAAATCTCGACATAAACTTCCACTTTAAAAAAAAATTAAGTTGGTCAGGTCGAACATTCTCAAAAATTCAGAAAACAATATTAATAACTCGAAAACTATGAAAAGTCGCGGAACATACATGGGGGTGATTCGGATACCCCACGATACGAGAGATCTAAATTTTTTTTTGGATGTCAGTGTTCCGGCCTTCCTCCATATTAATGATCTACCCCATTAGTTAAAAACCCAACCACAAATGGTGTATTTGCTGACGTTACTTACTATTTTTTTTAAATTAATAGACGTGCATCAAATCTTGACGATGTAAATAGCGACCTATTGCGGGTCCAACATTTGTTCGCTGCTAATAAATTACTAATAAACTAGCTGTGCCCCGCGACTTCCTTCGCTTGGAAGTCGTAAGATACACGATATACTAAAATAACAGCCACATTTTAATAAAACTCCCTCGTCCCCCGACCCGTCAAAAACCGTCGCGTTGAATCGCCCGTCCGCGCTATTATTTCATTTTCACTTAGTGTTCTTTCTGACTTTTTCTTTTTGCTCGGCTCCTAAGGGTCGTAGCGTGATGTTAAATAGCCTATAACTATCCTCGAGAATTGGACTACCAAATACAAATATAATTTTTCAAATCCAACATTTTGTTCATAATTTCATGGGTTTTAATTTTTTTTTGCGCGGAACCCTAATTATTATTCTAAAATGAAAGTAGCCTAAGTTACCCGCCGTAACATCAGCTATCTGCTAGTAAAATCGGTCCAGGCTTTTCGGAGATTAGCCGGAATAAACACACAGACAGACAGACAAGAACGTTAAAAATCGCTTTTTTATTTTATGTACTCGTACATACCGTGTATACTTTCTTATGCATTTAGTAAAACGTTGTTAGTTTGACATTACAGACAGACAGACGCTTCGGTTGTAGTTATGTGTATTGTACGAGTATGTATACATGTATGTATATGTATGTACCTGTGTCTACATTACAGACAGACAGACGCTTCGGTTGTAGTTATTTGTATTGTACGAGTATGTATACATGTATGTATATGTATGTACCTGTGTCTACATTACAGACAGACAGACGCTTCGGTTGTAGTTATTTGTATTGTACGAGTATGTATACATGTATGTATATGTATGTACCTGTGTCTACATTACAGACAGACAGACGCTTCGGTTGTAGTTATTTGTATTGTACGAGTATGTATACATGTATGTATATGTATGTACCTGTGTCTACATTACAGACAGACAGACGCTTCGGTTGTAGTTATTTGTATTGTACGAGTATGTATACATGTATGTATATGTATGTACCTGTGTCTACATTACAGACAGACAGACGCTTCGGTTGTAGTTATTTGTATTGTACGAGTATGTATACATGTATGTATATGTATGTACCTGTGTCTACATTACAGACAGACAGACGCTTCGGTTGTAGTTATTTGTATTGTACGAGTATGTATACATGTATGTATATGTATGTACCTGTGTCTACATTACAGACAGACAGACGCTTCGGTTGTAGTTATTTGTATTGTACGAGTATGTATACATGTATGTATATGTATGTACCTGTGTCTACATTACAGACAGACAGACGCTTCGGTTGTAGTTATGTGTATTGTACGAGTATGTATACATGTATGTATATGTATGTACCTGTGTCTACATTACAGACAGACAGACGCTTCGGTTGTAGTTATTTGTATTGTACGAGTATGTATACATGTATGTATATGTATGTACCTGTGTCTACATTACAGACAGACAGACGCTTCGGTTGTAGTTATTTGTATTGTACGAGTATGTATACATGTATGTATATGTATGTACCTGTGTCTACATTACAGACAGACAGACGCTTCGGTTGTAGTTATTTGTATTGTACGAGTATGTATACATGTATGTATATGTATGTACCTGTGTCTACATTACAGACAGACAGACGCTTCGGTTGTAGTTATTTGTATTGTACGAGTATGTATACATGTATGTATATGTATGTACCTGTGTCTACATTACAGACAGACAGACGCTTCGGTTGTAGTTATTTGTATTGTACGAGTATGTATACATGTATGTATATGTATGTACCTGTGTCTACATTACAGACAGACAGACGCTTCGGTTGTAGTTATTTGTATTGTACGAGTATGTATACATGTATGTATATGTATGTACCTGTGTCTACATTACAGACAGACAGACGCTTCGGTTGTAGTTATTTGTATTGTACGAGTATGTATACATGTATGTATATGTATGTACCTGTGTCTACATTACAGACAGACAGACGCTTCGGTTGTAGTTATTTGTATTGTACGAGTATGTATACATGTATGTATATGTATGTACCTGTGTCTACATTACAGACAGACAGACGCTTCGGTTGTAGTTATTTGTATTGTACGAGTATGTATACATGTATGTATATGTATGTACCTGTGTCTACATTACAGACAGACAGACGCTTCGGTTGTAGTTATTTGTATTGTACGAGTATGTATACATGTATGTATATGTATGTACCTGTGTCTACATTACAGACAGACAGACGCTTCGGTTGTAGTTATTTGTATTGTACGAGTATGTATACATGTATGTATATGTATGTACCTGTGTCTACATTACAGACAGACAGACGCTTCGGTTGTAGTTATTTGTATTGTACGAGTATGTATACATGTATGTATATGTATGTACCTGTGTCTACATTACAGACAGACAGACGCTTCGGTTGTAGTTATTTGTATTGTACGAGTATGTATACATGTATGTATATGTATGTACCTGTGTCTACATTACAGACAGACAGACGCTTCGGTTGTAGTTATTTGTATTGTACGAGTATGTATACATGTATGTATATGTATGTACCTGTGTCTACATTACAGACAGACAGACGCTTCGGTTGTAGTTATTTGTATTGTACGAGTATGTATACATGTATGTATATGTATGTACCTGTGTCTACATTACAGACAGACAGACGCTTCGGTTGTAGTTATTTGTATTGTACGAGTATGTATACATGTATGTATATGTATGTACCTGTGTCTACATTACAGACAGACAGACGCTTCGGTTGTAGTTATTTGTATTGTACGAGTATGTATACATGTATGTATATGTATGTACCTGTGTCTACATTACAGACAGACAGACGCTTCGGTTGTAGTTATTTGTATTGTACGAGTATGTATACATGTATGTATATGTATGTACCTGTGTCTACATTACAGACAGACAGACGCTTCGGTTGTAGTTATTTGTATTGTACGAGTATGTATACATGTATGTATATGTATGTACCTGTGTCTACATTACAGACAGACAGACGCTTCGGTTGTAGTTATTTGTATTGTACGAGTATGTATACATGTATGTATATGTATGTACCTGTGTCTACATTACAGACAGACAGACGCTTCGGTTGTAGTTATTTGTATTGTACGAGTATGTATACATGTATGTATATGTATGTACCTGTGTCTACATTACAGACAGACAGACGCTTCGGTTGTAGTTATTTGTATTGTACGAGTATGTATACATGTATGTATATGTATGTACCTGTGTCTACATTACAGACAGACAGACGCTTCGGTTGTAGTTATTTGTATTGTACGAGTATGTATACATGTATGTATATGTATGTACCTGTGTCTACATTACAGACAGACAGACGCTTCGGTTGTAGTTATTTGTATTGTACGAGTATGTATACATGTATGTATATGTATGTACCTGTGTCTACATTACAGACAGACAGACGCTTCGGTTGTAGTTATTTGTATTGTACGAGTATGTATACATGTATGTATATGTATGTACCTGTGTCTACATTACAGACAGACAGACGCTTCGGTTGTAGTTATTTGTATTGTACGAGTATGTATACATGTATGTATATGTATGTACCTGTGTCTACATTACAGACAGACAGACGCTTCGGTTGTAGTTATTTGTATTGTACGAGTATGTATACATGTATGTATATGTATGTACCTGTGTCTACATTACAGACAGACAGACGCTTCGGTTGTAGTTATTTGTATTGTACGAGTATGTATACATGTATGTATATGTATGTACCTGTGTCTACATTACAGACAGACAGACGCTTCGGTTGTAGTTATTTGTATTGTACGAGTATGTATACATGTATGTATATGTATGTACCTGTGTCTACATTACAGACAGACAGACGCTTCGGTTGTAGTTATTTGTATTGTACGAGTATGTATACATGTATGTATATGTATGTACCTGTGTCTACATTACAGACAGACAGACGCTTCGGTTGTAGTTATTTGTATTGTACGAGTATGTATACATGTATGTATATGTATGTACCTGTGTCTACATTACAGACAGACAGACGCTTCGGTTGTAGTTATTTGTATTGTACGAGTATGTATACATGTATGTATATGTATGTACCTGTGTCTACATTACAGACAGACAGACGCTTCGGTTGTAGTTATTTGTATTGTACGAGTATGTATACATGTATGTATATGTATGTACCTGTGTCTACATTACAGACAGACAGACGCTTCGGTTGTAGTTATGTGTATTGTACGAGTATGTATACATGTATGTATATGTATGTACCTGTGTCTACATTACAGACAGACAGACGCTTCGGTTGTAGTTATGTGTATTGTACGAGTATGTATACATGTATGTATATGTATGTACCTGTGTCTACATTACAGACAGACAGACGCTTCGGTTGTAGTTATGTGTATTGTACGAGTATGTATACATGTATGTATATGTATGTACCTGTGTCTACATTACAGACAGACAGACGCTTCGGTTGTAGTTATTTGTATTGTACGAGTATGTATACATGTATGTATATGTATGTACCTGTGTCTACATTACAGACAGACAGACGCTTCGGTTGTAGTTATGTGTATTGTACGAGTATGTATACATGTATGTATATGTATGTACCTGTGTCTACATTACAGACAGACAGACGCTTCGGTTGTAGTTATTTGTATTGTACGAGTATGTATACATGTATGTATATGTATGTACCTGTGTCTACATTACAGACAGACAGACGCTTCGGTTGTAGTTATTTGTATTGTACGAGTATGTATACATGTATGTATATGTATGTACCTGTGTCTACATTACAGACAGACAGACGCTTCGGTTGTAGTTATTTGTATTGTACGAGTATGTATACATGTATGTATATGTATGTACCTGTGTCTACATTACAGACAGACAGACGCTTCGGTTGTAGTTATTTGTATTGTACGAGTATGTATACATGTATGTATATGTATGTACCTGTGTCTACATTACAGACAGACAGACGCTTCGGTTGTAGTTATGTGTATTGTACGAGTATGTATACATGTATGTATATGTATGTACCTGTGTCTACATTACAGACAGACAGACGCTTCGGTTGTAGTTATTTGTATTGTACGAGTATGTATACATGTATGTATATGTATGTACCTGTGTCTACATTACAGACAGACAGACGCTTCGGTTGTAGTTATTTGTATTGTACGAGTATGTATACATGTATGTATATGTATGTACCTGTGTCTACATTACAGACAGACAGACGCTTCGGTTGTAGTTATTTGTATTGTACGAGTATGTATACATGTATGTATATGTATGTACCTGTGTCTACATTACAGACAGACAGACGCTTCGGTTGTAGTTATTTGTATTGTACGAGTATGTATACATGTATGTATATGTATGTACCTGTGTCTACATTACAGACAGACAGACGCTTCGGTTGTAGTTATTTGTATTGTACGAGTATGTATACATGTATGTATATGTATGTACCTGTGTCTACATTACAGACAGACAGACGCTTCGGTTGTAGTTATTTGTATTGTACGAGTATGTATACATGTATGTATATGTATGTACCTGTGTCTACATTACAGACAGACAGACGCTTCGGTTGTAGTTATTTGTATTGTACGAGTATGTATACATGTATGTATATGTATGTACCTGTGTCTACATTACAGACAGACAGACGCTTCGGTTGTAGTTATTTGTATTGTACGAGTATGTATACATGTATGTATATGTATGTACCTGTGTCTACATTACAGACAGACAGACGCTTCGGTTGTAGTTATTTGTATTGTACGAGTATGTATACATGTATGTATATGTATGTACCTGTGTCTACATTACAGACAGACAGACGCTTCGGTTGTAGTTATTTGTATTGTACGAGTATGTATACATGTATGTATATGTATGTACCTGTGTCTACATTACAGACAGACAGACGCTTCGGTTGTAGTTATTTGTATTGTACGAGTATGTATACATGTATGTATATGTATGTACCTGTGTCTACATTACAGACAGACAGACGCTTCGGTTGTAGTTATTTGTATTGTACGAGTATGTATACATGTATGTATATGTATGTACCTGTGTCTACATTACAGACAGACAGACGCTTCGGTTGTAGTTATTTGTATTGTACGAGTATGTATACATGTATGTATATGTATGTACCTGTGTCTACATTACAGACAGACAGACGCTTCGGTTGTAGTTATTTGTATTGTACGAGTATGTATACATGTATGTATATGTATGTACCTGTGTCTACATTACAGACAGACAGACGCTTCGGTTGTAGTTATTTGTATTGTACGAGTATGTATACATGTATGTATATGTATGTACCTGTGTCTACATTACAGACAGACAGACGCTTCGGTTGTAGTTATTTGTATTGTACGAGTATGTATACATGTATGTATATGTATGTACCTGTGTCTACATTACAGACAGACAGACGCTTCGGTTGTAGTTATTTGTATTGTACGAGTATGTATACATGTATGTATATGTATGTACCTGTGTCTACATTACAGACAGACAGACGCTTCGGTTGTAGTTATTTGTATTGTACGAGTATGTATACATGTATGTATATGTATGTACCTGTGTCTACATTACAGACAGACAGACGCTTCGGTTGTAGTTATTTGTATTGTACGAGTATGTATACATGTATGTATATGTATGTACCTGTGTCTACATTACAGACAGACAGACGCTTCGGTTGTAGTTATTTGTATTGTACGAGTATGTATACATGTATGTATATGTATGTACCTGTGTCTACATTACAGACAGACAGACGCTTCGGTTGTAGTTATTTGTATTGTACGAGTATGTATACATGTATGTATATGTATGTACCTGTGTCTACATTACAGACAGACAGACGCTTCGGTTGTAGTTATTTGTATTGTACGAGTATGTATACATGTATGTATATGTATGTACCTGTGTCTACATTACAGACAGACAGACGCTTCGGTTGTAGTTATTTGTATTGTACGAGTATGTATACATGTATGTATATGTATGTACCTGTGTCTACATTACAGACAGACAGACGCTTCGGTTGTAGTTATTTGTATTGTACGAGTATGTATACATGTATGTATATGTATGTACCTGTGTCTACATTACAGACAGACAGACGCTTCGGTTGTAGTTATTTGTATTGTACGAGTATGTATACATGTATGTATATGTATGTACCTGTGTCTACATTACAGACAGACAGACGCTTCGGTTGTAGTTATTTGTATTATATGTACTGTGTCTACATGTATACATGAGAAAAAACTAAGTGCATAAGATCTTCTTTACCAAATGTTAAAAGTAGTAATTGTGAGCTAGTGTTGAATCAAGAGAAACTAGAATTTGTCGATAAAATAGTTTTCCTGGGGATCTGGCTCGACTCCAGCCTTCAATGGGGTCCTAATGTGACATCCCTTTCAGGACGGCTAAGTTCAGCAGCATTTGCTGTGAGAAGAATCCGTCACTTTACTAGCCGCAAGACTAGCCTATTTCAGTTACTTTCATAGCATCATGTCTTACGGTATTTTACTATGGGACGGGCTGCAGACATCGAGGCTATTTTCTTTCTGCAGAACAGAGCCATCAGAGCCATGAATGGCCTCCGCAGGCGCGACTCTACAGTTGAGTGCAGTAGTAGCAAGTACAGTGTATATAGAGGCATGAGGAACAGGGTGTAAAGTTCAATCATCCTCCATAGAAAAGGGAGGATCCTCCGACCAGACGGCTGTTGTGTCTGGTGGGCTACTGCCCGACGGCTGATGTCGGGATGTTGGATATATGCTAGTCGCGCGGTAAACTCTGATTGCGCGATGCAGGATTTTGCGTGACGTCAGTGTGACGCGTTCCATTGTGGCGATGTAGATTTGCCGCCACATTAAAGATATTAACATCATGACGGTACCTTGCAATATATCTATGAAAACATCATGTACGTAAGGCAAAATCTACATATTTTTGGTAAACGAAGTGAAAGACAATTATAGGACTAGAAATAGTGCCCAATTAGTTCAACTAGGTTTCAGGCTTGCTAAAATGGACTCATCTGTCATGGGGTACTGTTTAAAATGTTACAATAAAATGCCTCCCCACATACTTCAACTGAATGAAACGAAATTTAAATCTTGCATAAAACGGATTATAAGTTGGGGGATATCAGGGTTGTAACCCCCAGAAACCGGCCCCTATGCAGCCATGCATATTATAAGTTGGGGGATATCAGGCTTGTAATCCCCATAAAACGGACCCTATGCAGCCATGCATATTATAAGTTGGGGGATATCAGGGTTGTAATCCCCATAAAACGGACCCTATGCAGCCATGCATATTATAAGTTGGGGGATATCAGGGTTGTAATCCCCATAAACCGGCCCCTATGCAGCCATGCATATTATAAGTTGGGGGATATCAGGCTTGTAATCCCCATAAAACGGACCCTATGCAGCCATGCATATTATAAGTTGGGGGATATCAGGCTTGTAATCCCCATAAAACGGACCCTATGCAGCCATGCATATTATAAGTTGGGGGATATCAGGGTTGTAATCCCCATAAAACGGACCCTATGCAGCCATGCATATTATAAGTTGGGGGATATCAGGGTTGTAATCCCCATAAAACGGACCCTATGCAGCCATGCATATTATAAGTTGGGGGATATCAGGGTTGTAATCCCCATAAAACGGACCCTATGCAGCCATGCATATTATAAGTTGGGGGATATCAGGGTTGTAATCCCCCAAGTTATACTTATACTTGTTATACTTATAAAAATGGTTGGCTCAACGCTGTTCCTGCTCTACAACGCTGTTCCTGCTCTACAACGCTGTTCCTGCTCTACAACGCTGTTCCTGCTCTACAACGCTGTTCCTGCTCTACAACGCTGTTCCTGCTCTACAACGCTGTTCCTGCTCTACAACGCTGTTCCTGCTCTACAACGCTGTTCCTGCTCTACAACGCTGTTCCTGCTCTACAACGCTGTTCCTGCTCCACAAGGGCGCAAAAACTATTTGATTAGCATTTGACAATACTGTTGGAGCTGCTGAAGATTAAAAAAACTATCTTAGCATTGTATAAATTCAATCTCATACTATTGTATAATTGCGCATGTGTGAGTACTATAAATATGCATACGTAATTGTAATGTACTTTAAATGTACGATTTACTGGATACGTCTGCCATTGGCTCGATGGTGCCCTGGCACTGAGAGGACGTCATGCTCACTGCAATGTCTCGCTAATGGTGGCGCGTGTGTTCGATCATTTAGCTGCCTTCAAAATGGCTGAGCTGAATGGTGCTGATCCATGCGTCAGGTTCGTGGACGGGGACTGGTTATCATTTAGCTGCCTTCAAAATGGCTGAGCTGAATGGTGCTGATCCATGCGTCAGGTTCGTGGACGGGGACTGGTTATCATTTAGCTGCCTTCAAAATGGCTGAGCTGAATGGTGCTGATCCATGCGTCAGGTTCGTGGACGGGGACTGGTTATCATTTAGCTGCCTTCAAAATGGCTGAGCTGAGTGGTGCTGATCCATGCGTCAGGTTCGTGGACGGGGACTGGTTATCATTTAGCTGCCTTCAAAATGGCTGAGCTGAATGGTGCTGATCCATGCGTCAGGTTCGTGGACGGGGACTGGTTATCATTTAGCTGCCTTCAAAATGGCTGAGCTGAGTGGTGCTGATCCATGCGTCAGGTTCGTGGACGGGGACTGGTTATCATTTAGCTGCCTTCAAAATGGCTGAGCTGAATGGTGCTGATCCATGCGTCAGGTTCGTGGACGGGGACTGGTTATCATTTAGCTGCCTTCAAAATGGCTGAGCTGAATGGTGCTGATCCATGCGTCAGGTTCGTGGACGGGGACTGGTTATCATTTAGCTGCCTTCAAAATGGCTGAGCTGAATGGTGCTGATCCATGCGTCAGGTTCGTGGACGGGGACTGGTTATCATTTAGCTGCCTTCAAAATGGCTGAGCTGAATGGTGCTGATCCATGCGTCAGGTTCGTGGACGGGGACTGGTTATCATTTAGCTGCCTTCAAAATGGCTGAGCTGAATGGTGCTGATCCATGCGTCAGGTTCGTGGACGGGGACTGGTTATCATTTAGCTGCCTTCAAAATGGCTGAGCTGAATGGTGCTGATCCATGCGTCAGGTTCGTGGACGGGGACTGGTTATCATTTAGCTGCCTTCAAAATGGCTGAGCTGAATGGTGCTGATCCATGCGTCAGGTTCGTGGACGGGGACTGGTTATCATTTAGCTGCCTTCAAAATGGCTGAGCTGAGTGGTGCTGATCCATGCGTCAGGTTCGTGGACGGGGACTGGTTATCATTTAGCTGCCTTCAAAATGGCTGAGCTGAATGGTGCTGATCCATGCGTCAGGTTCGTGGACGGGGACTGGTTATCATTTAGCTGCCTTCAAAATGGCTGAGCTGAGTGGTGCTGATCCATGCGTCAGGTTCGTGGACGGGGACTGGTTATCATTTAGCTGCCTTCAAAATGGCTGAGCTGAATGGTGCTGATCCATGCGTCAGGTTCGTGGACGGGGACTGGTTATCATTTAGCTGCCTTCAAAATGGCTGAGCTGAATGGTGCTGATCCATGCGTCAGGTTCGTGGACGGGGACTGGTTATCATTTAGCTGCCTTCAAAATGGCTGAGCTGAATGGTGCTGATCCATGCGTCAGGTTCGTGGACGGGGACTGGTTATCATTTAGCTGCCTTCAAAATGGCTGAGCTGAATGGTGCTGATCCATGCGTCAGGTTCGTGGACGGGGACTGGTTATCATTTAGCTGCCTTCAAAATGGCTGAGCTGAATGGTGCTGATCCATGCGTCAGGTTCGTGGACGGGGACTGGTTATCATTTAGCTGCCTTCAAAATGGCTGAGCTGAATGGTGCTGATCCATGCGTCAGGTTCGTGGACGGGGACTGGTTATCATTTAGCTGCCTTCAAAATGGCTGAGCTGAATGGTGCTGATCCATGCGTCAGGTTCGTGGACGGGGACTGGTTATCATTTAGCTGCCTTCAAAATGGCTGAGCTGAGTGGTGCTGATCCATGCGTCAGGTTCGTGGACGGGGACTGGTTATCATTTAGCTGCCTTCAAAATGGCTGAGCTGAATGGTGCTGATCCATGCGTCAGGTTCGTGGACGGGGACTGGTTATCATTTAGCTGCCTTCAAAATGGCTGAGCTGAGTGGTGCTGATCCATGCGTCAGGTTCGTGGACGGGGACTGGTTATCATTTAGCTGCCTTCAAAATGGCTGAGCTGAATGGTGCTGATCCATGCGTCAGGTTCGTGGACGGGGACTGGTTATCATTTAGCTGCCTTCAAAATGGCTGAGCTGAATGGTGCTGATCCATGCGTCAGGTTCGTGGACGGGGACTGGTTATCATTTAGCTGCCTTCAAAATGGCTGAGCTGAATGGTGCTGATCCATGCGTCAGGTTCGTGGACGGGGACTGGTTATCATTTAGCTGCCTTCAAAATGGCTGAGCTGAATGGTGCTGATCCATGCGTCAGGTTCGTGGACGGGGACTGGTTATCATTTAGCTGCCTTCAAAATGGCTGAGCTGAATGGTGCTGATCCATGCGTCAGGTTCGTGGACGGGGACTGGTTATCATTTAGCTGCCTTCAAAATGGCTGAGCTGAATGGTGCTGATCCATGCGTCAGGTTCGTGGACGGGGACTGGTTATCATTTAGCTGCCTTCAAAATGGCTGAGCTGAATGGTGCTGATCCATGCGTCAGGTTCGTGGACGGGGACTGGTTATCATTTAGCTGCCTTCAAAATGGCTGAGCTGAATGGTGCTGATCCATGCGTCAGGTTCGTGGACGGGGACTGGTTATCATTTAGCTGCCTTCAAAATGGCTGAGCTGAATGGTGCTGATCCATGCGTCAGGTTCGTGGACGGGGACTGGTTATCATTTAGCTGCCTTCAAAATGGCTGAGCTGAATGGTGCTGATCCATGCGTCAGGTTCGTGGACGGGGACTGGTTATCATTTAGCTGCCTTCAAAATGGCTGAGCTGAATGGTGCTGATCCATGCGTCAGGTTCGTGGACGGGGACTGGTTATCATTTAGCTGTCGCGGCTTATTTTAATTTAATTTTTGAATTGTTTTTGTTTCTATCTTTTTATTACAGACGCTTTTAACTTTCTGCATCGTTCTCACATGTATATTTTCAACATGAATGATGTATTTAAAAGAGTGTCCGTGGAGTTTCTTGCCCGTTCTTCTCCATAGGCACCTATTATGCTTTGGAACGGGCGACTAGCTTCATCTTTCTGACTGACCGACCACTTGACAATTCAAAAGTGCCTGTAATTGGTTTATTTGAAACAAATGCTTTAAGTTGATTTGAGTTAATGAGTAAATGTATTCATAGACATTGCAATTCCTCACCATTCTCTCTGGTCCAATGTTTAGAGAGGTATTTAACGTCAGCTTGTATCGCCAGTCCGTAACGGTGTAAAATAAATAATGGCTTTATTGTCATACATCAGCCAAAAAAGAGATAAGACTAAACATTAGGTGCCCGTCATCAGCGACTCAAGGATCGCTCGTTGAAGCAGTGACCTTAACAAATAACTGACAGTCGATGAAAATGACGAACAATTAGAAAGTTCATTTTAACAAGTTTACTTATAATAATATCTTTCTATAAAATGTCTTAAGAGCGAAAATGTTCGTAATTAATTGTTAGGCCTATGTATCCTGCTTATTGCTATGAAGTTTTATTAAAATCCATTCATTCGTTTAGAAAAACAAGGACTTGAAAGTTTGCATGAAATGCCGTACGGCGTAAACGCTCTTAAGAAAAAACGTTACACTTATTGGCAGACAGGCGAGGCTCCACGCGCACGACACGAGCACGCGAGCACGTCGCCGAGCACGTGCAGTCTGGGCTCGCAACAACGACACACCGCGCGCGATATGTCGACGTGCGCTACGCCCATGACTGTATGATTTGCTACTAAGTAATCAAAGGAAATATCCATGTTCCTCAGCGACCTGATCGTTTCAGTTACAATACTGCAAGGCGGAATAACAGAGACTGCATAGCAAACGACATACTATCTCCAAGAAAGTGCGATCCGGTGTTCATGTCGGACAGAGCGGTCACCGCGGCGCCGGCGGGCTCACAACCTGCACGCACTCGTCACTGTCGCAATCACTGCACTGTCGCAATCACTGCACTGTCGCACGCGGGCGTGTGTCGGGCGCGCGTGGCGAGTCCGGCGCGAGTCGCGTGCCGTGCGCGGTGGTGCTTCGTGACGTAACGCCGCGCCACACTGCAGCGCGGCCGCGCGGCCCGCGACCCGAGCTGTGCCTCGCGCCGCCCCTGCCCGCGCCCCGCTGCGCGCGCACCCTGCCCGCCGCTGCGCCGGCCGCCACTGCTCGCTGCTCGCCTCCTGCACTCGTCTGCATCCCTCATGCCTCGCACTTGCCTTACAAAAGTTCCGTGCAATGATCAAACTATTTCGGAATTAGGCCTTCGGTGCGGTGTGCCACCTGTGTCTACATCCTCCCACCTTCCTAGACCGGTAGGCTGGGCGGAGTGGCTGCTGCACGAGACCTCAAGTGAAGCAAATAATATCGCGGGTCTCAAGCCAAGGGCCGTATGATATGTATGGAGTACTATTGTTTGCGTTCTTGATAACGGTTTGCGAATGAAGGAATATTTTAAACTAATTATAATATAATTTTATCCAAATAACATTTTTTCGTATGCCGTTAGTGGCATCGAGGTTGCCGTCGTAAAGTCTCACTTCTGACTCCAAGCAGTGCCGGTCCTCCTGTAAGAAGTCCGGATGCGAGGTCCCACAGTATCCCCCTACAAGAAAACCGTACATTTCTTGAAGGTTTTGTGGCGGCATATCTACATCGCCACAATGGAACGCGTCACACTTGACGTCACGCAAAATCCTGCATCGTGCAATCAGAGTTTACCGCGCGACTAGCATATATACAACATCCCGACATCAATCGTCGGGCAGTAGCCCACCAGAGACAACACCCGTCTGGTCGGAGGATCCTCCCTTTCTATGGAGGATGAGTGAACTTTACACCCTGTTCCTCATACCTCTATAGTTTAACTGTCCGTCCGGAGCGAGTAATGTACACATGAAGACAGAAGTGCATGGAGAGTTCCAAACCAAAATCGTTTGTACAGGGTTTCATCGCCTTAATAATATGTCTTGGATGACATAGATGGCGCTAGTATAGTAGTTGGATTGGAAAATATACAAGAACATTATCTTGGTTTTTGCTAGTTACAATATTACTCAATTTTAACACAAATTCTCCTACGACATTACAAACCTTATAAAGCAAAGCACGTAATAACTAGGATTCGAACTCGGTGGCATAAAATTTACCGATACCATTAGCCACTGGACCATTGCGTCATTACGCATTGAGTTGAAATTATCCTTCTCTTTATTATATTGAAGTTGTTAAGTGACTTTAACCCGTATCATAAATCTCAAAAGAATTGAGGGTAGTTTAATATTGACTGTGTAAAAATTAAATCTTTTTGTTCAATCATAATGTTCTTTACTATCTATGAGTGAGTTCAGTTACGATTGCGTTTACAAGTTTTTAATATTTATTTTTATCATGAGTTCGCGTTCAAATATTGATATGGCTACGAGGGCCCAAATAATAGCATTGCATAATCAAGGCTTAAATTATTCTGAAATTTCGAGAGAAACTGGCTTAAACGTAAGTAATGTTTTAAAATCACTGTTCGTTATTTATTTTATTATCCATGGTTATCGATACACGAAAATAATAAATAATATATTTCCCTTATAGGTAAAGACTGTCACTTTATGGATAAAGCGGTTTCAAGAAGAGGGTTCGTTGGAACACCGTAGTAGATCTGGCAGAAGACGCCATATTGACTCAGACCAGCGTCAACTTATGGTGCAAGGTTATGAGGAAAATGGCTTTACACCAACAAGATATTACGCAGAGTTGTTTGATACATCTTTGCGGACGGTGTATCGTGCTCTTCATAGTGAAGGTCTGCATTATCGTCGACATGCTATTAAGCCATTGCTAACCGAAGCTAATAAAAGAGCACGATTGGAGTTCGCTTTGAAATACAGAAATTTCGACTGGAGCAACGGAGTCATCTTCAGTGATGAAAAGACTTTCAAGTCTAGCCAGCATGGGCGAGTTAGGTTGTGGCGTAGGAATAATACGCGTTATGATAGTGATCACGTTGTGCCTAACTCTGAATCCGGTCGTATAACAGTGAACATTTGGGGATGGATGAGTGCTGCAGGACCAGGAGAACTTACTGTAATACCCAGTCGTGCAAACAGTGTAAACTACATAGATGTGCTGAATGACGTCATGTTGCCCACCGTACGGAATGTTTTTCCTGTAGAAGACATGCCAGTGATAACGTTCGTGCAGGACAATTGTCCTATACACCGTTCCATAATTGTGCAAGAGTGGTTTAGCCAGCAATCGGATATACAGATTATTCCTTGGCCTGCGAGATCGCCAGATTTAAACCCCATTGAAAATTTATGGGGCGTTATGGTTCAAAGGTGGGACAATAGGAACGAAAGGACTAAGGAAGTACTGAGTACTCACTGCATGCAGGTATGGGATTCTATACGGGGTCTAAATTTATGTGAAAAATTAATAAACTCCATGGGTTCGCGGTTGCAAGCTGTAATCGATCAAAATGGCGGACACACGAAATATTAAAAAAATAATATAAAGTGTTGACTATTGGATTGACTAATAACAAAGACCGGGGTAGCTATAATTTATTTGATAAATTACAGTGATCAAACTTAGTGTAAGTGGGATAAATTTATTCACTACTTTATAACAACAAAATGTTTTTACACTAATGATTTTGATTTCTTATATAATATAAGAAATTAAAATAAAAACAATATAAATATAGATTCCTTTCTAATATAATTAATTATTTATTTATTATTATAAACAAATTGGTCCCAAAATGACAGCTATAACCCGGTCTTACAATTGTTATTGATTTGAGGTTTAGCTTCAATTTCTTCCTCGTTCTGGAACGAATACTTAAGCTGTGAACCTTAGTCATAACATAATGCACAAATCAATCATTATAGTCAATACCACTAACCATAATTATGCAAAACGTAATTTTTTTATAATTTGTGAGTAGGTAAAATATTTACAGAACTAAGGTTGCATATATAGTGTAAGGTATTATAACATTATGTAAATAAAACTAAATACTATAAGAATAGCACAACACAGTTTTGATTTAGAATACTTATAACATCTATTATACAGTTTTACTTTGTTAATGTCTTCCATTTTGTAATAGAGTTATTCAGTTATAAATTTTACTTGTATTTCTCATAACAAGTGAATTAAATAATTGTCAATTGGGTGTAAAACTGTTAGGTTAGGTTATACACTGTATAAGAAAGAAAGAAATAAATTGTATTCTTCTTTGAGAATTAAATGTGTTAATGTATAATATCACTAAAATAGTTTAATTTCTTATCCTTTACGAGAACTAAACTTAGTAAATCTTAATCTGTAAGAAAAATATATCTAAATCTTCTTACATAAATGTTTCTTACTAATAATACTAATACTTACCACCAATTACGAAAGTAATTTATATATATTTATTTATACAATGTTATATATAGTAGAGTAGTATATGTATACTTGTATATTATGCCTTTATTCATTTATACATCTTATATTATTTATAACAAAAAATAAAATAAAAAACGTTTAAAAATATAAAAAATAGAATATAAATTACATTATATAATAATAAAATTTAAAAAAACCGACTGTGAACTGGGTTTCGAACCAGTGCCCTGTGAAACGAGCTTTGTTATTCTGTCATGCTTATCCACCTGAGCTACGATCTACTTATTGTAGAATGCGAAAATGAGAGCTAGTTTGTGAATGTAGGGATTTTTATTATTTATGATCTACGCCATCTGTAGTCGAATTAACTAATATACCAATTGGTTTATTTGGTTTGGTTTAGATGGCGCTGTATTAAGTACTCGGAAATAAGAAAATAAAATAATTTATGTTTATTTGAATATAAATATATTATTATTTCTTAGTAATTATTTTAGGTATTAAAAACCTTATTATGTGCCTCTGCATAATAAGGTTTTTAAGCTTTGCGGTGTTATTTTCATGTTTGAACAGCGCCATCTAGTCGTCTCATGAAAGTCATGAAACGTAATGCAAAACCTCAGTCAAAAGTCGACCTTAGGCTCTCCATGCACTTTTGTCTTCAATAGTACCATCCGGGACTTCTTCATCTGTGGCTACTGGTAGTACGAGTATGTGAGCAGGCTTCAATCCAATACACTACTGCTTCTCGGCTGGGTAATCGTATCTTGAAATGTTTGTCATATCTCTCTACAACTTCACACGGGCCCTCGTAAGGCGCTGTAAGTGACTTCCGCGCGCTCTCCACGCATATAGACATAAGTGCATATAGGTAGCTGTTTCGGTGCGTAGGTGTTGGTCATGCGGTGACCAACACCTTGATTGATGCACCTGCGGCGACGTGCTCATTAAGTGACTCCATTAATTCCGTTAAATGACGTAAGAATAACGGGACTTCATTGTTTGATTTAAAAAGTTATGTATTGTCATACATAAAAAGCTATGTATTGTCATACATAAAAAGTTATGCGTGTCAAACTAATTCCTCGTCATCAGTTTCTCAGCCGCGGGGGCCCACGCACTCGCTGCATACATCACGATAGGCTCTATCACCGACACGTATATCGTCCTGATTATCTCTCTGTTGAGACCCCAGGTCACCCTCGCCGCGCATGCCAGCTGCTTGTAGATGTCTGCGGCCTTTTTACAGGTCGCAGACACGTGCGCGTTGAAGGTGAGTTTAGAGTCTATTATGAGACCTAACAGTTTGACCTCTTCGGCCAGGCTCAGCCGCACGCCCGACATGCAGAGTACCGGAACGTCGTACTTTGGCTTCCTCGTTAACACCATCGCATTGGTCTTGTGCGCGGCGAAACGTAGCTTATTTTGGACGCCCCATTCCGATACTATGTCTAACGCGTTGTTGGCTGACTGCTGCAGGGGACCGGTCGCGAAGTCCGAGAGAACCAGGATGACGTCATCTGCGAAGGCTTGGCAGTATACCCCCTTACTAGCCATTTTGTGTAGGAGCGAGTCTAGGATGAGGTTCCAAAACGTCGGACCGGCTATGGAGCCCTGGACGCATCCTTTCGTGGTACCCTTCTCGCTAGTCGCTCTGGCGTAGTTGACCCTGATGTTCCGGTCTTCCAGGTATGAGGTGACGAGAGCGTAAATGTTTTTGGGACAGTTCTTGACTACCATCTGTCTCTTGAGTGCTGGCCACCACGCGTTATCGAAGGCCCCCTCTATGTCCAATGATATCAAAAGCACGATCTTTTTGGCTTTGATTTCGGCTCGTAGGTGCCCCATTAGGGCATAGAGGGCGTCTTCGGTCCCGCGCTGCGGCATGAATCCGTATTGGTTTGTGTTCAGTGTAGGGAGGAAGTGCCACTGGAGTCTACCTACTAGGAGCTTCTCGACGATTTTTCCTAGGACCGAGAGCAAGCCTATTGGCCTGTACGACTTTGGGCTGGTGTAGTCGTCTTTTCCTGGCTTGCGGAGGATGCACACGTGGGCGACTTTCCACTGCTTCGGGAAGTGTGACAGCGACAGGCACTTGTTGGCTATCGCTAAGAACACCTCCCTATCGCAGTTTATTGCCGCTGTGCAGATGTCCGCTGTTAATCCATCGGGACCGGGGGCTTTCTTCGGATTTTGGTTTTGGAGAACCATTTCCAGCTCCGCGGTCGTGAAGGGTGGATCGTCAGCGGACAGATCTTGTGGTGTTTTCTCCTCCGCGAGCCTCCTCAGGCTTGTGTCGTATTGCTGTTCGGCATCCGTTGAGTCGTCAGGGTAGAAGGTTTTTGCCAGAAGATCCGCAGACTGCTCTGGGCTGAGCGTCTCGCCCGCGGTGTTTCTCAGGAGGGCATCGTCCTGTCTTCTGGCTGTCTTCCTTAGTACCCTGTAGATGCCGTCCCACATGCTCTCTCGGTCCTGCTTCGAGCAGAACTCCTTCCAGTTTGCTGAGGCTGCTTCCGTTGCTGCTGTGGTGTATGTGTTTTTAGCCAGCACGTATTCCTGGATGGTGAAGTGTCTCCGACTTGCGGCTGCATTCCGGATCCTTCTCTTCTTCCTCAGGGCGTCTGTTTTAAGACGCTCCAGAGAAGGATTCCACCATGGGGGCTTGGCGTCGTGTTTCGGCGAACCCAGTTTTGGGATCGCTTCCTCGCATGAGCGGTGGATGTTTTGTGTGTAGGTGTTGACCACTTTCTCCAGATCCTCTGGGTTCGAGACGTCCGAGACTCTGACTGGTGTGATGTCGCTGTCCGCCAGACTAGTCTTGAAGTGCGTGCTGAAGTCAGACCACTTTGCCTTCTTGGTGTTGTAGATGCGCGTCGAGACAGGCCTTAGGGGTTCCAAGGGCTTCTCTAAGCGCATCGAGAAGGTTATTGCGTTGTGGTCCGATGTCGTAAGACTCCTTTCTACACGCCACTCCTCGACCTTGCCTAGCAGCGACAGGCTGCATGCCGTTACATCAACGATGCTTGTGCACCACCTGTCTCCTCTGTAGGTCTCGAACGTCGGAGTTTGTCCCGTGTTGAGGATGTGGAGATCTCGCTCATTGAGAAATGAGTTATACGACGCCCCGCGATGGTTTTCGGAATCACTTCCCCACCACTGGCTCCAGGCGTTTACGTCACCTCCCACCAGGATATTGTTTGTGTGTAGTCTGTGAATGGTGTTGTGTGTTGCGGATAGGTATGGTTCAAGGTCTTGGTCACCCTCAAAATAGACCGACAGTACCCCAAAGCTGAGCCGACCCACCTTCAGCAAAACGGCGGCGATGTTCTCGGTCACAATCTGGGGTCGTGGATGACCTCCAGGCTGCTCCCGAAAACAACAATCGCCGCTTTCACTGGTTTTTGGCGGTTGAGGCTGCACTGGATGACTCGTGTGCCGGGGCTTTGTTTCATCACACCTGTTCTTCCTACATAGGGCTCTTGAACAAGTGCTACTGAAACTCCCTTCGCCTGAGCCGCCATGTGGAGTTCTTCTGTGGCCAGCTTGGAGCGTTGAAGATTGACTTGGATGAACCCCAATCTTGCTGTCGGTCTGGACGTGTTTTGAAGGGTGACTGGTTGACTACATTGTGGTGTTTGGTCGCCCTTAGCAATAGGAAACGCGCGACCTCGCTATCCCATCCCATTTTTGGCGTTCCTGGCAGTCCGCGCTAAACGCTGTGTGTGCCAGGTCGCTGTCCGTCCTGTGTGCCGCCTTGCAGTTGACACACGTGGGTGATCTGCCCTCGGCTCGAGTGAGGCAGTCCCCTCCGTTGTGCGCTCCGCTGCAGAAACTGCAGACTTGCTTCTCGGCCTTGCATATGGACTTGTTATGCCCATATCCAAGGCACTTCGTGCACTGTACCAGAGGGGACTGGTCCTCAATCGAGCATCGCTTGATGCCCACATGTATTTTCTGCACCTGCGTGCAACATTTCCAGAGCTCCGGGGAGAGCTCCAGAACAGGGTGGCATTCGTGGGGATTCCTCGCGCGCTTCCTATAGCGCACCTTTATGGTCTGTCCATCTACAGCAACGTTCTGCAGAATATGCTTATTCTGCGCCTTGAGGAGATCGACGATCTCCCCGTCGCTGTAGCTGGACAGCACTCCCTTGATGCAGACGAGGGGGTTCTGTGGTTTCGGCTCCTGGACCTTGAGCCCTGCACTCGACTGGACTTGGTCTTTGATTGTCCTCAAGTCTGTCCTGCTGGCGCACCTCAGAATCACTTTCTGGTTACGCGCTTTCCGGACCGTGTCGACTCGGGCTCCGCTCGTTTTGAGGTCCAGGGCGGTCCTGATCCTCTCGATCACGTTGTCCCCGGTGTGCTGGGGGTTGGTCGACGAGATGATCAGGGTGTGGTTAGGTTGAGTGGGTGGTTTTGGGGGCTTCGGTTTGCTGGCGACCTGGGCAAAGGTTAGTGGGCCCTGTTGTTGTTGTAGCGTTTTGTCCGCTTTGCTCAGGTCCGCTACCCCCTTCTGGATAGTCTCGAGGGTCTTTTTGACCTCCCCGACTGCGAGTTCCGCTTCCAGATTCAGCGCCGGAGGCGCCTGGATTGGGGGCTCCTTGTCACGCAGTACGCGGAGGTCCGCCGAGACTATCTCCAGCCTTTCCGCGATGGGTTTCAGGTGGTGTGTGATGTTGACTGGTGGTGTTGGTGGTGGGGGGGAGGCAACAGGCCTGTTGGCGATGGCCTGTACTTGCTTATGCAGCTTCTCCATTTCCCTTTCGAAGCCGGCGGTCGTGAGCAGATCGGTCTCTCTGAGACACGGGTCCGACTGAATGTCCGATGGCCGGGTGAGGTCTTCTTTGAGCCTCTCTAGGGCTTTCCGGAGCACGTCCAGCTGGTTTGACACGCTGGAGACATTTGACTCCAGTCGTGTAAGGCCGGCCCCCATTGTCTCCCACTTGGGTTCCCCGGGGGCTCTTGCGCCTTCCAGCCTGGTCTTCTCGTGCTCCTTCAAGTTCCGGAGACTCGCAGTGGTGACATCTTCCTTAACCTCCTTGATGCCGTTGAGGGCTTCAAGGGTTTCGTGACCCAGCCATTCTCGGATCCCTTTCGCCTCTTTTTTAGTGTCCGAGACTTCGGACCGCATGAGCGAGAGCTCGACCTTCAGCGTCATCAACTCTCGAGTGTGAGCTCTCTCGACACGCACAAGTTCTTGTGCGTGTCGAGAGCGCTCCTTCTCAAGGTTGTATTTATGACGCGCTCTCGAGTCTGCCAATGACAGGGCCGTCTCGTACAGGCCCTGCAGACACTCATGGGCCGTGGCCTTGCACTCGCGCTTCATGTTGCCGGCGGCTTCTAAGGCATCCTTGCCCTTTTGGAGAAGGTCGTTGGCCTCCCTGGTGGCTAAGTCCATCTCCACCCCTGTGCCCCTTCTCGGCGTTCGATAGAGGAGGCTCGGTCGTCCGCTCACGGGGCGATCGGCCTGGCTCTCTGTGGAGGCCACCGAGCTTTCCTCATCCGAGATGATCTGGCGGGGGGGGGATATGCCACACTGCTCCCAGTCAATGACGACCTCGGCGATCCTAGTGCGGTCTTCCACCTGGGGCGTCCCGGTCACTGATGGCAGTGGTGGTGTCCTACCCGTGACGTCCGGCTCCGACGCCGCCTTTGACGCCTGTGGCTTTTGCGGTGGACGCGCCGACTTTTCTGAGACCACGGACTTCGCCGAGTTCTTCAGCACCTTCTCCCTGAGTGTTCGGAAGGGGGCTTTTGCTGCCTCCGTGGTCATCTTGCGGGAGGTTGTGGACGTTGAAGATTGTGAGGACATGTTGTGGATGGTGTGAATATAATTAACTAGACTAGAGACTTAATTCTATTGTGATGTTGTAATGCGTGTGTTGTGTGATGTTATATATATATATATATTTTTTTTTTTTTATACTATTTCAGATGGACTCACGATGTTCCGCTGTTTCCGCAAAAAAAAAACTATTGGGGTGCATGTTGAAGAGCCTCCCCGTGGCGCACCCTGGGCAACGTCGGTTCCAGCTGCCCACCCGCCTTTGGTGGACAGCTGGGGCCGGCGGCGAATCTTCAACCAACGGAGAAGGGTTCGGTTCCAATCGCCGATCATCGTTGTTGGTCGGTGAAGGGAACCGGGCTTGGGGACGGTAAGTCCGTCGTGGGGGTAGGCCTGGTGGCCATTTAACGTCCACTCCCCCCTCTGCTTACAGAGGGTTGGTCGAGTGGACGAAGAGGGGAAGTCTCAATGATCTTGGGGCTCTGCCGGTAGAGTTACTCATGCCGGAAAGGTCCAAATGAGAGACCAGTCCAAGAAAGACACCGGGATGGGGTCGCTCTTGATCAATCGATGATAGTCGATTGACAGAAGACGCGACCATGCCGCTGAGGTGCAGGCGCACCAAAGCGAGGCGTGTTTCTCTCCTTGCGGAGTAGTCTTCAAGGAGAGAACTTTCGGCGGGCTCGCTGAGTCGGGTTGGCCGGACAGCGAGCGGAGGCATGTTTAATGCCGCCGCCGGGGGCTTGGCTTAATTGCCTGGCCCAGAGGAAGGATACCTCTAAGATAAAAAACCACCCAATCCTAAACTTTGAAGCGTGGTGAGAGGATGAATGGCTGGAGGGAGTCCAGTCGCGAGCGCTTCACCTGCAGAGCACCTGCCGCACTCTGCAGTATGTAGGCTTACCGGGCATCTAGGCTCTGCCCGGTGGACATTTTTTACCTATATCTACTCGTGGGATTAATATGGAAGAAGAAAATAAAAAATATAAAACTAACGAATTGTCGATCGTGTTGGTCGAGCAGATGGGTGTGGGTGCGGCGTCAGATTCTGACACCACATCTGACAAGATGAGTGTGGTGAGCGTGGCGAGCGTAAACTCAAAGCGCTCGCGGACTGAAGATGAGACGGTTGGGCGCCCTTCCAAATTTTGGAGGACGCGCTCACGTAAAGAGGATGAGAGGCACGCGGAGTTGACAGGCCTCTCTTCTAGCGAGGAGAACCTATCGGCCGTCAGAGTGCCGGCGGGCAGGAGAGGGCGAGGTCACGCAATTAGAGGAGCGTCAGCTCTTTCGATGTCGCGCGACTCTCTAGGGCGCTTTCTCAAGCGCCCTGACACGCCGGTACCCAGCGGAGGAAGTGACTCGGGGACCAAGCAAGCGGAGGGCGCTTGCTCACAATACTCCACCTCTCTAGTAAGCACAAAGGGGGAGATCAACTCCGCTAGGAGAGAGGAGAGACGGGCAGTGGCTCTAGACGAGGTGGCTGAAATGGCCCGTCAGACCAGAGAGCGGCGGTCTGCTCGCTTGACCGCTGCCGAGGACCTGTCAGCGGCGGCTCTTAACCGCCAAGTAATGGACAGCGTGAACGTGGTCCTAAAAGTTGCCACCAAGTCTGGCAACTTGAAGGGCACGTTCACGCGAGCGCTAAAAGAGGCGGCGGAAGAGATTAAGGAGGCGGTGGGAGTCCTCCTTAATCGCACGGCCTCAGAGGAGATGTCAGCAGCAAGAGCGTGTGACCCCTGCACCTTCTGCGTCCACTCCGGCACTGCAAGCCGAGTTGGTTGCAGAAATAGCCCGGACCATCATGATCCAAGTTGGAGACATGATGAATGCCCGCCTCGAGGGGTTAGAGTCGAGGCTCCTCCCAGCCCAGATCCTCCGGCCACCTCTCGCAGCGGACAATCGGGGGAAAGAGGTGACCTCAAAGGTGGGGCTCTCTCAGGTAGCCAAAGAATCAGCGGCTGGGGCCAAAAAGCCAGCGGAGGTGGCCAAAAAGCCAGTGGTTGGGGCCAAAAAGCCCGTGGCTGAGGCCAAAAAGACATCGCAGGTGGTCAATAAACCTGTGGCTGGGACCAAAAAGTCAGTAGAGGGGGGCGAAAAATCCCCTGAAAGGACTTCCCGCCTAGAGGGAGCCGCAGAACTTGCGACCGCAGCCAGGCCAGACGCCGAGGCCTGGTCAACGGTCGTAAAAAAGAAGAAGGGCCGCCAGAGCAAGGAGGTGCCGGAGCCAAAGGGCTGGGCCGCCTCAAAAAGTGTGAAGCCGCCCAAGGTTCGCATCCCACGCTCTGCGGCTGTAGCAGTCACGCTGCAGCCTGGAGCCGCGGAAAGGGGCGTCACCTACAAGGCGGTCCTATCGGAGGCGAGAACCAAGTTCAAGTTATCTGAACTTGGCATACCGTCCATCCGCTATAAAATAGCAGCCACGGGAGGGCGGCTAATCGAGGTGACGGGTGCCTCAAATGGCGAAAAAGCGGACGCCCTGGCCGCTAAACTGAGGGAAGTCCTCAATTCTGAGGACATCCGGATCTCCAGGCCCATGAAAACGGCTGAAGTGCGCGTTGGTGGGCTGGACGACTCGGTGACCTCAGAGGAAGTGATGGCGGCTATTGCCAAAATCGGAGAGTGCCCGCCTGAAAATCTGCGGGTAGGCGAAATTCGCCACGACGTTGGCGGGCTGGGCACGATCTGGGTGCGGTGTCCGGTAGCTGTGGCGAAGAAGGTTGCCGACGAGGGGCGTTTGCAGGTGGGGTGGGCTGCGGCGAGGGTTAGGCTGCTGCAACCCAGAGCTATGCGGTGCTACCGATGCCTGGGTATTGGGCATGTCCGAGCACAGTGCACTGCCGAAATTGATCGCAGCGATCAGTGCTATCGATGCGGTCAGCCCGGCCATAAGGCGGCCCAGTGCTTCGCAGCACCAAACTGCAGTCTCTGTGCGGCTGCAGGAAAGCCCGCGGGGCATATAGCCGGTGGCAAGGCCTGCGCCGCGCCCCCCGCTAAGGGGGCCAAACAAAAATTTGTTGAGAGGACCATGGCTGCCGGGGGATCCGCACCCCCCCCGAGGTATAATTGCCTGTCGGTCGACTCCCGACCCCAGGAAGAGGTGGCCGAGGAAATGGAGTACCAATAATGGCAAACTACCATTTCCTCCAGGGCAATATCAACCACTCTGCCAGAGCTCAAGATCTTTTGCTCCAGAGCATGGCGGAGTGGTCGATTCACGTGGCGGTGGTCGCTGAGCCGTATTTTGTCCCTCCCCGTGATAACTGGGTGGGGGACCTCGACGGTCTAGTGGCTATCATTGGCGGGACTCTTGTCAACCCGTCCCGAGGTCACGGCTGGGTTGCCGCCCTTGTGGACGGCGTGGTCGTCATTGGGGCATACTTCTCGCCCAACAGGAGTCTCGCCAACTTTGAGAGTTTCCTTGTCGAGTTAGGTGCCGTCGTGGGCCGGTACCACCCTCACCCCGCATTACTACTCGGTGACCTAAATGCCAAATCGGCGGCTTGGGGATCGCCGGTCACTGATGCTAGGGGAGTGGTGCTGGAAGAGTGGGCAATCACGACGGGTCTGGCCGTCCTAAATCGGGGCTCGGAATACACGTGCGTGCGGCAGCGGGGCGGGTCCATAGTGGACGTCTCGTTCGCTAGCCCCGTGGTCGCGCGCCGTGTCCGGGATTGGCATGTCGCGGTGGAGGTGGAGACGTTATCGGACCACCGATATATTCGTTTCGACGTCTCCGCCCGGACCGCAGGCGGCCGCGGTCCACCGGCCCCGCGAAGGGACGGTCCACGCTGGGCGCTCAAGCGCATTGACAGGGAGGCTCTCGAGGAGGCCGCTATTGTCCAGGCCTGGAACAGGGAGTCGACGACGAACGGGCCCATTGACGTCGAAGCGGAGGCTCTGTGGTTCCGTGGGGCGATGACGCTAATCTGCGATGCGTCCATGCCCCGGGTCCGCAAACAGTCCGCAAGGCGCCAAGTGTACTGGTGGTCTGCCGAGATCGCGCAGCTGCGCATCACGTGCGTAGCGGTTAGGCGCCGGTACACTCGCTACCGAAGGAGACGTCGACGGGATCCTGAAGAAGAAGCAACGCGGTATGAGGTGTACCGCGCGGCTAGGAAGACTCTGCAGCTGGCCATCGGCGAAGCCAAGACACGAAGCAGGGAAGAGTTGCTGGAGACCTTGGACGGGGATCCGTGGGGGCGTCCTTACCGTATGGTACGAGGAAAACTTCGTCCCTGGGTCCCCCCACTTACGGAGGGTCTCCAACCTCAGCTGCTAGAAGAAGTAGTTGCGGCACTCTTCCCTGCAAGAGCGGAACACGTGCCACCATCAATGGCTCCGCCTGCTACTGCAGAGTCGGAAGAAGTCGTCAGCGCGGGCGTCCCTGAGGTGACAGAAGTCGACATGAGGGCAGCCGTGATGCGACTCCGGGCGAAAAACACTGCCCCGGGGCCCGACGGAGTACCCGGCCGCGCCCTAGTTCTCGCCCTAAAGGCCCTAGAGCCCCGACTAAGAGGACTCTATTCAGCGTGCCTCGAGCAGGGCCAGTTTCCCAATCACTGGAAGACCGGTTCGTTGGTCCTGCTCAGGAAGGCGGGACGCCCTGCGGAATCTCCGTCTGCGTACCGGCCCATAGTGCTGCTTGACGAGGTGGGCAAGTTGTTCGAGCGGATTATCGCGGACCGCCTCGTCAGCCACTTGTGCAGAGATGGGCCGGACCTGGACGACAATCAGTTCGGTTTTCGGCATGGGCGCTCCACCATAGACGCAATTATGCGGGTGAGAGTCCTGGCGGAGGAAGCAGTGTCTCGGGGCGGGGTGATGCTGGCGGTGTCCTTGGACATATCCAACGCCTTCAACACCCTGCCTTGGAGTTGTATTAGGGAGGCGCTGCGTTATCATCGGGTGCCTCCCTACCTCCGCCACGTGGTCGGGGCTTATTTGGCAGAAAGGAGTGTCACCTACAGGGGACGCGACGGCAGAGGTCAGCGAGAGATGTCGTGCGGTGTTCCACAGGGTTCGGTTCTAGGACCACTCCTGTGGAACATCGGGTACGACTGGGTTCTGAGGGGCGAGTTCCAGCCGGGGGTGAACCTGACGTGTTACGCGGACGACACGCTGGTCACAGCTCGGGGGAGCTCACACAGGGAGGCAGCGTTGCTGGCTACGGCTGCGGTCTCGCAGGTGGTGAACCGCATCCGGCGCCTGGGCCTGGAGGTGGCCCTCAACAAGTCGGAGGCTATCATTTTCCATGGCCCCCGACGAGCGCCGCCGCCGGGATCACATGTCGTGGTCGGGGGGACCCGGATCGCTGTCGAGTCAACCATGAAGTACCTGGGATTGGTGCTCGACAGCCGTTGGGACTTCAGCCCCCACTTTCGGCGGCTGGCGCCCAAGTTGATGGGCGCGGCGGGCGCGCTGTCAACGCTGCTTCCCAATTTGGGGGGCCCAAGTACCGCCTGCAGGCGGTTGTACGTGGGGATCGTGCGATCCATGGCCCTGTATGGGGCCCCAGTGTGGGCGGTAGACCTGACGGCCCGCAGTATCGCAGTGTTGCGAGTACCGCAGAGGACGATGGCCGTCAGAGTCATCAGAGGGTATCGCACGATCTCCTACGAGGCGGCTTGTGCGCTGGCCGGAACCCCGCCGTGGGACCTGGAAGCGAGAGCCCTCGCGTCACTACATCGGTGGCGTGAGGAGGCGCGGACGCGGGGCGTAGTACTGGTGCAGCGGCAGATTACGCTGCTCCGGTCTGAACTCCGTCAGGTCTTGGTGGCGGAGTGGCGTGACAGGCTTTTGCGCCCTACCGCCGGCTTCGTCACCATCGAGGCGGTCCGGCCAGTGCTCGACGATTGGCTCGGGAGGAGGCACGGCTCCCTGTCATTTAGGGCGACGCAGGTGCTCTCGGGGCACGGCTGCTTCGGGAAGTACCTGTGTCGCATAGGCAGGGAGCCGGACGCTCGGTGTCATCACTGCGTCCATTGTCTGGAGGACACGGCGTGGCATACGCTTGCAGAGTGTGCAGCTTGGGAGGAGCCGCGCCGTGCCCTCATTTTCGAAGTGGGAAGCGACCTGTCGCTGCCGGCTGTGATTCGTTATATGGTCGGTGGCGCAGCGTCGTGGGACGCGGTGATCTCCTTCTGCGAAAAGGTCATGTCCCAGAAGGAGGCAGCGGAAAGGGAGAGGGAGATTTCAAGTGCTCTCCCGGCCCGCAGCAGGCGCACCGGGCGTCGGCAGAGGGCTGACAATGCCCTCTTCCGGCCCCCCTAAATGGGTCCAAGGGCGGCGGACTCGGGGACGTCTGCCGCCCCCCACTCCACAGGACCCGAGGTGGTGGCGCGTAGTGTTCCACGCGCGCCCCTCTCAGACGTCGCGGGGGGAGTCAAACACCTCACTCCCCTCGCTCGACAAGACGGAGCCCGCAGACGCGGGCTAGCACCAGTCGGGGGCTGCGTTGAAGAGTGCTTAAGTGCCCCCGTAGCCCCCGGTGCAAGTGTGCGAGGGAACACCGGGGTGGTTTTAGTCAGTAAGAGTCTGACAGACCCCTCTGTCCACCCCAGGACAGAGGACATCCATGAGGATTTCCACCCCGTCACCAAAAAAAAAAAAAAAAAAGGTTAGGTTAGATTAGGTTTTTTTTTTTTTTTTTTTTTTTTGTTTTGGCAGGAGTGGGAAATCCTCATGGACGCCCAGACTGCCTCACTTAGGAGACAATCTGGGCAGTGCCGGACTCTTACCGGCTAAAACCACACTCCTGCCCTTGCTCAGTGTCCCTCTGACATGATCAGAGACCTTGTTTGGCTATGTTCTAATTAAAGTCTCTTTTTTATTGTATTTAACTCAGTCCTGTTGTAGGAATTAAGGAGTTCCTGGTAGAAGCAATTGCCTTACTTCATCTAATATTTTAAACCTAATATCTAATGTATTTTATTTTCCTACGAGTTTTCTAACATGCTTATATTTTACGCTTATCTAACAACTTATTTCTATATGTTTGTTTTTGTATTTTTTCCTTTATGTTTTTCGAGTCTTCCAATGCTAATACCTATAAAATATTATATTTATTTCTATACTATATTTATAATATGGCTATCATAATATATATCAATATATCATATACATATAATTTCTTATCCTAATTGTTTAAATTTATTCCCTATCCTATGAATTTTAGCTTCTAATTTTAAAACTGAATTTTTTTTTTCTTATTATTATGATACATAATCTATATACTTATTATATATTTAGTATCATATTTTTCTTAAACTTACTTATTTCTATTAATTACAAGCGATGCTATTTCCGTACAATATTTGAGGAACTCTTTTCTCTGTTTCCCTTCCAAAAGTGTTGGCAGATTTTGGGCATCCAATGCAACGGCGAGTCGCTGCTCCGTATCGTACCGCATCCTTGCCGTGATCGGGCACTCCAGCAGTATGTGCAGCACGGTCTCCTCCACACCAGGCTCACAGGCGCACGATGGATTCTCTTTACATCTGAAGCGTTTCAGGTATGCAGAGAACCCACCGTGCCCCGTCAGTATTTGCGTGGTTATGCTCGTTGGAGCCATCTTGCGTACCACACCGTACGCCACCACCGCGTCCGGAAAGAACAGCTTTGTGCCCGAAGCCGTGTCACCCGACTTATATCTCCCGTTCCATTCGTCAAGCGTTTCCGACCGGATTCTTCGCTTGACGAATGATACGGGACACAGATCGTAATCCGGCCTCTTCCTCAACCCCAGGGCGGCCTCCTTCGCGAGTTGGTCAGCTCTCTCGTTTCCCTCCAACCCGGCGTGGGCCTTGATCCAGAACAAGGAGACACTCTTGTTCTGGAGTTTACAGCGTCGTATGGTGTCTCTAGTTTCCACGGCCAGAGGGTGGGAGGAACCAACATTGGTTACTGACTGAAGAGCCGCCATAGAGTCGCTGAAGATGCCGAACGTGGCTTCGCTGCGCTTGAGCGCCTCCTCTGCCGCTCTCTTTATGGCCAGGAGTTCAGCCTGATAGACGGTACAGTAGGACGGCAAAGCGAGTTTGAGGGCCTTTATTTCGGTGGCGCTACTCCACAAGGATAGCGCCGCTCCGACCCTGCCCTCAATCTTGCTGCCGTCGGTGAAGATCCGCACGGCGTAATCGCCGTGGTTATTATATTGTTCCTCGTCTATCAGGCTTCCAAACTCCAGACTTATTTGCTCCGCGGGATGCGGGGCCTCTATCGCTGGGGCCATCCGTTCCACCTCCCTGTCTCCTAGTGCAGGCTGGGGCACTCCCCTCTTGGCTTCGTAGAGCGCAGCCGCTTCCCGGATTCGGAGGTCAAGTGGGAGTATCCCAGCCAGAACCAGTGCCGAGTTTAGGGAGACCGTGCGGTAGGCTCTGCACAGCTTTTGGGCAAATCCTCTTTGGACTATGTTGAGCTGCTTTATGACACCTTGTTTATTAGCAGCTGGTGCCCACGCGCTCGCGGCGTACAAAATAATCGGCTCCACTGCTGCAGTGTATATAGCCCTTATCACCTCCGGGTGCAGTCCCCAACTGACCCGGGCTGCTCTGGCCAGCCGCTTATAAACTGTTATCACCTTCTTACAGACGGCAGCTACGTGTTGGTTAAAAGTAAGTTTGGCGTCGATGACAAGTCCTAATATTTTAATATCTTGGGACATTCCAATGTCGATCCCGCCCATGCTCAGGCGCGGCGTGTCGTACTTGAGTCTCCGCGTTAATACCATCGCACAAGTTTTGTGCGGCGCGAACTTCAGCCGGTTTCTGACACCCCATGCGCGAACATGTTCGAGAGCGGCATTGGCTTGTCCCTCGATTTCTTGGGCTGTTTTGCCGTCAAAAACCAACACCACATCGTCTGCGAATGCCTGGCAGTAGCTGCCCCCAATCTCCAACTGTTTGAGGAGCGGGTCGAGCAGCAGATTCCAAAAGATGGGCCCCCCTATTGACCCCTGGACGCACCCTTTGCTGGTTCGTCTTCTGCTCTCCTCCCCGGCATACCTCACGGTGACCACCCTGTCACTGAGGTAGCTGCTGACTACCCGTCTCAGGTTAACCGGACACTTTTCCTCAGCCAATCGTACCTTAATCGCAGGCCACCATGCGTTGTCAAAGGCTCCCTCGATATCCAGCGACACCAGCGTGACTATTTTCTTTTGAGCCAGCTTCGTACGGATGTATTGCACAAGAGTGAAGAGGGAGTCCTCAGTGCTTTTTTGGGGCATAAAGCCGTATTGACGAGTACTAATTCCGGGTAGTATGTAAAATTTGAGACGAGCAACCAGCATCTTTTCGTACACTTTCCCTAGGACAGGCAAAAGCCCAATCGGCCTGTACGACTTTGGTACGGTGTACGATTTTTTGCCTGGCTTTCTGAGCACAACCACCGTAGCTTCCTTCCAGGTCTGCGGGAAGTAGTGGTGTGCCAGGCACTTGTTCAACAGTGCCAAGAAGTAGTCAGGGTCACATTTAATGGCCTGAGAGCAGATGTCGGCCGTGAAGCCGTCGGCTCCAGGGGCCTTTTTTGGGTTGAACGACATCATAGACCTATCAAGCTCGCTTGGGGTAAACGGTGGGTCATAGCGATCATTTTGGCTCCATGCGTTTACTGTCTCTGCCAGTTCTCTGGTTTGGCGATGATCCATGCTGTCGTCCTCCTCTCGGTCCTCGGGATAAAACGTCTCAGCCAACAGCCTCACTGAGCCTTTTGCATCCAGTGTCCTCCCATCCATCTGCAGCGGCAGATCTTCCTCTCTCTTAACTATCCTTCCCATTACCCTATAAATACCTTCCCATACTCCCTCTCTGTCCTGTTTCCCGCAAAATTTTTTCCAGCTCTCCGTTTGAGCTTTCGTCACTGCTGCCTCATACTCCTCTTTCGCTTCCAGGTACAGGCCTACAACCATCGCTCTTCGGACCGGCGCTGCGTTCCTGACTCTCACCTTCCTGGTGGCGACCAATCTCTTCATCTCCGCGAGTTCCTCGGACCACCACGGCATGGTAACTATTTCTGTGCTACGTTTATAAGGTATAGCGTCTCTGCATGTTTCGGTAATAGCCTGCGTGTACATCTTTACTGCCTTTTCTATTTCATCGATGCTTTGTATGCTTGACAGATCCACTAGAGTTAACTTTCTGTTCTGCATAGCCTGAGACAGTTTCTCACGAAACCGTCCCCAGTTTGCTTTTTTGGTGTTGTAAACTCTAGTGGTCCGTTTGATCGCTATACCTTTGGACTTTGTTAGGTGTATGCTCAAGGTGATACTATTGTGGTCGGAACTCGTGAGACCCTCTTCAACCCGCCAGCCGTCCACCAGGTCGAGTAAGTCCTCCGAACAGGCCGTCACATCTACGTGGCTGCTGTACCTCACCCCGCCTCTCACGGTGTCAAAAGTTGGGATATCCCCCGTGTTGAGGATCTGCAAGCCCAACTCTCCCAGCGCTCCACACATCTGCTCCCCTCTCGGGTCTTCATTACTGCTGCCCCACCAAGTACTTTTCGCGTTTGCGTCTCCTCCAATAATCAATCTGCCTGAGCCTATCGCCAGCTCTATCCTTTTGAGATGCTCCAGGTATGGCTCCATGGGCTTGTCCGGCTCGAAGTAGAAGGACACCAGCGTGATCTTCCAGGCTCTGGTTTGGACTCCCACCACGACGATATTGTTTGTGGTGAGTTGTGGGTACTGTAAGATGTCCAAATCTTTATCAAAGACGGCAATTGCCGCCTTTACAGTCCCTTCTCCACCTTCAGAGCCCTGGAAGACCCTTACGCCCCGGTGATTCTTCATCCTTCTCATCCCACCCACATAAGGCTCCTGGAGCATTGCGATGGCGACTTTGCGCTTGTCAGCTTCCAGCAAAAGCTCGTTTGTTGCCAGCTGACTCCGTTGCAGATTGGCCTGGATCAGTTTGTACTCGGTGGTGGTCGCAGGGACAGCTTTAGCAATAAGCTACAGACAGACGTGCCAACGCATCCCATTTAACGCGTATCGGGTACTCGCTATCGAAGGCGTTGTGGTCGGTTTTCCCCACCTTGGCTAACACGCAATTGTGACACTTTGGTGCCGGTTAGGTTAGGTTAGGTTAGGTTAGGTTAGGTTAGGTTAGGTTAGGTTAGGTTAGGTTAGGTTAGGTTAGGTTAGGTTAGGTTAGGTTAGGTTAGGTTAGGTTAGGTTAGGTTAGGTTAGGTTAGGTTAGGTTAGGTTAGGTTAGGTTAGGTTAGGTTAGGTTAGGTTAGGTTAGGTTAGGTTAGGTTAGGTTAGGTTAGGTTAGGTTAGGTTAGGTTAGGTTAGGTTAGGTTAGGTTAGGTTAGGTTAGGTTAGGTTAGGTTAGGTTAGGTTAGGTTAGGTTAGGTTAGGTTAGGTTAGGTTAGGTTAGGTTAGGTTAGGTTAGGTTAGGTTAGGTTAGGTTAGGTTAGGTTAGGTTAGGTTAGGTTAGGTTAGGTTAGGTTAGGTTAGGTTAGGTTAGGTTAGGTTAGGTTAGGTTAGGTTAGGTTAGGTTAGGTTAGGTTAGGTTAGGTTAGGTTAGGTTAGGTTAGGTTAGGTTAGGTTAGGTTAGGTTAGGTTAGGTTAGGTTAGGTTAGGTTAGGTTAGGTTAGGTTAGGTTAGGTTAGGTTAGGTTAGGTTAGGTTAGGTTAGGTTAGGTTAGGTTAGGTTAGGTTAGGTTAGGTTAGGTTAGGTTAGGTTAGGTTAGGTTAGGTTAGGTTAGGTTAGGTTAGGTTAGGTTAGGTTAGGTTAGGTTAGGTTAGGTTAGGTTAGGTTAGGTTAGGTTAGGTTAGGTTAGGTTAGGTTAGGTTAGGTTAGGTTAGGTTAGGTTAGGTTAGGTTAGGTTAGGTTAGGTTAGGTTAGGTTAGGTTAGGTTAGGTTAGGTTAGGTTAGGTTAGGTTAGGTTAGGTTAGGTTAGGTTAGGTTAGGTTAGGTTAGGTTAGGTTAGGTTAGGTTAGGTTAGGTTAGGTTAGGTTAGGTTAGGTTAGGTTAGGTTAGGTTAGGTTAGGTTAGGTTAGGTTAGGTTAGGTTAGGTTAGGTTAGGTTAGGTTAGGTTAGGTTAGGTTAGGTTAGGTTAGGTTAGGTTAGGTTAGGTTAGGTTAGGTTAGGTTAGGTTAGGTTAGGTTAGGTTAGGTTAGGTTAGGTTAGGTTAGGTTAGGTTAGGTTAGGTTAGGTTAGGTTAGGTTAGGTTAGGTTAGGTTAGGTTAGGTTAGGTTAGGTTAGGTTAGGTTAGGTTAGGTTAGGTTAGGTTAGGTTAGGTTAGGTTAGGTTAGGTTAGGTTAGGTTAGGTTAGGTTAGGTTAGGTTAGGTTAGGTTAGGTTAGGTTAGGTTAGGTTAGGTTAGGTTAGGTTAGGTTAGGTTAGGTTAGGTTAGGTTAGGTTAGGTTAGGTTAGGTTAGGTTAGGTTAGGTTAGGTTAGGTTAGGTTAGGTTAGGTTAGGTTAGGTTAGGTTAGGTTAGGTTAGGTTAGGTTAGGTTAGGTTAGGTTAGGTTAGGTTAGGTTAGGTTAGGTTAGGTTAGGTTAGGTTAGGTTAGGTTAGGTTAGGTTAGGTTAGGTTAGGTTAGGTTAGGTTAGGTTAGGTTAGGTTAGGTTAGGTTAGGTTAGGTTAGGTTAGGTTAGGTTAGGTTAGGTTAGGTTAGGTTAGGTTAGGTTAGGTTAGGTTAGGTTAGGTTAGGTTAGGTTAGGTTAGGTTAGGTTAGGTTAGGTTAGGTTAGGTTAGGTTAGGTTAGGTTAGGTTAGGTTAGGTTAGGTTAGGTTAGGTTAGGTTAGGTTAGGTTAGGTTAGGTTAGGTTAGGTTAGGTTAGGTTAGGTTAGGTTAGGTTAGGTTAGGTTAGGTTAGGTTAGGTTAGGTTAGGTTAGGTTAGGTTAGGTTAGGTTAGGTTAGGTTAGGTTAGGTTAGGTTAGGTTAGGTTAGGTTAGGTTAGGTTAGGTTAGGTTAGGTTAGGTTAGGTTAGGTTAGGTTAGGTTAGGTTAGGTTAGGTTAGGTTAGGTTAGGTTAGGTTAGGTTAGGTTAGGTTAGGTTAGGTTAGGTTAGGTTAGGTTAGGTTAGGTTAGGTTAGGTTAGGTTAGGTTAGGTTAGGTTAGGTTAGGTTAGGTTAGGTTAGGTTAGGTTAGGTTAGGTTAGGTTAGGTTAGGTTAGGTTAGGTTAGGTTAGGTTAGGTTAGGTTAGGTTAGGTTAGGTTAGGTTAGGTTAGGTTAGGTTAGGTTAGGTTAGGTTAGGTTAGGTTAGGTTAGGTTAGGTTAGGTTAGGTTAGGTTAGGTTAGGTTAGGTTAGGTTAGGTTAGGTTAGGTTAGGTTAGGTTAGGTTAGGTTAGGTTAGGTTAGGTTAGGTTAGGTTAGGTTAGGTTAGGTTAGGTTAGGTTAGGTTAGGTTAGGTTAGGTTAGGTTAGGTTAGGTTAGGTTAGGTTAGGTTAGGTTAGGTTAGGTTAGGTTAGGTTAGGTTAGGTTAGGTTAGGTTAGGTTAGGTTAGGTTAGGTTAGGTTAGGTTAGGTTAGGTTAGGTTAGGTTAGGTTAGGTTAGGTTAGGTTAGGTTAGGTTAGGTTAGGTTAGGTTAGGTTAGGTTAGGTTAGGTTAGGTTAGGTTAGGTTAGGTTAGGTTAGGTTAGGTTAGGTTAGGTTAGGTTAGGTTAGGTTAGGTTAGGTTAGGTTAGGTTAGGTTAGGTTAGGTTAGGTTAGGTTAGGTTAGTTAGGTTAGGTTAGGTTAGGTTAGGTTAGGTTAGGTTAGGTTAGGTTAGGTTAGGTTAGGTTAGGTTAGGTTAGGTTAGGTTAGGTTAGGTTAGGTTAGGTTAGGTTAGGTTAGGTTAGGTTAGGTTAGGTTAGGTTAGGTTAGGTTAGGTTAGGTTAGGTTAGGTTAGGTTAGGTTAGGTTAGGTTAGGTTAGGTTAGGTTAGGTTAGGTTAGGTTAGGTTAGGTTAGGTTAGGTTAGGTTAGGTTAGGTTAGGTTAGGTTAGGTTAGGTTAGGTTAGGTTAGGTTAGGTTAGGTTAGGTTAGGTTAGGTTAGGTTAGGTTAGGTTAGGTTAGGTTAGGTTAGGTTAGGTTAGGTTAGGTTAGGTTAGGTTAGGTTAGGTTAGGTTAGGTTAGGTTAGGTTAGGTTAGGTTAGGTTAGGTTAGGTTAGGTTAGGTTAGGTTAGGTTAGGTTAGGTTAGGTTAGGTTAGGTTAGGTTAGGTTAGGTTAGGTTAGGTTAGGTTAGGTTAGGTTAGGTTAGGTTAGGTTAGGTTAGGTTAGGTTAGGTTAGGTTAGGTTAGGTTAGGTTAGGTTAGGTTAGGTTAGGTTAGGTTAGGTTAGGTTAGGTTAGGTTAGGTTAGGTTAGGTTAGGTTAGGTTAGGTTAGGTTAGGTTAGGTTAGGTTAGGTTAGGTTAGGTTAGGTTAGGTTAGGTTAGGTTAGGTTAGGTTAGGTTAGGTTAGGTTAGGTTAGGTTAGGTTAGGTTAGGTTAGGTTAGGTTAGGTTAGGTTAGGTTAGGTTAGGTTAGGTTAGGTTAGGTTAGGTTAGGTTAGGTTAGGTTAGGTTAGGTTAGGTTAGGTTAGGTTAGGTTAGGTTAGGTTAGGTTAGGTTAGGTTAGGTTAGGTTAGGTTAGGTTAGGTTAGGTTAGGTTAGGTTAGGTTAGGTTAGGTTAGGTTAGGTTAGGTTAGGTTAGGTTAGGTTAGGTTAGGTTAGGTTAGGTTAGGTTAGGTTAGGTTAGGTTAGGTTAGGTTAGGTTAGGTTAGGTTAGGTTAGGTTAGGTTAGGTTAGGTTAGGTTAGGTTAGGTTAGGTTAGGTTAGGTTAGGTTAGGTTAGGTTAGGTTAGGTTAGGTTAGGTTAGGTTAGGTTAGGTTAGGTTAGGTTAGGTTAGGTTAGGTTAGGTTAGGTTAGGTTAGGTTAGGTTAGGTTAGGTTAGGTTAGGTTAGGTTAGGTTAGGTTAGGTTAGGTTAGGTTAGGTTAGGTTAGGTTAGGTTAGGTTAGGTTAGGTTAGGTTAGGTTAGGTTAGGTTAGGTTAGGTTAGGTTAGGTTAGGTTAGGTTAGGTTAGGTTAGGTTAGGTTAGGTTAGGTTAGGTTAGGTTAGGTTAGGTTAGGTTAGGTTAGGTTAGGTTAGGTTAGGTTAGGTTAGGTTAGGTTAGGTTAGGTTAGGTTAGGTTAGGTTAGGTTAGGTTAGGTTAGGTTAGGTTAGGTTAGGTTAGGTTAGGTTAGGTTAGGTTAGGTTAGGTTAGGTTAGGTTAGGTTAGGTTAGGTTAGGTTAGGTTAGGTTAGGTTAGGTTAGGTTAGGTTAGGTTAGGTTAGGTTAGGTTAGGTTAGGTTAGGTTAGGTTAGGTTAGGTTAGGTTAGGTTAGGTTAGGTTAGGTTAGGTTAGGTTAGGTTAGGTTAGGTTAGGTTAGGTTAGGTTAGGTTAGGTTAGGTTAGGTTAGGTTAGGTTAGGTTAGGTTAGGTTAGGTTAGGTTAGGTTAGGTTAGGTTAGGTTAGGTTAGGTTAGGTTAGGTTAGGTTAGGTTAGGTTAGGTTAGGTTAGGTTAGGTTAGGTTAGGTTAGGTTAGGTTAGGTTAGGTTAGGTTAGGTTAGGTTAGGTTAGGTTAGGTTAGGTTAGGTTAGGTTAGGTTAGGTTAGGTTAGGTTAGGTTAGGTTAGGTTAGGTTAGGTTAGGTTAGGTTAGGTTAGGTTAGGTTAGGTTAGGTTAGGTTAGGTTAGGTTAGGTTAGGTTAGGTTAGGTTAGGTTAGGTTAGGTTAGGTTAGGTTAGGTTAGGTTAGGTTAGGTTAGGTTAGGTTAGGTTAGGTTAGGTTAGGTTAGGTTAGGTTAGGTTAGGTTAGGTTAGGTTAGGTTAGGTTAGGTTAGGTTAGGTTAGGTTAGGTTAGGTTAGGTTAGGTTAGGTTAGGTTAGGTTAGGTTAGGTTAGGTTAGGTTAGGTTAGGTTAGGTTAGGTTAGGTTAGGTTAGGTTAGGTTAGGTTAGGTTAGGTTAGGTTAGGTTAGGTTAGGTTAGGTTAGGTTAGGTTAGGTTAGGTTAGGTTAGGTTAGGTTAGGTTAGGTTAGGTTAGGTTAGGTTAGGTTAGGTTAGGTTAGGTTAGGTTAGGTTAGGTTAGGTTAGGTTAGGTTAGGTTAGGTTAGGTTAGGTTAGGTTAGGTTAGGTTAGGTTAGGTTAGGTTAGGTTAGGTTAGGTTAGGTTAGGTTAGGTTAGGTTAGGTTAGGTTAGGTTAGGTTAGGTTAGGTTAGGTTAGGTTAGGTTAGGTTAGGTTAGGTTAGGTTAGGTTAGGTTAGGTTAGGTTAGGTTAGGTTAGGTTAGGTTAGGTTAGGTTAGGTTAGGTTAGGTTAGGTTAGGTTAGGTTAGGTTAGGTTAGGTTAGGTTAGGTTAGGTTAGGTTAGGTTAGGTTAGGTTAGGTTAGGTTAGGTTAGGTTAGGTTAGGTTAGGTTAGGTTAGGTTAGGTTAGGTTAGGTTAGGTTAGGTTAGGTTAGGTTAGGTTAGGTTAGGTTAGGTTAGGTTAGGTTAGGTTAGGTTAGGTTAGGTTAGGTTAGGTTAGGTTAGGTTAGGTTAGGTTAGGTTAGGTTAGGTTAGGTTAGGTTAGGTTAGGTTAGGTTAGGTTAGGTTAGGTTAGGTTAGGTTAGGTTAGGTTAGGTTAGGTTAGGTTAGGTTAGGTTAGGTTAGGTTAGGTTAGGTTAGGTTAGGTTAGGTTAGGTTAGGTTAGGTTAGGTTAGGTTAGGTTAGGTTAGGTTAGGTTAGGTTAGGTTAGGTTAGGTTAGGTTAGGTTAGGTTAGGTTAGGTTAGGTTAGGTTAGGTTAGGTTAGGTTAGGTTAGGTTAGGTTAGGTTAGGTTAGGTTAGGTTAGGTTAGGTTAGGTTAGGTTAGGTTAGGTTAGGTTAGGTTAGGTTAGGTTAGGTTAGGTTAGGTTAGGTTAGGTTAGGTTAGGTTAGGTTAGGTTAGGTTAGGTTAGGTTAGGTTAGGTTAGGTTAGGTTAGGTTAGGTTAGGTTAGGTTAGGTTAGGTTAGGTTAGGTTAGGTTAGGTTAGGTTAGGTTAGGTTAGGTTAGGTTAGGTTAGGTTAGGTTAGGTTAGGTTAGGTTAGGTTAGGTTAGGTTAGGTTAGGTTAGGTTAGGTTAGGTTAGGTTAGGTTAGGTTAGGTTAGGTTAGGTTAGGTTAGGTTAGGTTAGGTTAGGTTAGGTTAGGTTAGGTTAGGTTAGGTTAGGTTAGGTTAGGTTAGGTTAGGTTAGGTTAGGTTAGGTTAGGTTAGGTTAGGTTAGGTTAGGTTAGGTTAGGTTAGGTTAGGTTAGGTTAGGTTAGGTTAGGTTAGGTTAGGTTAGGTTAGGTTAGGTTAGGTTAGTTAGGTTAGGTTAGGTTAGGTTAGGTTAGGTTAGGTTAGGTTAGGTTAGGTTAGGTTAGGTTAGGTTAGGTTAGGTTAGGTTAGGTTAGGTTAGGTTAGGTTAGGTTAGGTTAGGTTAGGTTAGGTTAGGTTAGGTTAGGTTAGGTTAGGTTAGGTTAGGTTAGGTTAGGTTAGGTTAGGTTAGGTTAGGTTAGGTTAGGTTAGGTTAGGTTAGGTTAGGTTAGGTTAGGTTAGGTTAGGTTAGGTTAGGTTAGGTTAGGTTAGGTTAGGTTAGGTTAGGTTAGGTTAGGTTAGGTTAGGTTAGGTTAGGTTAGGTTAGGTTAGGTTAGGTTAGGTTAGGTTAGGTTAGGTTAGGTTAGGTTAGGTTAGGTTAGGTTAGGTTAGGTTAGGTTAGGTTAGGTTAGGTTAGGTTAGGTTAGGTTAGGTTAGGTTAGGTTAGGTTAGGTTAGGTTAGGTTAGGTTAGGTTAGGTTAGGTTAGGTTAGGTTAGGTTAGGTTAGGTTAGGTTAGGTTAGGTTAGGTTAGGTTAGGTTAGGTTAGGTTAGGTTAGGTTAGGTTAGGTTAGGTTAGGTTAGGTTAGGTTAGGTTAGGTTAGGTTAGGTTAGGTTAGGTTAGGTTAGGTTAGGTTAGGTTAGGTTAGGTTAGGTTAGGTTAGGTTAGGTTAGGTTAGGTTAGGTTAGGTTAGGTTAGGTTAGGTTAGGTTAGGTTAGGTTAGGTTAGGTTAGGTTAGGTTAGGTTAGGTTAGGTTAGGTTAGTTAGGTTAGGTTAGGTTAGGTTAGGTTAGGTTAGGTTAGGTTAGGTTAGGTTAGGTTAGGTTAGGTTAGGT